>CM060387.1:13451399-14038899 GCA_030545235.1 Helianthus tuberosus | reverse complement strand
GGAAAGCTGCCTCTTTTATGCGAAGAAGATGGTTCAGATAATAAATATAACTCGGCCAATGGGTTTTCGTTTTCAACAGGAACTCATCAAGTACAACACGAACCGTTAAAAGATTTTCATAGTTTAGATGCCCTGTTTCTCGACACCACACCAATGTTTCCTTCATATGAACAAAATATGCAAGAGCTAGCAAATATCGAATCGCAATATTCTGAGCTTATTAAACCACAAACACAAAATCATGAAGAAGCGGTAGTACGATATATAGCAAGTGGCCCGAAGATGTCAACCAATGCGATTATTCGGATAGGTGGAGAACGGTTCATACAATCGTATTCAGCTTCGACGAACAACATTTTGATATTGAACCACCCTTACGGTAGTTCGTTCTCGGGCCTTTCTGATGGAGAAGTCAAAGATGTTCAACTCATTGCAAATCTTTTGCTTTCTGCAGAGAAAGTCACTCAACAACAGTTTGAACGATCGATCAATCTTCTTGATTGGTGTGACGCATTGTCTTGTAGCTCAGGAAACGCGGTTCAAAGAATAGTTCATTATTTTTCAAAAGCTTTACGAGAGAAGATTGATAGAGAAACGGGGAGAGTTTCGTCCAGTGGGTGGGGAACGAAACTTGTAGAAAATCTTGCAGGTAGAGTGATGAGCCCGAACCCGAGGGCGGTCTTCATGTATGATAAGTTACCATTATACCAAGCGGGTCTTTTTTCTGGAGTGCAGGCTTTGGTGGATGGCGTATCTGGGTCGAAAAATGTGCATGTTATCGAACTTACTCTAAAACAAGGTGTACATTGTACGATTCTAATGCAAGCTCTCGTATCGCAACCCAATTGTCCTATCGAGCATCTCAAAATTACCGCTGTTGGGACTGATTACAAACAGGAAACTGAGCGAACGGGTGAGTGGTTGAAGAGTTTTGCTGAATCTATAAATTTATCCTTCTCTTTCAATGTGGTTATAGTTGAAGATATGCTAGATTTCAATAAAGATAGTCTTGAACTAGATCCAGATGAAGCTTTGGGTGTTAACTCCTCATATGGTTTATGGAGCATGATCGCGCAACAAGACCGTCTAGAATCTTTAGTGAAAGTTATAAAAAGTATTAACCCTCGTGTTATGGTGATGCTGGAAGTTGCAGTGAATCTTAATTCACCAACCTTCGTGAATCGTTTTATTGAAGCCTTGTTTTACTATGGGGCGTTGTTTGATTCGTTAGAAGATTGTTTGGGCCATGAAGATGAAAGCCGCGGTTTCACTGAATCGATGTATTTAAGTAAGGGAATACAGAACATCGTGGCATCAGAAGGCGCTGAAAGAGTGATTAGGCATGTGCATATTGATGTTTGGAGAAAGTTCTTTGTGCGGTTTGGGATGAAAGAGGTTGAGCTTAGTATGTCTTCTTTATTTCAAGCAAATCTAGTTGCGGAAAAGTTTCGGTGTGGAAGTTCTTGTACGTTTGATAAGGATGGCGATTCACTCGTAATTTGCTGGAAAGGAACACCACTTCATTGTGTTTCGGCTTGGAAATTCTCATGAGACTTCATGTTGTGTTTTAGCTATGAGTTTATTGTTTGTATGGTTGTTTTAGCTACGAGTTTATTGTTTGTATGGTTGTTTTAGCTAGGAGTTTATTGTTTGTATGGTTTTTTCTTTTTGTTTGTCATGATCAAGGATGTTCTTTTTGTTGGTTATGTAAAGACAAAGTGTATAATTTTCAACATTAAGTTGATAGAGCAGCAGGCTGATTAGCATCTAATTAACATTGAATATATCTACCATAGTGGGAGTCTTGAGTGTATTCAGAGATCTCACTTTTTAGGGTGGAGGGTACAGTCAAACACTTTAGGGGTGTTTGAGTGAAATTCTAGCCAATAATATTATGCCATGTCAACACTCAAACACTTTAGGGTGTTTGAGTGAAATCAGAGGGTATAGTCAAACACCCTAGAGTGTTTGAGTAGGTTAAAAAATAAAAAAATTGTGATTGGTTAAAAAAAAAAAAAAAAAAAAAACCAGTTTACAACCTTCTCCCCCCTTCCTCATCTTCTCCATTAAAAACACAAAAACTTCACCAGCAGTCTGTTCCAAAGTCTGCACTTGTTTTTTCAAAAACTTCAAGTAATGAACTGCCTCTTCCAACATTGAAGCCGTATCCATCTTCATTCCACCAGGCACCAGTCTCTGAAGTATCCGAATCCGCTCGCTTATCCGCTCTCTTCGGTGCCTCGCCGCCACACTCTGGGGATCCTTTGATATCTTCACATTCCTTCTCTTTGGTGGCTGCTTCACTGATCCCAGATCGATCTGCAACTGTGGTGGTTTGGGGTGGAAGGGTGGTAGGTTGCGGAAGCCCCTCTCTTTCCTCTCTCCTCTCCTCTACCGATTTCCTTTACCTCTCGGTGAACACTCACCGATTTCCTTTACCTCTCTCTTGGTCACCACATATATTCAAACACATGGTATAGTCACCGATCGGTGACATACCATCCCCGCTCAAGTCCCCGAGCTCTATACCCTCCACCCTTAATGGTGTTGGCTCGACAAGGATATTAACTGCAACTACATGTACATTTATTTTGCATTAAATGTTCAATAATCAAACCATCATGATGCCCTCAACCAAAAAACCATACGGTTGTTAGCCAAACCAATCAGATTCATAGCATTAATAGCTTACACCTTAGGTTATAATTGGGATAAAATTAAGAGTAAATTACTATTGGAGTCACTGTGTCTTGAAGGTTTTAACTACTTGAGTCCAATTCCCAAATTTTTAACCATCTGAGCACCTAGTTTTTCAAATTGCACGTATTTGAGTCCATTTGACTAACTCTGTTAGGTTAAATTCTTGTGTTACAATGGCTTTACTAATTCAAATTATCCTAAGTTGACAACCTTGTACGAGAAGTACACGGATAAAGGTTGGTTTTGCGCCATTTAAGGTATAGCCTAGTGGTCAAGAGAAATTATCTCTTGTGGGGAGACCAAGGTTCAATTCTTGGAAGGTGTAATTATTTAAAGGGGAAAAATTAGCCGTTAAAAAAAGGTTGGTTTTGCTTTTCATTTGACCCTTTTGAGCTATTCTAGGATAGTCTTATAAGTTATAACTCTTTGTTTTTTTGGCCTGTCATATGACACAGTTTGAACTGTCATTGTGATTTTACAGGTTTTGAGATCCTTGCATTCCCATGCAGCCGATTTGGTGGGCAAGAACCTAGATCCAATACAGATATTTAGGAGTTTGCTTGCACTCGTGTTAAAGCTGAATACCCCGTCTTTAGTAAGGATGGTATTGTATACTAACTCTATGTTTTGGTACTTTTTAAAGATTCATTATGTGGAATAAAACACCCTTTGACAACCAGCAACCATGAGGTGGCGTTGCAAGTTGGTAGTTACTTAGATACGTACAAGAACCAGGGGTGTTTGGACGTGCGTTTAGAAAGTGAAAATTTACTGATAACTACCTAAAGTTATAACAATCTATGTTTTGTGTATGACTTACCTACATTGGCTTATGATGATTTAAGATTCCCGGCCCTTTGAGTAACTTATTTAAGCACAATCTTATTTTGGAATTCTTTAACATCTTGAAATAATTTGAATGCTTGGAGAAGAGAAAAATGCATAGAGTGCTATCACTAGCAAAATCTGGTAAGATTTATTCATATTTTAATATTTGTTTGGGATGATTTATGTTTAATATCTACTAAATGCTTCATCAATCATTCTCAAGTACAAAGTTATGGGTCATATTTTTACTTATGTTTTAATGTATTTAGTGTTATATAATTAAAGTAGAAGGGTCCGCATTTAATTAGTCCAAACTTGTAAAGGGTGTGTCGTATGATGTATGGATGCGTTGGTTCATGTTATTAGCGATATATGATAGTGATTCAGTTTCTGTATTTTAGGAGATGAGTTTTATTTGTGTAATTACGTGTATCTCTTCCTTATTTAGTGCTAGGGTTGAATCCCTATATAAAGGGATCTCTTGTATGTAATTATTCATTCACAAATATTATACCATAATCACTTTTATGGTATTAGGGCAGGCGGGCTCGTGCGTTAAACTATCACGGCCACCATCCATCACGCGTGATCCTCCACCGCCGGCTAAAAGTTCAACGCGTTAATCTTCCACGAAATCCGATTTTCGTTATTTTTTCAACGCGTGATGATTTATTTTGTGAGGGTATTTGTTGGTTGGGGGAAATTGTTGGGTGTGGTGGTGAGTGATGACCACCCCGCCTAAAAAAGGTTGTGAGTGATGGAAAAATGTTGATGACATGGCGGAACTTGATTGGTGCTTGTGAGTGATAGATTTTATCACTAGTGAACCACCCCCCTCCCCTTAGAGCCTTGGTTCTGACCTCTCCCCTACTCTTTTTTTTTTCTGCCGATTAAACCCTAGCTTCACCCTCACCATGACCAACGACAAGAAGGAAGAACCTGAAACATCTTCCGATAAAACCAGTAAGCCCCAGCTTCATCCAGCCTATTCTGTAACAAACGTACAAACGAAGATATGTACGTTAGATGGCACGAAGGTCACGTACACCTCCTGGATCAAGCTATTCCGATTACATATCGTAGCCTACCAAGTAATCAGCCATATTGATGGCACCGACCTTCTGGCTGAAACCACAGCAGACTATTCCTCTTGGAAAGAGTTAGGTACCTTGGTTCTTTAATGGATATACAACACTATATCCAACGATTTATTACTTTACGTTCTAGAATCAGATTCAACCACTAGTTAGGCATGGATCAAGCTTGACAAGATATTCCTCAGCAACAAGAAAGCGAGAGCCGGTGCACTTAAAACCAAATTATGTAACCTAACCCTCTTCGCCTGGTCGTCTTTGGACGATTATTGGCAACTCCTCAAAGATCTTGCTAACCAGCTTGAGAACGTTGACCACCCCGTTACCGAGGAACGTCTTGTGCTCCAACAGGTTCGGGGGATGCCAGCAGAGTAAGACACCGCTGCCTCCCGTATCAATGCCAACAACGCTGACTGGGATCTCGCACAGAGCATGCTTCAAGATCAGGTTATCCGCCTTGAACCCAATCTGTTTTGGTTGCTCCATCATCCCCGCCTAATCTCAATTCCCAGACCACCCCATATAATCCAACCGGAGCACCCTCACACACACCGAATCAACCTCACCAACAGAAGTACTGTAGCCGCAACCGGGGAAGGATTCGCGGACGGAATTCTAGGGGAGGCCGTCGACGTGGCGCTGGTCGTGGACAGTCAACTTACGCACCGGGTTGGGCCTCTCACACTCATTCTTATCCAGAGTGGGCCTGATGGAACACCCTACCCTGTTCCTACCCAACACAACCCTCTTTTCAGCCCAACACTTCTTTTTCACAGCCCACTCCCAGTCGGTCCATTACACTGTTATACGATCTAATCCTACCCATACGAGGAATTGCCCTATTGAGTAATGGGAAGCGGGCTACTCCCCGAAAATGCCCTGCCCCTAGGTTCACTTCTTCCTATTTATTTCTCAATGATATCCGACGATCAAGACAATTCCCGTGAAAGTCTTTCATAGAAGTGAATTCTGATTCTAACAGCCCCTGCAATTATAGGAAATACCTCATCGATACCTAAACCTAAAGTTAAGGAGAAGATTGTTTACCCTCACTTTCACTTACAAAAAAGGCACTGAATGCCAGCCCTCAGCTACCTATACTCCAGCCTAGTACCTGCCCAGTTTCGGACCCCATCTGGCCCATTACTCTGCTAGTCAACCTGCGAGTTTGAATGCTCTTAGTCCATCTGATCTCAATGTTGCTATGTCCTCAACGCAGCTCAACTATTCAGACCCGAACTTAGTTATGGACACAAGAGCAACTTCACACGCCACCGATGACCAAAGTATGATTCAAAACCATGACTCCTTTTGTGTTAACAGTAAACTTTTATTCGGTAATGGCGCGTCTTTACCAATTCAAGGGTCTGGAACAGGTTACCTTTCTTTACCTAACCGAACTTACATTTTACAAAACATTGCTTTCAGTTCGGCGGTTTACCCGTGATAACAACGTTTCAATCAAATTTAACCTATTTGGTTTTACTTTGAAGGATCTCCCAACTGGACGCATCCTTTCCCGCCACAATAGCACCGAGGATCTTTATCCAGTCGCACCAGCGCAACTACCTCCTCAGGCAACTTTCCTTACATCCACCTCTCTACCATGGTATGAACGTTTTGGCCACCCCGACACTCAAGTTCTGGATGTCCTTGGTCGTTATTTCAATTTTGCATGCAATAAGAACAAATCATCTAGTATTTGTCATTCTTGCCAGCTTTCAAACAGTAAAGGATTACCGTTTTATGCATCTAATTCTTTCACTTTTGTACCGTTTAATATCGTACATTGTGATCTTTTGACATCTCCTATTCTAAGTAAAACATGTTATAAATATTATATGGTTTTGATTGACAATTTTCACATTTTATTTGGGTGTACCCACTAAAGTACAAATCTGAATCCTTTCCCACCTTTGTAAAGTTTCACCGCCTAATATCCACCCAATTCAATAGACAAATCAAAACATTTCAATGTGACTTAGGTGGAGAATTTGACAATGCATTTAAAATTTTTTTCCGCTCAGCACGGTCACCTTTTTCATTTTTCTTGCCCCCACACATACTCACAAAAAGGCCGTGCAGAACGAATGATTCGTCGCCTCAATGACATCATACGTTCCCTCCTGATCCGTGCCCATCTACCTCCTAGTTTTTGGGTCGAAGCACTCCACACTGCAGCATATCTCCACAACATCCACCAAACACCTCAACTTCTTTACCCCTACATTCGCCCTTTACCTCCGCCACCCTACCTATGACCACCTTTGGGTTTTCGGATGTGCATGTTCTCTGAACACTTCGGCGTCCCAACCACATAAACTCTATACTCGATCTATCCGTTGTATTTTCCTTGGTTACCCGCCAGACTTTCTAGGGTATCGTTATTTCGACCCCATAACCGGCAATGTCACTATCTCCAAACATGTGACCTTTGATGAAACCATTTACCCCTACACTATACCAACACCCACCACCTCCTGTCAGTTTTTAGACGATACCCCACCACCCGGGTTCACTTTTAGTCACCCCATAGGACCTACCGCCCCTATGGTTCCTCACTCGTCTCCCCTCGCCATCCGGCCTGCATCCACCTCCCCACTTCCCCTCACCTACACCCGTCGTCCCCCCTAGCTCCTTCCCGTGCCCCATTGCCCAGCCACATCCACAAGCCCCACCTGCCCTAGCCCAGCCTATACTACCACCAGCTAATGGTCCATCCAACTTCACCTGCACTTCGATCGCCTACTGTCAAACCCACACCCGTGCCCACAAGTAACGCCAGGCCCACCTCGTCCCACCCGATGGCCACTCGTTCCAAAACGGGTAGTCTAAAGCATGCCCAACATTCTCTACAAACCACCACTATCTCTCATTTACCTGCTACCTATAGCCAGGCCTTTAACAACCCGAATTGGCCGCGCGCCGTGTAGGCTGAATTTATTGCTTTACAGGAAAATGAGACTTAGGAATTGGTTCCTAGACTGGTTGACAGACCGGTAATCAGGTGCCGGTGGTTATTTCGCCACAAGTTTAAATCGGATGGCTCATTAGAAAGGTACAAAGCACGGTTAGTTGTTAATGGGAAATCTCTGTTAGGATCGTTATTATTGAACACACACACGAAACTGAACACACACACACACGAAAGCAATAAACAACATGAAGATTTAAAGTGGTTCGGTCAGCTGACCTACGTCCACTGTGCTGCAACTAGGGTTTCTTTATTACTGAGGTGCTCAAGGAATTACAAGTACAATGATAGAGACTAATCTAGGGTTAGGAAACTTGATCCCCAAGTTAGGCCCAAGCCCACTGACGTGTGTGTGTGGTTTTAATTTTTAGATATATTTTAAGCACTTTTACTCGCGAATCAAGTTTTAATTTTATAAAACACGATATAATACTATCACTCTACACACGTTAGTGCAACTGCACCCATCGCAGGCGTAGTATAGTGATGGCAAGATACCGAGGTCGTCCAATGACACAAGAGCTTTTAGTACCGGCTTATCATTAACGTCTAATCTAACCAAATTTTGATAAAAAGTTTTGAAAGTCATAAAAAAGATAAACTAGAAAATAATAATAATAAAAATATAAGGAAAAACAAATAGACAAGAAGGAATCACTTGGTTCCAACTCCTCTTTTATGTATCCTTTAATGATTTTCGCACTTTGGGCATTTTAAGAGATTATCTTTAAGTTAAAGTAGTGGGCCCCTTCCAGGCAGTGTTACCCTCAACCTATTGGTCTGAGTTATCAAGGATACAGTCCCGCAAGGTCGGATTATTGAAAGTAAGTTATTAATGCGAAAGTGGTAGCCCCCCTTCCCGGCAGCGTTACCCTCAACCTATTGGTCTGAGTCAGCAAGGATACAGTCCTGCAAGGTCGGTTTAATGTTTTCATAGTAGTTTATAGATAAGAGATTCAAGCGGTTCTTACTTCTCCCGAGGCGGTTAAGACCTACCTCTCGTGAAATCCTACTAAGTTTGAACCAGGTTCTATACACTGAACGGGACAAGAATTTACCCAACCACCCTTCTAACCCCCTTCCAGGCAGTTAACATGCTTTATATAGACCGTAAAGACACGAATGAGTGAATCAACAAAACATGAAGAATGATTAAGTAAAATTCACCTTCTATATAGAAAACTAGTTATTGAAGTCATGAATACATACCCAAATAAAAAGGAGCCAAAGGTTGGAAATCAAAAAGTAATACATAAAAGATTTGTCTTCACCAAGTGATGTAAGAGTTTAGCCAAGCATGGCTTTTGTTTGACAAGATCTCTTACGATCGATCTTGGATCCTAAGACTTCTACACACTCTAAACGATGAAAGATGGATGATGGTGGTGGGTGTTGGTGTTGGTGTTGTAGTGGTGGTGGAGTGGTGGCAAGTTTGAGAGAAGTGGTTTGCCAAGGGATGGGTTGGAATGAAACCAAGCACCCTTATTTATAGCTGAAGTCAGACTGTTCACACGGCCCCGTGCCCACCTGGCACGGCCCCGTACAGTGTCAGATCTTGTACTAACATGGCCCATGTGTCAACGGCACGACCCGTTGCAATTGTACTTGCTGTACTATCTCAGATTCTGCGAATCTTATAGTTGACCACGCCCCGTGTTGAGTTGGCACAGCCCTGTGTTGATATGTCTGGTTTTTCTTTTGCTGTTGTCTTTTCTTCTGCAGGGAATATTGACTAGGCACGGCCCATGCCTGGTGGGCACGGCCCCGTGCTGAAGTTTCTGTTTTTGTTATTTTTGTTGGTTTGGATGTGGATAGGGGCTCGGCAAGTCGTGTCAATCCTCCTTTGTATTTATGTTGCCTTTTGTGCGTTTAAGCTCTTTTGAACCTGTAAATTAAAAAGAAACAAATAAACATGCTTTTCCAACATTATTACCGAAAACGGGTTAATTTTACGTTGTATTTGATATAATTTATATCGTGGCTTGTCCACCCACACTTGAATCTTTGCTTGTCCACAAGCAAAACTCTATATCGTGGCTTACACACCCAAACGGAATAGGTAGGAGATAAGTTTTGGGCTTATCTTTAGAGTGTCGGGAATCCAAGTTCTAAATTTATTCTGTTTTTATTTTATTTACAATCTTATTCGTCATGAGTTATTTAAAACACATATTAAGAAAAATTATTTGTTTTGGGCATAACATGCCTTTATAAAATTCTATTTAGTTATATACAAATTTGCACACCTCAAAAGTGGTCACTCAACACTCGGCCAAAGTTGTTTATGCGAAAACGCTCGTACCTGCTTTGGAACTTACTCCTACCATAGGCTTGACAAGCAATCAAACATCCTCCTTTGTGACGTTTAATGCTTGTAAATATCAAGAGGACTTTAAAAGGGTAGGTTGTGGCTCGGGTAAGTGTGTTTGGTAAAAATGGCGAAAGCCATAAAAAGTATTGGTTTTTCCATTGCTTTATGGCTAAGCAAAAAATACTTTGTTTTTTCTCTTTTTTTTATAGATTACCAAAGTTGAAACTGAGCCATACTTGTAATTATTATAATCGAACTCTTTACAAAAATAAAGGGTGAAAATAAAAAAGGTTTGCGGATGTGGGTGGTTGTTTTTGCAAAAGTATATATTTTTGCGGGTTTAGAAATGAAAGGGTTAAGGCTCAAAGGGGTTTATCTAGGGAATGTTTTTGGTAAGGAAAGAAAAAAAATAAAGGTTTGACATGAAAAAAAGGTTTAACGCTAATGCCTCCATCATTTACTTACTTGGATTGGTGTCGGTAAGGATTTGGAATGTATCGCTTTGGCAAGTTCTAGTTTTGTAAGAACCAAACGGGCTATTCACACAAGAAACGAAAATTGAGCAATTAGTATGAATGTGTATTTGTATGCTCGGTAAAGGCTCAAAGCTCGCTTTTATGGAAAAAGAGGTTATAGTGTAAAAATGTATGTATAATCAAATTTTACAAAGATTTGTTATGCCCGTTTTTATAATTTTCTTAATTGGTTCTTTTTGTCATGACGCTATCAGGTGTAAATTAGTAAAAACATAATTTTTAGAACTTATTTACCCAATTAAACCAAGTTAAGGAAAAACAATGAAAAATTTTGACAAAAAAAATTGGGGTGATTAGCGGTTTTCCAAGCTGAGTTTTGTGTAAGGCTTGTTTTTGGGACAAACGATTCAAGGTTTTAACATCCCCCGACACTTAAATTACACATTGTCCTCAATGTGTCCCAAATAGGATTTGCTTTGACTAAATGCGCAAAAAGTGGGTGAAAAAACATTTTTATGGTTACTAGCACTGCAACACGGGGATGTGCTATGGGGACACGGCCCTGCGGCCCAAAGTGTCAGTAGCAATGTTAAACAGAAAACTTACAGTATGGTGGACACGGGGGCGTGTTGAGTGGACACGGCCCATGCCACCTTCTCGACATAAATTTTTTGACATCAGACAGTTGAGCACGGGGGTGTGCCTGGTGGGCACGACCCCGTGCTGCAGACACTGATCTGCAGTTTTTGAAGTGGGAGGCTCTGGCTTACGTGCATGGGGTCCCATTTTCAACGTCTGTCATCCTCTTTTGAGCGTGTTTTATTCCTACACAGATAAAACTTTAAAAGAAACATTAAACTAAAGATTAAACTAAGATTTAAACTACTTAACTAATGGATAGTCCATAGAATGCCTCCATGGTGCGCCACGTTTATAAGGTCCTTGGCTAGACCCAAAGTTGGTCAAATGTTGCCCGAGCGGGATGACTCGCATCCCGAATTGCATCGCTGAAGGGCGTCGTCGAGGCTTGAGTCAATCGCTTTGATATATTTGACCGGATCATCCTCTGTCTGTTGTCCCACCTCAAACTTGATCTCCTTTTCACCAACCCTCAATGTTAATCTTCCATCGCTCATATCCACCATGGCCCGTGTGGTGGCAAGGAAGGGTCTTCCTAATATGAGCGGGATTTTGGTGTCTTCTTCCATGCCTAAGATTACAAAGTCTGTCGGGAAAACAAATTCACCGACCTTTACCAATAGATTTTCTATGACACCTTGAAGGTATTTTACTGATCTATCTGCAAGTTGTATGCTCATACTTTTAGGGTGTGGCTTGCCTGGACCAAGTCAATTGAACATAGAGGCCAGCATTAAATTAATGTTAGCTCCCAAGTCGGATAGTGAATTGCTTATTGGTGATCCTCCAATAGAGCAAGAAATGGTGAAGCTTCCGGGATCAATCTTCTTTTGGGGGAGCTTGTTGAGGATTGCCGCCGAGCATTCTTCACTTAAGGTGACTTGTTGAATGGATTCAATCTTCCTCTTGTGAGTGAGAAGTCTCTCATAAACTTGGAGTATTTTGGCATTTAAGTGAGGACTTCCACAAAAGGGAGATTGTTGTGAAGTTGTTTAAGCAATTTATGAACTTAGTGAATTGCCGGTCGTTTATCGAAGTAAACGACCGGGGGTAAGGGACCAATGGTGGTTTGGTTGTTTCGGTATTTTGGCGTTGAGTATTTTCTTGGTTATTGGAAATGGGTGTTTTTATAAGGAGTGAATCAGGTTGTTGTGGTGTTGGTTCAATTCCGGGTCCTACCTTCCGGTTTCTTAGATTGATTACGTTTACTTGGGCTTTTGGGTTTATTTCAGTGTTACTAGGTAAGGCTGCTTGTGGTCTCTCGGCGAAATTCTGGGCAAGTTGGGTTACTTGTTTTTCTATACTTTACACGTTAGCCCATTGGTTTCTAATTTCGGCTTCAGTTTGTAGGAACCTTTCCGAGTACTTTTTATCAGATTGGGAGAAAAGGCGAGTGATAAGATCCTCAAGCCATTCTCTTCCTCCTTGTTGTTGTGCTTGGAAGACTTGTTGCTCATTTCGGGGTTGTTGTTGAAAGTTAGATTGTTGATTTTGAGTTTGTTGGTTATTACCCCTGATTCCCTCCAACTAAAGTTGGGATGATTTCGCCACTCGGGAGTGAAAGAGGTACTTGGAGCTCCCGATGGTCGTGTCCAGTTATGTAGGTAATTTACCACTTCGGTTTGATTTTCTCAGCCTTTCATACAACTCCAATTTTCCTGAGGGCCGTCGTATCCTTCACAAGCCATAACCGAATCCATTTTGTTTAATTCAAGTTTCTTTATTTTTGTAGTTAAGGTTTCGATTTGGGCTTGCAAAGAAGTGGTTTCATCCACTTTGTGGGTGCCCGATGCTATGGATTTTGAGGCCCTAGGAGTGTGCCATTGAAAACTATTTTGAGCAAGTTCTTCAAATTGATTGTAGATTTCCTCGGGACGCCGATTCCCAAGGAGTCCCCCGGAGCCAGAATCAAGGATTTGCCTTGTGTGTGGTAAGAGTCCATTGTAGAATGTGGACACTTGTTACCAACGTTCAAGACCGTGATGTGGGCATTTCCTCAATAGCTCATTGAATCTTTCCCATGTCCCGTACAATGATTCCCCGTCGTCTTGAGAGTAGCTGTTAGTTTCAGTCATGAGTTTGGCAGTTTTAGCAGGAGGGAAATATTTGTAGAGAAATTTTCGGGCAAGTTCATCCCAAGTGTGCACGAACCCACTTGGGAGGGTGTTTAGCCAAGCTTTTACTCGGTCTTTTAGGGAAAAAGGGAACATACGGAGTCGAATAGCATCGTTGGAGGCTCCGTTGATCCGATAGGTGTCACATATTTCAAAAAAGTTGGTAATATGTAAATTGGGATCTTCATCGGATAGGTCATGAAAAGTGGCAGAATTTTGAAGCATTTGGATTAAGTGTGGTCGAAGCTCAAAGTTATTGGCATCGACATTAGGAGGGTTAATAGCGGCTCCAAGATTACCGACCATAGGCCGTAGGTAATCCATGAGAGTGCGTTGATCCGCCATTCGGGGTTTTTGTTGGGATTGAACCCTACCAAAGGAACAGATAATTAAAGCCAAAACTGTATCAGAGCAGTGGATCCAGAATAAGCAGATGTTATGTATACAAGTCTCTCCCCTTGAAAGTGGTTTCAACATCTGCTGACCTCCTATCTACTGATCGTACAAACTGCTGACCTACAAACTGCTGATCAAGTAAAAGACTGATGGAAGATTAAAGCTCTGCTGTTCAATCTACTGCCTTGAGTCAAGCTCTGCTGATCATGACATGTACTGCTGGGTTCACATCAGTGGAAGGATGCAGCAGTAGTTTAGTTATCTTTATGTAATGAAATGTAATAGCAGTAGTTAGCATAGCAGAGGTTGTATAGATCAGAGGTTAGAGTTTGTTAGGAGGTTAGATGTCACTTTCATGGTGACATCAGCTTAGATACTTCAGTGGTTTGCTCGTGCCTATAAATAGAACAGTACCATGCACTGTTCTATTTAGCTATTTCACTATCTTCTTCCTGCACGAACAAATACTGTGAGCTCAGGCTGAGGGGGAGTTTGTTGCATACTTGCAAATTGTTATCGTTGTTGAAATTAAATTCAATAATTCGGTTCAATGTTAAACTTGTATGTTAAAAGCAATTCTCCTGTTTGATTGTGAAAAGTTTGCTTCCATCTTAATTCCGCTGCACACCTCATTCATCTTCATTTTAATTCAAACGTGAAACACAATCAAAACCAAACTCAGATCCTAACAATTGGTATCAGAGCTTGGACAGTCAAATTTGATTTAACAATCATTTTGACATAAATAGTTCAGCTCATAATAGTTGATACTGATAGTTTGTTCGTTTCGTTGAAAAACAGAGCAAGGTTTAATCACCATCAAAGTTGATTAATCAGTGCCTGTAAAACAGCCAGGATGACGTCACAATCACAAGATGATAAGAATAGCATTGGCTCTCTTTTCAAACCACCTATGCTTAAACGTAATGAGTACAACATCTGGGAGAGAAGGATGGGTCACATCCTTGCTCAACTGAACACTGGATGTTGGAGGTCTGTTGTTTTTGGTCCCCATGTTCCTATGGTGCCAAGTGCTGAGGATGCAAAGAAGTTCGTTCCTAAACCAACTAAAAACTATACTGAAACTGATTTTCAAAAGTTTGAACTCGAAGCCAAATCATTTAGCATCATAGCATCTGCATTACCCAATGAGATCTATGCTGGACTGTTACATTGTAACAGTGCCAAAGAATTACGGGATGCACTTAAGGAACAATTTGGGGGAACTGAAGAAGTAATTGAGAACAATAGGGAAATTCTGAATCAGCAGTATGAAACCTTCTGTCACATTAAGTGTGAATCATTGACCCAACAGTTTGAACATTTCAGTTGTCTCATCAGTGAGCTAAGACTTGTTAAAGTTGAAATTCCAAAATCAACACAAAATAGTAGGTTTCTTAGATCACTACCTGATAAATGGGACACAATTGCATTTGTGACTAGAAACTCTGCTGAGTTCAAAGATCTGGCCCTGACCCAACTTCATGGTAGACTCCTGACCTATGAAAGGGAGTTAATCCAGAAAAAGAAGTTGCAAGAGTCTGGCAAAGTTGCTGATGATTATTCATTTGGTAGCACAGCTCTGTTTGGTCAGGAAGAATCTGGTAGCAGTAGTAAGGATCAGGGTTATGATCACTATATTGATATAACTGCTGGTGGAAATTTCAACAACCCTGATTCTCACTCTGCCAATTATGCTTTTACTGCAAATTGAGAAAACCAGATGTCAGATAACTTGTGTTTTGAACTCAATGATTTGCAACACTTTGATCCCACTGACTTAGAAGAAATGGACATTTTGCATCAATTGGCTTTGCTTAGTGTAAGAACAAGCAAATTCTATAAAAGAACAGGGAGAAAATTCCCAGGGTTACATGGGAATTTAAAAGTGGGGTTGGATAAGTCAAAAATTAAGTGCTATAAGTGCAATAGGCTAGGTCATTTTGCTAGGGAACGCAGGAGTCAAACCACTGGTCCAATAATCACTCATCCCAGCTCAAACCCTAGACCACAACAGCAAAGCATTGTGCACTATACCCAATATACCCCTGCTGCCTATGTTAACACTGCTCACTATGCTGCAACCCCTGTGCCTGTGCATTATTTTCAAACCACTGTTCCACAAATTCAGTATGTTCAAACCCCTGTCCCTCAGGCACAAGTGCAACCTGTTGCACCTCAACAAGCTGCTCCAACAGTGGTACAACCAGATCAATAAAGCTTTTTCACCCAAGGTTTTGTTGACTGGAGCAGCATGCCTGATGAGCTTGGTGATGAAAATTTTGCACTCAATGCTTTTAATAATCCTTCTAATGATGAATTTTGTTTGATGGCATTAGAGTCAACATGGTTGTAAAAGTCCCGCCTAGGCTCCGAGTACTCCCCGAGTACTCACTACAAGGTAGGGTGCCGAGGCACGAGTACTGGTGTCCCAGGCCAATTACTCCCCGAGTAATCTCCGACTAAGCCGAGTACTTCCCGATTACTCCCGAATCCGACTAGGGAGCGCCTAGCGACTTTTGCAACCATGAGAGTCAATACCAGAAGGGGTAGAAACTAAAGGTGAACAGCTAAGTGATGAAACAGTGGATAAAGTGGCTGAAGCAGTGGTTACTGCAGTTGCTGGTGAACTACTGCTGGGAGAAAATTTAGAAACCCTGATTGAACCACTGTCTGACCCCTGGTCCGAAGATGACAAAGATGAAAAGAAATAGAAGAAAGTAGGTGAGAAAGAAGATAGAGCTGATGAAGAAGGTGATTATAAATGTGATTGTGCCATGATGGCTGCTGCTAAGGTAACACCTCAAGTTCTTGAAAAACTGTGTTCAAACCAATGCATTATTGCATTTGGTAACATCAAAGAGGTAAATGAAAACCTTAGGGATAAAGTCTTAACTGATGAAGTCAAATTTGAAAAGTCATTAAAAGAACTTAGAAACAAATTGGCTGAAAAAGATAAAGAAATCAGCAGTCTCAAAGAAGAGCAGAGCATAACCAACACTCAACTTCAAACTATGGTAGAAAAATACCAAGTTTGCAAAAAGGAGTTGGAGTCCACCCAGATCACCTGTGAAAGATGGGTGAAATCTTGTAAAGGGTATGAGGTTATGCTTGAGAAACAGCTTGAAAGCAATGTCAAGAGGATATAGAAAATATGATGATCTTGTAAACACTGCTGGAAAACAAGCTGGTTCATCTGAAATTAAACCAACAAACAAGAATGGCCAAGAAGTGAAAATCACTGATAAACTTGGTAACAAAATCACACTTGAGAGACCAGTGGGATCCTCTACTTTTGAGGAAATTGAGAAATACCAATTTAAACCCACATGGTCTGATGAGTGTGACATTCTTGAAAATTTTAAACCCATGGATTTCACAACCACTGATGGTGTTAAAGCTCCAAAGGCAAAAGTCATTCCTCTCAAGGACATCCCAGCAGAGGTTAAAAACTCTGTTGCAAAGGAGTCTGAAAAGAGAAAGAAGAGAGAAAAAAATCAAAAACCTGTTTTGTGAATTTTGTGAAAAAAGGAATCATCTAACAAAAGATTTTTTCCATTTAAAAGCATATGACTTAAACAAAACAAGTGTCATTGTACCTGCTGAAAGCTGCATCATCTGTGGTAAACCAAACCACAAAACTCAAGAATGTGTGTATCTTAAAAACTTTGATGTAAAAAAGAATGAGTACACTGCTAAAACATCCTTAAGTCCATCAACATCATCTGTTAAATTCACAAAAAATCAACCACTGTTTGTGCCAGTCCAAACAGCTGTTACAAAACAGCTGAATCAAACATCTGTCCAAAGAGATGTTCAAATGACTAATGCACCCCCTGCCAACCAATTCAGAAAAGGCAAGGGACAATCATCTTATCAACGGATTCCACACGTTTAAGAGACCTACAAAAGGCCCTCTAAACCTAGAGTGAACAGGCATCCTTTTGGGTATCAACAGGTGATTGGTCAAAACCCACAACAGTGGTTAGAAAGAAACAGTCCTAAAACTGTCCAAACCCCTTACCTAACCACTGTCCATCAATCTGCATCCATCCCAGACACTGTTGAGACCCCATCCAAAGCCTTATTGGCTTTGGAAACCCTAATGAACTAATCCTTTTACTTCATGTGCAGGGAGCTTCTGCATGCTTAGATAGCCTTTGGTATGTAGATAGTGGAGGCTCCAGGCACATGACAGGATGTAAAGCCCTACTCAAAGATTTCAAAATCTACGGAGGGGGTGATATATCCTTTGGGAATAATAGTAAAGCGAAAGTTCTGGGGTCTGGTACAGTACAGTCTGGAAATGTTAAATTTGAAAATGTCAATCTAATAGACAATCTAAAATTCAACCTCCTAAGTGTTTCACAGATGAGTGACAAGGGGTATGGGTCATTCTTCACAAAGGATTGTTGTAGGATTGTTGGACCAGAAATGGTTGAAAAGATTGAAGCAATAATAAAAACTGGAAAAACAAAACTTGTTGCTCAAAGAAGTGGCAATGTTTATGTTGTTGATATGTCAAAAGAGTGTCCCTGAACTGATGCCTGTCTGTTCTCAGCTGCCTCTAACAAAGAGACAGAACTTTAGCACAGAAGATTGGGGCACACAAATCTCAAGACAATCACTGAAATTTCAAAAAATGGCTTGGTAAGTGGCTTACCACAAAAATTGTTTTCATGTCCTGAGCATTGTGTTTCCTGTTTAAAAGGAAAACAACATAAAAGCTCCTTTAATTCCATTGATATAACACCTCGTAAAATCACGTCCAATGATGTATTGACACGTTAATAAACCCTAATGAAGTCAAACACTAAAATTTAGGGACTAATTTGTCGAAAAATCGAAAACTTTGATTATGTAAGGACTGAAAGTGATAACATACCTAAAAATAAGTTTCTTATGATGTTTATATTCACAAATGTGCCACTTGATGAATAAGTGTAGCCGTTTGCGTAATTAATTGAAAATTTGCGCGATAAAGGGTTAAAAGCGTCAACATGTTAATTCTTACCTCTGAGTGACCTTCTAACAAACCGGGAGCTTAATAATATTTAATTATACTCTCGGGAATGCCAAATAATGGCCGTCTAAGGTTTTTATGCCTATAAGTAAAGTTACGCGCAACTTTGCAAGTTAGAGGGACTAAAAGTGTCAATATATTTAATTATACATCTAAATGACCTTTTAGCGAACCCGAAGTATCGTGATGTTTAATAATACTTTCAAGAATGCCTAATATGGATTAGATGAGGCTTCAATGCTATTAAATGATGAGATGCGCAAGTTTGCGCAATAGAGGGACCTAAAGCATCAACTTTTGAATCTATGCCTTTCGGTGACCATCTAAGCGAACGAGAGCGTATTAATATTTAATTATATGCTAGGGAAGGATAAATATGGGCCATGGAAGGCTTGTATAACATTAAACGGCATTTCGCGCTACTTTGCGCAATTTAAGGACTATTTGCGTCAAACTACAAAAGTATGTCGATTCGTATGGTAACGGACCTTCCAGAAATTTTCCATGAGTTAAACATGCCCTAATTATCATTTCTATAGCTTAGATATAGGCTTAGAGGTGTTTGGTGCGCAAAAATAAACTTTCAAGTCCACCAGGGACTAAAAGTGTCAAAAAGTGCACAAGTTTGCATTTTCGCGCATATCTCACAATCTGAATATCTCCGGACACCCAAAAATTTATGTAAGCACTAAAATATTTTATTTTAGTGATCGCCTTGATAAAATTTCATTCGTCGCGTAATTTGGACCGTTTTTCGCGTCCGTTCGTGTTTCGTCGTAATTAGACGAACAACGTGACCGTACGGCCAAACGGACCGACATCCGACATGTTTTTGAGCATGTTTCATGTCCCTCATGTTTAGGCATCATTGTAGAGGCTTAAAAATGGTTTAACGGGCCTCAAACGCATCAGAAAGGGGCTAGAAGCATGCAGGGACCAAAACTGCCATTTCAGAAACTTGATTTCCAGCTGTTACCAGCTGTTACAGCTGTTTTAATCAATTGCAAATGGTTTTCTTCAGTCCTTGGGCAACCCATAGATTGCTAAAACAAGGGGTAAAGGTGTACGGTCCAGATTTGATCACATTTATCGAGGAACAATCCTAACGGTCCTCTAAATCCTATAAATACCCATTGAATGTTTGGCTCTCATTTGCACCTCTCCTTCAATCTGATAAACTCTCTGAATTGTGAGGATCTTGAACTCTTTTGAGAACCTCCCTCAGTCCTTTGGACCCTTTGTAAGTCCCCTTTCGTGCTTAGTTTAATTATTTAGCGTTTATAGCCGAAAAGTCAAGCGTTTTCGATAAACGCTTTGACTTTCAAATGGCTGAGCCATTGTTCGCAACGAACATGGCTACGTGACCGTAGTTAGGTGGGTGTTAAACCCTCAAAAGGGCACCTCCTAATTACCATGTTTACTTAGTTAAATTGTTGGGTCAAATAAAAGTCGAACGGGTTAGTTTTAAATAAATACATAACTATTAATATAGAAGCCATAAAATCAGTTTTCTCATATTAATAACTTGGTAATTATTAATTGAACATGTCTAAGCATGTTCAACCCGACAATTCTAAGTATAGGCTCGGTTCGGAACCGAAAGTCGCAAAAGTTGACTTTTGCTTTGACTTTCAGTTCTGACCCGATTTAGCTTAGTTTAGATATGCCTTAGGATTCCATTAGGACCATATTATAAGTTAGTATAACCCTCCGAGGTTATACAACTTGGTTCCATAGAAATCCTAGTTCATGCATGTTTCCGTTAAATGCCTAAATGTTGACCGTTATGCCCTTTTGACCTTAAAACGTGATTTTTGAAAATGTGAAAGAGTAGAAACATTAGTTACTGATTTATAAACTTGCACCCAAAATTTGACATCAGTTTGAGGTCTAGGTTAAGAGTTATGCGTAATTAGAAAGCTTTTTGTTAATTAAATGACGTAATTAGCGTATAGCCTATCTAAACCCAATTTTTGATACCAAACTTTTTACCTACTGATATAAAATAATATTTTGGGATTTTTAAATATTTTTATTTATTTTTAGGCTGAGCATAACATAGGGTTCTAGGCTTGATTCGGTAATTGCTGGTTTTGCCCTTTTGGCTATAAAATGAGTTTCACAAATCCGTTTGACCCCAAACCTTTTCCTACTGATCTAATATGATAAATAAAATATTTTGATCCTTCTGGAATAATAAAAATATCAGCTTTCTATACAAAACCCGGAAATGGCTCCAAATCGCCTTTTTAAGCGTTTTTAACGCATAGTATGTATCGAAACTAGTTTAAATATATAAGGGTTGATGCCTACTGATATTTTCAGTAAATTTCTATATTTTAACAGTAAGCAAAAGTTTTAAACTCAGATTCTCTGTTTTGCCCTTTTTAAGCCTATGTGGAATTACCAAAATGCCCCTACGGTGCATAGTATGGTTATAATTAATAAATTTCACATATATATGATACCCTACTGATATGACTTATTAAATTAAGTATAATTACTGATTTAATCAGACCTGTAACTCAGAATGATATTTAAACTCTCTTATAATCTTTAAAATGACCAAAATACCCCTACGGGGCATAAATTGGTCTTAAACTCGTTTTGGGAATAATGGAAGGTATCCTACTGATATCACAACATATTTAGGACATATTAACTTAGAAAACTTGTATATGACTCATTTGGTTACTCGTTACGCACTTTTCGCGTTCGGATCGGCGTATGTAACTAGTTTGCATATATTAGCCGAAACGGGTCAAACCATATCGGTTTTGTCTCAAAATTCAGAATGTGTTTAAGTTACCCATATTAAACAAGCATACAAGCTTGTCGGGTCACAACCACATTCTAAACCGGTCTTCGCTTTATCATGTGTTTGAACCGTGTCTTCCTTTTTAAAACTAACCGGTCTAAGCTTAGGCTTAATTAAAGACCCGTTAGGAATCTAATAGGTTATTAAAAACCTTCGTTCCAGATTTAGGAGCCCAGTAAAAGCTATCTGTACTTGCTGAATTGATATACGGCTGGGATTGAATTTATATTTAGCTCAGGTAAATACTTTTAACTTATTTTCCCTATACGGGCTTGGGGTACGGTATATAAAATACCGCTTGGTCCGGCGTTGAATTCTTTAATCGAATAGAGGTTAAATTTATTGATATGCTATGTTTTGAATGTGTTTTGTTTGCTTAAAGCCTTTGGGGGTTAATGACCATGTCCCGGATATCCTTGGCATCATCTTACGAGATGGCCACGACCTGAGCATGGGGTGTAGGCGTACACCTTTCAGTGCATAACTCAATATTGTGGTGTGTCTATTAATCTTTAACCCAGTCTACGGATCGGGCTACTGAACGCATAAGTAACATGTAAATCCCTTACAAGATTATATTCATATAATTATCCCAAGTTATAAAAATGTTTTGTGCCACGTGCATTCAAATCGATTTTCAACCCTTTTCAAAATGAGTCGGTTAAATTGTATTTACCAGTGCAAACTGACGTGTTTTCCAAAAAGGTTAAGTGCAGGTACAAATCGGAATAGGCTGGCTACTCCTAGCATCAATAAAGAGTCTCGCAAGCTTAGATGCCTAAAGTCTGTTGAACAAATGTTTCATTTTATTTTCGATCCGCCTGTGGATCCTTTGCATTCTGTTTGTAATACTTGATATTACTTTATATCGGTTTGTAATATATTTATCTTTTGCTTCCGCTGTGCATTTAAATATTGTGTTGTTTGACTATGATGATATCAACTACGTCACTATACTCCCCACCGGGCCCACCGGTGACACGTGGAAAATAGGGGTGTGACAGGTTGGTATCAGAGCCAACATTGAGTGAATTAAACACGAGCCTTTTTGGTGTTTAATCTCAATGACACATTAGCACATTCCTTGACCTTCTGAGTCTAGTCTTAACATAGGAATAATCTCAATCCTAATCTGGAAATTTTGCTTCCAAATTTTTTTATATATTGGATATGTCGCCAAACGAAGAAGCCGTAATAGGAGTTCTCCACACCCGGAGCCTTGAAATGCTGAGCTTCGTACCACGGCTAGAATGAAACAAGCATCCAAGGAGAAAGCATTCAGAACTAGAATAAAGAAGAAACTCCTTTTTGCTGAAGATCGTTTCCTTAATAGTCCTTCTAAGGACATATTTATTTTTCAGTCCCTGCAAGGACAACATTATTCCTTTCAAGTCCCGCTTAGGGAAACTCTGTACTTTTATTTTTATATAGTGGATTGATTAAATTTAAGTTTTCATTCTAAACATGAAATATGAAATAAATGGAAAATAACATTCCTTATATATGATCTACCATTATAATAAAATGGCAAAATCTAAAAAGGACAAGACCTAGCCTCGTGTCATTATTAAGACCCGGCCAAGATGGCAGTTCCTCGATTTAGGTTCAGATCCTTATTAACATCCCGATTTAAAATTTGTTCTGCGTTAATTATTAAAAAGAATCTTAAAGGAAAACCTAGCCTATATTACAAGGCCGAGATGGTAGAACCTATTCAAGGGATTCAAATCCTTGTTAACACCTTAGAACGTGTTAGCACTCTCGACAAATGTAATTCGAGAAAATCACAACAGTCATTCTTATATTGGATTTTTCCAATTTTCTTATCTAGCCTGGTGATTTAGAAATCATGGTTTATATCATCCTATAAGATGATCATACCATAAACATCCCTTAGAAGGGAAATGCCTACGGGCTATAATTAACGTCCTTTGAGACTAAAAACAGTAGTGGTCTACAACCCCCTGTTAAAAAGGGCAAGAACTTTGATTCAAGCCTTAATACCTCGATTATGTAACATCCTGGTTTATAATTTAAATCTGTCCATGTGACTAGGCTGTTGAGCTATTATTTAATTATAATTAGGGATAGACTGCCTACGGGCTATACTCATTTTCATATAAGACAAAAGACAGTCGTAGCCTACAACTTCCTGTCAAGAAAAGGCATGAACACGTTCAAGCCTAAATACCTTAATTCTACAAAATCAAGGTTATAATATAAAGTTGTCCCTGTGACTTGGCCTTTTGTGCCATAGTTATATTTTAATTAAATTTAGGATAATTATAATGAAAATCCTGAATAAAATAGATATCATTCCTTTCCTGCCAGTATAAATATTAAAAGAGAATCTTAAAGGGTTTGACCTAGTTTGAATGTCATTGAAGACCTAGCTAAAATGGTAAAACCTGTTTAAAGGAGATTCAGATCCTTATTAACACTTGAAAACGTGTTAACACTCCCGACAACAGTGATGCGATAAAATCACGCTTGTCATCTTTATATAAGGAACTTCCAAACCCCTTATTTAGCCTAAATGATCAATAGGAATCATGGCTAATAAACGTCGAACATGATGTACACATCTAAACATCCATCTGGGATGTATACCTACGGGCAAAGATGTATACATGAAAAAGATAGTTTTATTTCATAACTTCTTGTCAAGGCAATGAATTATGAAATTTTCCGATCCAAAGGAATCATTGATTATGTTTTAAAAGTTCCCTAGTGACAAGGCATCTGTGCCATCGAAAAGTCCTTTGGAACAAGCCGTTTTGCTATGTAAGATGTCAGTATGACATTGACAGTCGTGACTTATGTCCCCTGTCTAGTAAATTTGAAGGATTATATCCCGTTTAAACGCCAAAGATGGTCTATTTAAAAACCTAGGCAAAACATAATCAATTAAATTTAATACTATCTATTTGCCTATATGGTTTAGTTGTACCATGGCTATTTAATCATCAATTCGACAATTCACCATATAATTAAACCAATTATTACTATTTGGTTTGTAGCCTTCAAAGTTTCACCATGGCTGACTCCTCTGAAGCTCACAATCATCCGGTTGATCAGAATGATGATGTAAGACTGAATTTAACAAGCACCGAGTTACAGGCTATGATAGATACAGCCGTAAACAACGCTGTGGACCGTGCGTTGAAGGATCATAAGCGAAAGTGCGATGATACCCCGAATAAGGGTTACAAAAAGGGTAAGACCGGTTCAAGCTATAACCAGTCCAAACCAAGGGAGGCAAAACCCGAGTGTAAAACCTGCGGGAAGAAGCACTTCGGAAAATGTTTCTATGATCAGACCGGGGGATGTGTCATCTGTAGGGAGACGGATCACAAGACCCATGAATGCAAGGATTTGAAGGACAAACAGCAGATCGGTGAGAAGACCAGATGCAAAACCTGTAGGAAATACCACCTCGGGAAATGTATATATGAATCTCAGCCTCGACCCTGTGGAATCTGCAAGTCCAAAGAGCATAAGACCTTGGAGTGCCAAGACATAAAGGACGCAACCTGCTATGGTTGCAATGAAATAGGGCACATCAAGACAAATTGCCCAAATAAAACCAAGAAGCCTGAGGAGTCTAAGAAGACCGAAGAGGGAAGCTCTCAAGTGGATGCTCAAGAGGCTATTCAGGATGACAATGTCACAACAGGTACATTCTTTATCAATAACGCTCATGCTTGAGTATTATTTTATTCAGGTTCAAATAAGTCTTTCATAGACAATAGATTTTTGTAAATCATTAAATCTGCCTGTTAAAACTCTAAGCGTTAAGTATAAAGTAAAATTTACTGATAGTACCTCAGAGACTGCTCCAGCAATATTAGATGGATGTTTATATCCATTAGGAATCATTCTTTTCTGCTGTCCTTGTTTCCATTTAAATATTAAGGGACTCGACATAGTGATAAGAACGAATTGGTCGTCTTAAAAGTCAAGCCTATATTGAGAATGATAAGAAGCAAGCAGTTATCAAGACTCCTTATGGGGAGCCTTTGACAATTCAAGGAAACACTAGGTATAAGTTACCTTAGCACTTGTTGAAATTGGTATTTAACAACAAAACTTCGAGTATGGAAAACTCAGAAGAAACAAACAACAGTCGCGATGCTAGAAATGCGATAAATATTAATGGTGCATCAAGTGTGAACCTCAATATTAATGGAATTAATCTCCAAAACTGAAGTTAACCCAGTTGTTAGAAAGGTTATAAGAAAAGTCACGAGAAGATTCAAGAAGCCAAATGGTGTTTGCTCAAAAACACATGTCGCTACTTATGATAAGAGTTTTATTCATACTTCATATGCGAAGAATAATCCAAATAAAATCATATGTGGCAAGGAGTCCATTCTTTTTAGGTTTTACTTAAAAGTACCTCGTCTCTTGGAAGTCAAGAGACTTCAATAGTAAAAAGGGACCATCGATTACAAGAAATTGTTGGATGAAGTAGAAACCATTGGGTATGTCAGCAGTTATGCTGGAAAGCACACGGTAAGGTATGCATCACAATCGATGGTAGTACCCTTGATTAGTGAGGACATTAATGGAGTCCATAAGAGAGATCCCCTTATACATTATGGGATGGTCCAAATTTTAAGGACCTTATTAGAAAACCTATTAGTCGCTTCACGAAATGGAAAAAGATGGAATAAGAATATTCCGACTTCCCCCATAAGAGTTATAAACTATCGGCAGTGTGTTGCAAACCTTGGCTCATTGTTTGGATTAGTGCCCTTATTCGGTTAACCTAGAATTTAAGCATAATGCACTATATATATATATATATATATATATATATATATATATATATATATATTATGATTTAGCATCGGCAATAAGAGGGCACATTAAAGTTTCAAAGCCTGCTCACTATAAATCCATCATGGATCTGCCTCAGCTACCCGAATTTTATAGATTAAGAAATGAACAGTCAAAGCTGAGACTGCCCTAAAGTTTGTCAAAGATTTCGCAACTAAGTTTAAAAGGGATTAAGAATGGAGGTGTTTAACCCTCCTAATGAAGGATTAGAGGCAGCTCACATTAATAATATCAGATAAATCCCTTATTGTAATTTTATTGTTAAGAGTTATGTTTGGGTTTAGGTGCTGCTAAGTCTCTCATAAGACTACAACTTAGCAAACTTTTAGGAAAAAAAAATTTCCCTAAGAACCTCAGATATTAAGTGTAAGGTAAAACCTACAGGTAAAATCATAAGAACCATTCCTTCTGTTCCTGTCAGAAACTTCCAATCGTAGAATTCTAGAAGTATCCTCTCTCTAGAGGAAGTGCGTCAGCATATATATATATAGTTGATATCTCTTCAATCTCTATCGATTGCGAAAACCAGACAGTATGATAAAAGCACCATATGAGGATTGATGTATCTTAATAAGTTCCATAGATTGCTTCCATGCCTGATCAGTATGGAGGTTTAATGCATGGAACCACAAAGATATTCCGATGGTCATATGGTACTAAAATCAGCTAAAGGTATTCAAAGAGGATATCCAGAATGGAATTGTCCAGGTAAATGTCTTCGATTAAAGAATTTGTGGACTCGTAACATTAATGTGTCACCTATCTGACACAAACTATGATGGATGAACTGGAGCCTGAGATTTGGAAAATCTCTGTAACCTCTTCGTATCTTGATTACCTTCTCCTAAGATTACCCTGTTTACCTCCTGGGAGGCAAGTAGAGTTAAGATTTATATTCCATTTAGGGCTGTATTATTATGAAATCTCCAAAACGGCTAATACCATCATTGGAGAAATCGAAACCCTGATTAAGTAAGTTTTAAAATAGAGGATTCATATAGCCTAACTCAGTATTTTGAGAATTCGGTATAGTTCATTGAAAAAGACGGTTCATTTTGCTTATGCATTGTTTACCGCAACCCTAATTAGGCAACAATTAAGAATCGCCATCAGCTGCCCAGGATCGTCGATTTGTTCGACTAACTGCAAGGATTAGCTATTCCTTAAGATTAGTTTTAAGCAGTGGTTGGAATAAACATCTCACCTTAAAATAAGCTTTTTGTAATAGTTGTTATATAAGTATCAAGGATTGCTCCTTTGGAGACCTTGTATAAATAAAATATCAAAACGTCCGTTTGATGGACGAGATTTTAGGAAGCCTAATTACTAGGATCTGAAAGTTGCCTTGGAAAACAACAAATAAGATCATGCAATTTTCGTAATCATCTGAAAGTTGCCAGCAATTAGCAGAAAATCAAGGATTAATGAAAATATCAACCCTCCTAAGTTCTTGTTAAGGAATAAGGTTCAACAAAAGATATCACCCTGAAGGGTGTACCAGTTTGTTAAATTATCAGGCTTGTTAAACTCTGAATATATAGAATCATTCGAAGAAAATCAAATGTATCAAGATCAAATAGCTTATAAGCTAAAACCTATTTAAGGAGCTTGGCGGAGCATACAATGCATTGTACACTAATGAATTGAGGATGTGTTTCACCAATAAGTCAAGAAGCATTATCACATATTGATATGCAGATTTATGATATGATGAGCAACCTATATCGATTAAGGATCGACAGGTTAAGAAGCTCCAAAAGGGATACATGTACCAATATAAAGGTCACTTTGGGAGCTTGGAGAGACTCCAGATATGCTATAGAAGTTAAGTCCGTCATGTGACAAAAAGTACTTCCAGCATTTTAGCAAATCTCGAGGTCGAGATTTCTTTTAAGGGGGTGAGGATGTAACACCTCGTAAAATCACGTCCAATGATGTATTGACACGTGTAATAAACCCTAATGAAGTCAAACACTGAAATTTAGGGACTAATTTGTCGAAAAATCGAAAACCTTGATTATGTAAGGACTGGAAGTGATAACATACCTAAAAATAAGTTTCTTATGATGTTTATATTCAAAAATGTGCCACTTGATGAATAAGTGTAGCCGTTTGCGTAATTAATTGAAAGTTTGCGCGATAAAGGGTTAAAAGCGTCAACATGTTAATTCTTACCTCTGAGTGACCTTCTAACAAACCGGGAGCCTAATAATATTTAATTATACTCTCGGGAATGCCAAATAATGGCCGTCTAAGGTTTTTATGCCTATAAGTAAAGTTACACGCAACTTTGCAAGTTAGAGGGACTAAAAGTGTCAATATGTTTAATTATACATCTAAATGACCTTTTAGCGAACCCAAAGTATCGTGATGTTTAATAATACTTTCAAGAATGCCTAATATGGATTAGATGAGGCTTCAATGCTATTAAATGATGAGATGCGCAAGTTTGCGCAATAGAGGGACCTAAAGCGTCAACTTTTGAATCTATGCCTTTCGGTGACCATCTAAGAGAACGAGAGCGTATTAATATTTAATTATATGCTTGGGAAGAATAAATATGGGCCATGGAAGGCTTGTATAACATTAAACGGCATTTCGCGCTACTTTGCGCAATTTAAGGACTATTTGCGTCAAACTGCAAAAGTATGTCGATTCGTATGGTAACGGACCTTCTGGAAATTGTCCATGAGTTAAACATGCCCTAATTATCATTTCTGTAGCTTAGATATAGGCTTAGAGGTGTTTGGTGCGAAAAAATAAACTTTCAAGTCCACCAGGGACTAAAAGTGTCAAGAAGTGCACAAGTTTGCATTTTCGCGCATATCTCACAATCTGAATATCTCCGGACACCCAAAAATTTATGTAAGCACTAAAATATTTTATTTTAGTGATCGCCTTGATAAAATTTCATTCGTCGCGTAATTTGGACCGTTTTTAGCGTCCGTTCGTGTTTCGTCGTAATTAGACGAACAACGTGACCGTACGGCCAAACGGACCGACATCCGACATGTTTTTGAGCATGTTTCATGTCCCTCATGTTTAGGCATCATTGTAGAGGCTTAAAAATGGTTTAACGGGTCTCAAACGCATCAGAAATGGGCTAGAAGCATGCAGGGACCAAAACTGCCATTTCAGAAACTTGATTTCCAGCTGTTACAGCTGTTTTAATCAATTGCAAATGGTTTTCTTCAGTCCTTGGGCAGCCCATAGATTGCTAAAACAAGGGGTAAAGGTGTACGGTCCAGATTTGATCACATTTATCGAGGAACGATCCTAACGGTCCTCTAAATCCTATAAATACCCATTGAATGTTTGGCTCTCATTTGCACCTCTCCTTCAATCTGATAAACTCTCTGAATTGTGAGGATCTTGAACTCTTTTGAGAACCTCCCTCAGTCCTTTGGACCCTTTCTAAGTCCCCTTTCGTGCTTAGTTTAATTATTTAGCGTTTATAGCCGAAAAGTCAAGCGTTTTCGATAAACGCTTTGACTTTCAAATGGCTGAGCCATTGTTCGCAACGAACATGGCTACGTGACCGTAATTAGGTGGGTGTTAAACCCTCAAAAGGGCACCTCCTAATTACCACGTTTACTTAGTTAAATTGTCGGGTCAAATAAAAGTCGAACGGGTTAGTTTTAAATAAATACATAACTATTAATATAGAAGCCATAAAATCAGTTTTCTCATATTAATAACTTGGTAATTATTAATTGAACATGTCTAAGCATGTTCAACCCGACAATTCTAAGTATAGGCTCGGTTCGGAACCGAAAGTCGCAAAAGTTGACTTTTGCTTTGACTTTCAGTTCTGACCCGATTTAGCTTAGTTTAGATATGCCTTAGGATTCCATTAGGACCATATTATAAGTTAGTATAACCCTCCGAGGTTATACAACTTGGTTCCATAGAAATCCTAGTTCATGCATGTTTCCGTTAAATGCCTAAATGTTGACCGTTATGCCCTTTTGACCTTAAAACGTGATTTTTGAAAATGTGAAAGAGTAGAAATCTTAGTTACTGATTTATATACTTGCACCCAAAATTTGACATCAGTTTGAGGTCTAGGTTAAGAGTTATGCTCAATAGCGTAATTAGAAAGCTTTTTGTTAATTAAATGACGTAATTAGCGTATAGCCTATCTAAACCCAATTTTTGATACCAAACTTTTTACCTACTGATATAAAATAATATTTTGGGATTTTTAAATATTTTTATTTATTTTTAGGCTGAGCATAACATACGGTTCTAGGCTTGATTCGGTAATTGCCGGTTTTGCCCTTTTGGGCTATAAAATGAGTTTTACAAATCCGTTTGACCCCAAACCGTTTTCTACTGATCTAATATGATAAATAAAATATTTTTTGCTTTCTGGAATAATAAAAATATCAGCTTTCTATACAAAACCCGGAAATGGCTCCAAATCGCCTTTTTAAGCGTTTTTAACGCATAGTATGTATCGAAACTAGTTTAAATATATAAGGGTTGATGCCTACTGATATTTTCAGTAAATTTCTATATTTTAACAGTAAGCAAAAGTTTTAAACTCAGATTCTCTGTTTTGCCCTTTTTAAGCCTATGTGGAATTACCAAAATGCCCCTACGGTGCATAGTATGGTTATAATTAATAAATTTCACATATATATGATACCCTACTGATATGACGTATTAAATTAAGTATAATTACTGATTTAATCAGACCTGTAACTCAGAATGATATTTAAACTCTCTAATAATCTTTAAAATGACCAAAATACCCCTACGGGGCATAAATTGGTCTTAAACTTGTTTTGGGCATAATGGAAGGTATCCTACTGATATCACAACATATTTAGGGCATATTAACTTAGGAAACTTGTATATGACTCATTTGGTTACTCGTTACGCACTTTTCGCGTTCGGATCGGCGTATGTAACTAGTTTGCATATATTAGCCGAAACGGGTCAAACCATATCGGTTTTGTCTCAAAATTCAGAATGTGTTTAAGTTACCCATATTAAACAAGCATACAAGCTTGTCGGGTCAAAACCACATTCTAAACCGGTCTTCGCTTTATCATGCGTTTAAACCGTGTCTTCCTTTTTAAAACTAACCGGTCTAAGCTTAGGCTTAATTAAAGACCCGTTAGGAATCTAATAGGTTATTAAAAACCTTCGTTCCAGATTTAGGAGCCCAGTAAAAGCTATCTGTACTTGCTGAATTGATATACGGCTGGTATTGAATTTTTATTTAGCTCAGGTAAATACTTTTAACTTATTTTCCCTATACGGGCTTGGGGTACGGTATATAAAATACCGCTTGGTCCGGCATTGAATTCTTTAATCGAATAGAGGTTAAATTTATTGATATGCTATGTTTTGAATGTGTTTTGTTTGCTTAAAGCCTTTGGGGGGTTAATGACCATGTCCCGGATATCCTTGGCATCATCTTACGAGATGGCCATGACCTGAGCACGGGGTGTAGGCGTACACCTTTCAGTGCATAACTCAATATTGTGGTGTGTCTATTAATCTTTAACCCGGTCTACGGATCGGGCTACTGAACGCATAAGTAACATGTAAATCCCTTACAAGATTATATTCATATAATTATCCCAAGTTATAAAAATGTTTTGTGCCACGTGCATTCAAATCAAATTTCAACCCTTTTCAAAATGAGTCGGTTAAATTGTATTTACCAGTGCAAACTGACGTATTTTCCAAAAAGGTTAAGTGCTGGTACTAATCGGAATAGGCTGGCTACTCCTAGCATCAATAAAGAGTCTCGCAAGCTTAGATGCCTAAAGTCTGTTGAACAAATGTTTCATTTTATTTTCGATCCGCCTGTGGATCCTTTACATTCCGTTTGTAATACTTGATATTACTTTATATCGGTTTGTAATATATTTATCTTTTGCTTCCGCTGTGCATTTAAATATTGTGTTGTTTGACTATGATGATATCAACTACGTCACTATACTCCCCATCGGGCCCACCAGTGACACGTGGAAAATAGGGGTGTGACAATTGAAGAGTCCAAAACAACCCAGTGTTTGCAACTGCTGCACATGGATTTGTTTGGCCCAGTTCAAGTCATGAGTCTCAAGAAGAAGAGATATTGTTTGGTTATTATTGATGACTTCACTAGGTTTACATGGACTTTCTTTTTACACTCAAAAGATGAGACTGCAGGCATTTTGCAAGACTTTGTGACACAGGTTGAAAAGCAATTTGACCTTTCAGTAAAAGTCTTCTGTAGTGACAATGGCACAGAATTCAAAAATAAGGAGTTGGATGCCTTCTGTGTGAAGAAAGGGATTGTAAGGCAGTATAGCATCCCTAGAACACCATAGCAAAATGGGGTAGTTGAAAGAAAGAACAGAACTTTGATTGAGGCTGCCAGAACCATGCTTGCTGATTCAGGTTTGCCATTAACTTTTTGGGCAGAGGCAGTAAATACTGCTTGCTATGTTCAAAACAGAGTTTTAATAAACCCCAGGCACAAAAAGACTGCTTATGAAATTCTATATAAAATCAAACCACTGATCTCATACTTTAAAGTATTTGGTTGCCCATGCTTTATTTTGAATTTGAAAGATTCTATTTCAAAATTTGCAGCCAAAGTAGATTGTGGTTATCATCTGGGATACTCAACCACTGCCAAGGCCTACAAAGTGTTTAATACACGGACCAAAGCAGTGGAGGAGACCTTGAATGTAAAGTTCAATGAACTTTCATCAATGAAAATCCCAGCAAATCCTGCAGATTTGTTTGATCTTGATAAATTCACTTTTGAAAACACTGCTGTCAAGACTAACAATGCAGGTCCATCAGAGGATTCAACACCAGACTATGGGTATGAAATCATCATCCCTCAAAAGTCTGTCACAATGGGAAAAGCATCAGTTGTACAAAATAGCAGTCAAAGCTCAACCACTGCTACCTCAACAGTTGTTGAACAAAGTAGCCCATCAACCACTGCTTCCACATCATCAAACACTGCTGAAAAAAGTCCCCAAATAGTGGATAAAAGTCAGCATGTGTCCACACCATTACCTCCTATTCCACCACCTTTTGAAGCCACTGCTGGATCATCAAAGTCACCAGCAGTGGTTAGCTCAGATGATACACATTTGCAGCCTTCACCAACAAATGCCATCATACCATACCAAGGAGATTTAATCTTCTTGAGATCTCATCCACCTGATCAAATCATTGGCAACATCAATGAAGGGGTGCTCACAAGAAGCCAAACCCAAAACATTTGTCTTTTTGTTGGTTTTCTATCACTCCATCAGCCAGTCAAGTACCAAGAGGCACTAAAAGACAACAGCTGGGTAGAAGCCATGCAAGAAGAGCTCCAAAAGTTTAAAAGACAACAAGTATGGGAGCTTGTACCACTGCCAAAAGATGTAAAAGTCCCATCGGCACAAAGTGGGTCTTCAAAAACAAAACTGATGAAAGGGGCATTGTTGTCAAGAATAAAGCCAGGCTTGTGGTTCAAGGTTACAGACAGGAAGAGGGGATTGATTATGATGAAACATTAGCCCCTGTAGTAAGATTGGAAGCTATAAGATTGTTCCTGGCCTTTGCTGTCAACCACAACATGAAGGTGTTTTAAATGGATATCAAAAGTGCTTTCCTCTACGGTACAATTCAAGAAGAGGTGTATGTTTGTCAACCTCCAGGTTTTGAGGATCCATTTTATCCAGATCATGTCTACAGGCTAAACAAAGCCTTGTATGGCCTGAAACAAGCACCAAGAGCCTGGTATGAAACTCTTTCCACCTTTCTACTCTCAAATGGTTTCAAAAGAGATACCATTGATAAAACACTGTTTCTAAAATGGAGAGGAAAGAATTTAATGATTGTCCAAATTTATGTGGATGACATTATTTTTGGAAGCACATGTAATAAAATGTGTGAAGAGTTTAGGCAACTCATGACAGTTGAGTTTGAAATGAGTGCAATGGGTGAACTGCAATGCTTTCTTGGTCTCCAAGTTCAGCAAATGCAAAATGGAACTTTCATTCATCAAAGCAAGTATGCTAAAGAACTTTTAAACAAATTTGATATGAATGATTGTAAACCATGCAGCACACCCATGGCAACAAATAAGCTAGTCATGTCTGATGAAAAGGATGAGCTGATTGACCAAACTCTATATAGAAGCATGATTGGGTCTCTTTTGTACCTAACTGCATCTAGGCCAGACATCATGTTTGCAACATGTGTCTGTGCAAGGAGTCAATCAGCCCCTAGAAAATCAAACCTTATTGCTGTAAAAAGGATATTCATATACATAAAAAGTGCTCCCACACTTGGTATCTGGTATCCAGCTAATGGGAATATCAAGCTTTCCGGATTTTCAGACAGTGACTTTGCTGGATGTAACACCACAAGGAAGTCCACATCAGCAGGGTGCCAGTTTCTAGGTGATTGCTTAGTTTCATGGCAAAACAAAAAGCAAGCAGTTGTTTCCACATCCACTGCTGAAGCTGAATACATTGCTGCTGCAAGCTGTACAGCCCAACTCCTGTGGCTTCAAAATCAGTTATTGGATTTTGGTATCACTGCCTTAAAGACACCACTCATGTTGGATAGCCAGGCAGCAGAAAATATCATCAAAAATCCAGTTTCTCACTCAACCACCAAACACATCGACATCAGACATCACTTTGTGAGGGATTGCTATGAAAAAGGTTTGATTTCTCTGCATTATGTTCCAACTAAAGACCAGCTGGCAGATGTGCTCACAAAAGCATTAGATACATCCACCTTTGAAAGCTTGGTCTCTAGGATTGGCATGCTAAACATGGAATAACAAGCAAAATCTTGTTTTTCTATGAATAAAAGCATTAAAATGTTTTCAGAAAATCAAAAATCCATCCTTAAAAATAGCTAAAAATGAAGTTTTCATTAAAATCCTTAAAAGTCTGCCATAACCACTGATTGTTCAAAAGTCTGCTCTACTTCAAAGTATGTCCACTGCTGAAAGTCAACCCCTGTTCTCTCATTTTCCTGATAAGCATTGATGCTCAAAATCAGTGTTTTATCCACTGATGTGCTATCTACTGATAATGAAAATCACCCACTGCTTCCATTTGTTACCGTTGTAACCACTACCTTTCATCAGTAGTTTTCATAAAAGTACTGTCCTTCATTTCATCAGGGGTTGGCACGTGGACAGTACATAGCGGACAGACCTTTTGTAACCGCTGCCACGTCAGCATTCACTTTTTCTCCATAAAACCCCTTTCAAAACCCCAAACAGGGTTTTACTGTCGAATTGAATTCTTAAAAAGTCTTTTCTCAAAGAAGTTTTCATCCTATTCCCACAAATTCCTTCACAACCTTCTTCGATCATCATCTCCAAAATGACAAAATCGAAGTCATCTGCAAAACCCACTTCCAAATCATCCTCAAAAGAAGCCTCTCAAAAGGCCAAACCCACCGAAATTCCACACAAACCTTCTCACAACCTTCTGGGTCTTCTCACAAAACCCGGCACCACCGATGCCTTTGATTTCATCATTGATCTTATGTCTGCGTCAAAGTACAAAACTTTGCTTATAGCAGATGCACCCATTTACTTGGCGACCCAAAGGGAGTTTTGGAAAAATGCAACCCTTGACAAACAAGGCGAGACTGTCATAGCCATTAACTCTACTCTAAAGGGTAAAGCTGTCAAAATTACACCACAATTCATCTCAGAGGTCTTTCAACTCGATGATCAGAAAGGTATAACTTCTTTTCCTAAAAACGAGTTAAAAATTGACTTTATTGAAAGAGGGTATGCAGATACAATGATGAAAAGGGATACCTTACAAAAAGGTTTCTTCCCCCCTGCAACAAGATTTTTATTCCATACCCTCCTAATGTGTGTTTCAAACAAAACCACTGCTTTTAATGAAATACCATTAAAGATTCAAAACATGGGGTATGCTATTCTTCAAAAAGAAAATTTTAATTATTCTCAGGTAATCTTTAATGATCTGGTTAAAAATGTTGAAACAAAGGCATTCTTACTGTTTCCAAGATTTCTAAGTTATTATTTTGAAAAGAAACTTGGTAAAACTGATGCTTCTGCAATAAAACAAGGTGAATCTCTTCAAATGCACAGCTTAACTGCTGAAACTTTTACAAGAATGTCAACACCTTGCAAAACACAAGCAGAGGTGCCTGAGCAGAATTTAGCAGCTACCACTGCTCCTCAGGTATCTTCTGCTGAGCCCACTGCTCAAGGTGATCAAAGTAGCAAAACAACTGCTTTGAAACCCACACCTATAATAACCAAAAATCCAAACAAAAAGAAAACTCAAAAACCCCCAAAACCTATCAAAAAGGAAACTCTGGAGGATGAGATATCAGAGCAACTGCCAGTGACAGCGCAAAAGTCACTAGAAACCACTGCTGCTTCTTCCTCACAGCAGTTGGTACAAATATCTCAACCCATAACCGAAGCTCCTCCTGTTTCTTCTAAAAAAGAACAGGTTGTACACATAGGGACTCCACAATATGATGCTCTGGAATCACTTGCTTCCATTATCCACAGCCCAATGCCCGGGGCAAATTCTCTTTCTACACCTAACCTCACATTCACAATTCCCCAACCAACTAAACTTTTGTTGGATGCTATTGATTTGAACCAGTCACAAACCAGTCCTTCTCAATCACCTGTCAATGAGAATATACTTCAACCAATGAATGGGTCTGATGTATCAATCATAGTTAACCCACCAACAATTCCTGAGGAGGCTACACCTCTTGAGTTACAAATAACTCTTGGTGGTAATCCAAGTGAAGCAGCCACTACAAGTGCTGAACCCACTGGTTTGCACTTGGACAGTGGTTACATCAATAAGACTTCCTTGGAGGCAATTCCTTCCATAGCACCTCTGACATCCACCAGTGGATTTGTTTTGACCACTGGCAACATCAAAAGGTTGTCAAGGGTTGAAGGAAGAAGACCCCAGTACCAAGAAAAAGGGGCATTAGTGGTTAATGTTTGGAGTACACTCCCTACCTTAACCACTGATAAAACCACAGCTAGTGGGAAATCAGATGATCCCATTAAATTGGGTGATGGTTTAAAGTACCTTGATTTGACGGAACGTGTTGAAAAACTGGATACTTCGGTTACAGAAATCAAAGAAATGCTGTAATAGTTGTTGAAAGTACAAAAGGTGCAATCCACTGTTGTTCCACCTCAAGCACCTGCTCCACTACAAGCACCTGCTGCAAATGAGCTCTGGAATCTATTTCAACCTTTTCTCCAACAAAAAAACAAATGGCTGATCAGCAATATGCAATACATGTACAAGAGCTGAGAAACACAATGGAGTCTAGGTTCAAGAACACACAAGCAGACATCAAGGCTCCCAAGGCCCACATATTGCAAACCACTGGCACTGCTCCTCCAATTGTTCTCTTTATTGATCAATTACCCCCAGATAATGCCAAAAAGGGGGAGAAAATTCAGGAGTGGAAAAAGAAGGGAATAGATGATGGTCTTTACATTGAACCAGAAAAGGATGCTATGACCAGAAAAATTCCTTTGCCAGATGGTAGCAAGAAGGTTGATGTGACCCAAAATGCACTTGATGAAGGAATAGCAAGTGTAAAAAGGGACAGAGAGGCAAAGGATATGTCAAGGTGGAATGAGGAGAAAAGAGCTTACATGGAGCTGAATGCGCAGGGTTGTTCTGGGCTAAAGGATGTGCAAAATTCTGTGCTAAAAAGAAATCCCACTAGAAAAGTGAGGGAACCCAAGTCCACACCATCCAGACTCACAAAGCATACTCCAAAACCACCATCTAAAAGCCCCCAACATCAAACCTCCACCTAAACAGTTGTTGTAACTCCTGCTGTATCAACATCTGCTGGTACTCCAGTTGTTTCAACATCTGCTATCACTTCAACACACACCACTTCAACACACACCACTTCAACACACACCACAACCACTGCCTTACCACCACCATCATCACCACCAAAAACAACATCACCACAATCGCCTCCTGCCAAAAAGCAGAAGACAGCAGATGTTACAACATCTGTTGTAATGACAACAGTGGTTGAAACACCAGTTGTTTCAACAGCTATTAGTCCATCACAAATCACTGCCACTCAAACCATCACCACTGATCCACCCAAAACATCATCTGCCTCTCCTACAATAAAAAGGAGAAGGATTTTCATACCAGATGATGATTCTCCATCACCACCACCAACATCTTCAAAATCTCTATCACTTGTTACAATACCCAAACCTGTTCCTCTCTCATCAGCTCAAATTCAAAAGCCCTTAAATCCTGCAGGTGTTCAATTCCCTCTTGAACTTATAGCAGTCAGAGAAGAAATCAAGTCTTTTTATTATGAGGATGACCCTGCTAACAGGAGTTTGCCATCAGTTGAAGGATATCCAAGGCCAAACAATATTGAAGAATATTTGAAAGTCAAAGCTAAATAAGCAGAGGATATCTCAAAAAGAAATGCATAAGGAAAATCTGACAGAGAAATTCAGCAGAATTACCAATTCTTGCTCACACAAGTCAGATCCTTAGAGCAATTTGCAAAAAATGTTTGTCAACAAATCTCAGAGAGAGCAGATGAAACTCTGAGAAAATACTACATTGAAAGCATCATGGCAACCAAGAAATACAAAGGAGAAAAACACATGTACAAAGAGTGGACCATCCCTGAGCTTGAAAGTGAAGCAGCCAGGATTCAAGATATGATCAAGAATAAGCTCAAGCACACTCCTCTAGATTGAGCAAAATTCAAAAAGCATGTACCTGATAAAAAGATAGAGCTGAGGAGAATGAAAGAGGAATTAGCTGCTGCGGATTATGGGTCTTTGAATCAAGTGTTGAGATGGAAAGAAGATAGAGTCAGGGCTACCTACAAAAGTTTGGAGAAATTAAGAAAGACAGATCCTACTGCTCCACAAAAGCCTGACTATCTTGAAGCAGAGGTTTCAAAAAGACCATCAAAGCTGCAAATCAGGAGATCCACTGCTCCAGCTGGTGCAGCCATCTTTAAAAGAAGGCCACAAAAACAGTTGGGTGTTGAAACAATCCAAGAGCTAATAGAAGGTGATGACCTTGTAAAAGAAGGAATAAAGAAAATGATTGTAGAAACTCTTGGTTTGGATCAACCTGCAAGTACGGCTCAGACAGTCCTCAATAGGCCAGCATCTCCAAACTCCTCATCAAATAAAAATCTCCCAAGAAACCCACATGACTCAAAGGTACTAAAGTGGAAAACTGACAAACAGACCCATGTACTGACAGTGTTCAAGTCTAGTGGAGAAGTGAAGAAAATAATAAGGGAATAAGCACTTGGCCTAAGTCTTGAAGATTTGTAGGATCTCCTTGATCTTCCACTTAGCATGGATGATGATGACACAGATGCCTTAGCTTTTGAGTTACAACTCAAAGGACAAATAAGGGAACTGCTGATGAGGCAATAAAGATCTACTAATAACGAAGAGTTTTGGCATTATCTGTTCCAGGGGGGAGATTGTTGGGATTGAACGCTACCAAAGGAACAGATAATTAAAGCCAAACTGGATCAGAGCAGTGGATCCAGAATAAGCAGATGTTATGTATACAAGTCTCTCCCTTTGAAAGTGGTTTCAACATCTGCTGACCTCCTATCTACTGATCGTACAAACTGCTGACCTACAAACTGCTGATCAAGTAAAAGACTGATGGAAGATTAAAGCTCTGCTGTTCAATCTACTGCCTTGAGTCAAGCTCTGTTGGTCATGACAAGTACTGCTGGGTTCACATCAGTGGAAGGATGCAGCAGTAGTTTAGTTATCTTTATGTAATGAATGTAATAGCAGTAGTTAGCATAGCAGAGGTTGTATAGATCAGAGGTTAGAGTTTGTTAGGAGGTTAGATGTCACTTTCATGGTGACGTCAGCTTAGATGCTTCAGTGGTTTGCTCGTGCCTATAAATAGAACAGTACCATGCACTGTTCTATTTAGCTATTTCACTATCTTCTTCCTGCATGAACAAATACTGTGAGCTCAGGCTGAGGGGGAGTTTGTAGCATACTTGCAAATTGTAATCGTTGTTGAAATTAAATTCAATCATTCGGTTCAATGTTAAACTTGTATGTTAAAAGCAATTCTCCTGTTTGATTGTGAAAAGTTTGCTTCCATCTTAATTCCGCTGCACAACTCATTCATCTTCATTTTAATTCAAACGTGAAACACAATCAAAACCAAACTCAGATCCTAACAGTTTTGGGCTGAGGCTCTTTGTCAGATTTTAGCTTGAAGTCTTTTTCTTAAAAGGCGCTCAGGTTCGTCCAATGACACTTTTATGTCTTTGCCGGAGGTGGAGGTGATGCACCAGACTATACTTCCTGCGAATTATATAGAACTGTGTGATTTTCTACGAACAAAAATAAAAAAAATGTCCAGTCAGAAGAGTAGCACGGCCCCGTGCTGGTGTTGGCATGACCCCGTGTTTCCAGAAAAACTTTCTGTTTTCAAGTTCCCATAAACTGGAAGTTTGACACGGCCCCGTGCTCCTGTAACACGGCCCCGTGTCTCTGTTCCATTAACAAGAAAACAACTCTTCCCAGATACTGTAGGTCTAACATGGCCCCGTGTTGATCAAACACGGCCCTGTGTTATTCCAGTATAAAGTAGAAAAATGAGAGAAAAAAAAGGAAAAACTTAAAAAAAAAAGATAAAGATTATGCCATTAATTTTATGCTTTCTCAAGATTATGCCATTAATTTTAAGCAGGTGATAGAGCAGCAGTCATGTCATCGTTGTCTGCGTCAGTAGTAGAGAGCTGTAATCCGGCTGTCTGTAAGGCTGCAGGTGTCACCGACTCAAAGGAGCCTGGAATCGAATGCACGCTCGAATCAGAAGATAGCTTGTTAACAGGGGTCTCGAGAAATGAAATTAGTAACGCGTTCTCGTCTAACTTTCCATCATCATGGGCGTTATCAGAAGGACCGTCAATGTCACGTCGATATCGTTATCAATTGTTCACCGAGTAATCGACCTTCGGAAGGAATGTCCACAAGAGGGGCATTGTCGAGGATCGGAGCCATGGTGTGCTCATCATCGGGATGTCCAGTGACGAAGGGGTCATGGACTGAAATAAGAGTGACAGAAGGATTCTTGTCAGAGAAACCACCCGCAATGGTAAAGTATCACCAAAATCTGGTGGCGCGGTCTGTTGGAAGTCGTCCTCGTCCTTGGTCAGCATATCTGGGTCACTCTCATGGTCTGACGTAAATGTCTCTGGCGCAGATGCAGTCTCATCATTTGTGATAGCGGCCGTGGGGTTATCAATGCCTGATAACTCGCCTTCTAAATAGTGTGACGTGTGTGCCGGTTCATAATAGTCATAGCATGTATACCCATAGTAATTTATTAACAATTAGTGTATGCAGATATTCATCACATATGCACGTATATCAATAATCAGCAATTAAGCATGTAAGTAATAACAATGTAAGCATGTAATCATCCTAGTGTTCCCCAGACTATCCTCCCAGTCTCTCAGACTAAACTCCCTAGTCTCTGAGACTAACTCCCTGGTCTCTAAGACCAACTCCCCCAGTCTCTCTGACTGGACTCCCTCAGTCTCCCTGACTGAACTCCCTCAGTCTCCCCGACTGGACTCCCTCAGTCTCCCGACTGAACTCCCTCAGTCTCCCCGACTGAATTATAAATCTTAAATTCGGAAATGTGTATTTGTGCCCTTTTTGTTTGTAAAAATGTTTGTTCCCTGGATCTGGACGTTTAGTGTATGCAATGAAAACATGTTGTGAAAACATTTTTGTGAGAGCCCTAATGATCGTAGTCTAGACTCAAGAAAGAATCCTAGTTCGCTACGACCGAGGCTCTGATACCAAGTTGTCACACCCTGGCTTTGCGGAAGCGTGGGTTTATTTGGTGTGACTTCTTAATACCATAGCAACAATCATAACAATGCTATATGATAAAAACATGAGATATTCACCCGTTAATAGAGTTTAGAAAAACACCAAATTATACTTGTCTTAAAACATCAATCACAAAATAAGTTACAAACCTTGACTTGATTTAATGAGTTCGTAAAAAGAACTTAGCAAAAGACTTTAAACAATACTAGGTTTAGAGATATGTAACCCGTCCAGGAAGAGGTTACACCTTCTAAACCCTGGATGACTTCTTTATTCAAACGCAGCTTGAAAATATGGGCATACCGTGCCAGATCCATTAGTTCCCTGAAATACATGTAGTTTGAAAAGTCAACATAAAGTTGAGCGAGTTCATGTGTAAGTGAGTATGTATAAACCTTTGTAAAAATGTTTGTATGTATGAAAATCCCTGGTATGTAGCAATTAAGGAAAAAAAGATCACCATTGGGTTGCAAAGCCAATGATATGTGTGAAGTGTTAGTGCAGTATGTCTATCGCCTCCGTCAATCTTAACCGTAGCTGAAACAGTTTAAACATAACCTTATATTGTAATATCTAAAGTAAAAGGCAAGGTGGCATTATAGTAAATAAGGGGAAATCCCTTATAATCCTTGTGCCTATATATAGGGAGTTATAGTGTTAGTTTGAAGACTTTTGCCACATTTTGAGATTTGGAGCTTTCAAAGTTAGAGAGAGAAAGTGGCAAAACGTGATTCTTGGAGCTTGTAATCGTCAGATCATCAATAGAATCACCGATTAGTGTACATCTTGTGTGTTCGGTCACGATTGTTCACGGATTCCGCACGTCGAACAGTCGGTTCACAATCGTTTGGTGTCGAAACCGGATCCTACAATTGGTATCAGAGCAGGAGCTCGGTTGCGAGGATCAAACATACAATTACGCACTCAATTTCAGCAGATTCAGAGCGAAAAATCATTCAGATTTATCGAATTTCTCATATTTTTCATCCTTTCACGTTCTTAACTGAAAATTGGCAAATTAAATGGATTCTTACGGATAAAAATTGATAATTTTCAGATATGTTGTGCGTATATGCATGATTTAAAAGCCTACAAATTTTCAAATCATAATTCAAAGTATTTTGTGAGAAAATTAGATTTTTGTGGTGCGAAAATGATAAAAGTTGCTGCTGTTGTTCCTGATGTTAACCGCACGGATTGCCATCCGTGCGTATGACCATCCGCGTTAACTGATTGTTGACCTATACGTGCGGATAAGTCACACGCATGCACTACTATCCGCTTTGACTATTTGTTGACCTGTACGCACGGATAGCATCTTCGTGCGGACAACAAATACGTGTCACAATATTTCACCCGATCAAGTCAACATTGGTCAGAATAGTCAGTCGCACATGACATTTAATTGAATTCTCAGTTTGCACATGATCATTCTGCATTTTAGGTGAACATGTGAAATTATGTAAGTCAAGTGCATGTGATAGATAACAGATTGTAAGTGTGATTGTCGGTTATTAATTGTGGTCTAAAGGTCAACTTCATACGCACGGATAACTCACCCGTACGCATAGCCCACCCGTGCGTATAGCATCATTTCCCACACGCATGGATTACTTTCAGTCATCTGTGTTGACTTGTTGACTTGCCACACGCATGGACAACTTGTACGCGCGGATAATATTCCCACCCGTGCGTATCACCACCCGTGCGTATAACATCTCCGGATTCCCACCCGCGCGGATCACCACCCGTGCGGATCCCCACTCGTGCGTATTATCATCCGGTTCACCATCCGGATAACAATACACATCACAACAATCCGTGTCTGTCATATTTAGTCAACATATTTTTTTTTGGGTAAAGATTTAGTCAACATATTCAAGTTTGTCAGTCAACATATTCGGTGAACATGTGAATGTGTATGAAATTAAGTGTCTTGGCCATGTGAACATTTTAATTGTCTGACCATTTTACATGTGAAGTTTGATATTAAAAAAGGCATCACGTGATTTCATGTTTTAAGTGTAAGCAGCCCATATGAAACAATTAAAGGCACCGACCCATTTGTCTATACTTGATCAGCCCATGTGATATCATTTTAAACGGCCCAATCACAAAGTGACTAAAAGTGTTGTCTGTTCTATAATAACCGACCCATGTGCTTTGATTAAATAAGTGAAGGTCCATTTAATAATTGAGATCCATGAATATGTCGGCCACTTTATTGCATTAAAAGCTACTTGGTCAACATATTGTTTTGTCTTTTTGTGCCATCAAACGAGAAACTCACCTGAACAACATTTGTCCACAAATCTTCGACACGAGTCTTAGATTAATTCCACGTCGCATACTTTCACATATTCACTTCGTTTTTAAACTGATTGCTTGTTTGTTTGTTTGCAGGTGATTCGAGGTGATTTACAAGGATCAAATATCAAGAAGTTGAAATTTTGTGGATTCTAAGCTAAAAACAATTTTAAACCAAGACATTTAACAAAGAAATTGTGGTAAAAATGTTTGATGAAAAGGAAAACGCTAAACTTGGAAGAATTAATGAATGGTTTGATATGAATTGGCAATGCAGGAAAGAAGATGAGAAAAAGGATTCTTGGATTATAAAATCTGAATACTTTTTGTGTAAAAAATTTGAAAAGTTTGATGATTTGAAAAAGAGGTATTATGAATTGCTTGATAAGTTGGAAAGGTATGGGATTAAGATGACAAATGCTGAAAAGATTTCAAAATTTGCAGACGCCTTACCTTTGGATTGGGATGAATTTTTGGGTAAACTAAAAAAAGTTTCTAAGTTCTCAAAATTTAGTTCAAATGATTTCATCAGAGAGCTTAGAAAACACAATGATGAGAATGAAAATAAAAAGAAAGAGTTGATAGAAGAATTAAAAAGAAGTTCAGAATATATAAGTTTGGATATAATTCTTGAAATAATCAAAAGAATTAGAAATGGTCTTAGTGCAAGAAGTAGGATGAAATATGATTTCAAGAGAGGTTGTTTTTTAAATGAAGATTTGAATCCTGCTGATATGGTTAAAATTTTTCTTGCAGGAACGTCAGAGAAAGAAGAATTGAAGAAAAAAGAAACTTCAAAATGTGAAGTTGTGTGCTCAAAATGTGACAAATCTGCAGAAGACAATGTCAATCTCTTGAAAGATGTGGAGAGCTTGACATTGGAAATCAAAAAGCTGAAATCTGAGAATGTTAAACTGTTAAATGACTTAAATAGTTTGACATTAGAAAACAAGGTTTTGAAAGAAAAAGAAAAAGATTTTGAAAGTAAAAAGAAATTTTCAGATAAAATTTTTGAAGATAAAATCAAAAGTTTTGAAATTGAAAAATTAAAAATTGAAAAAGAATTTCAAAGTCAAATAAAGATTCTTGAAGATGGGAGGTCTGTTTTTAGCAAGAACAATATTGAAAAGCAAAAGGTAATAAATTCCCATCGTCAGATAATTATACGACTTGAAAAAGAAGCAGAAGGTGATAGAAAGAAAATCAAAGTTTTAGAGAATAAATTGAAAAGTTTTGTGACTTCTGCATCATATGTTTGTCCAAAACCTATCAATTCAGTTCCAATAAGTGACAATGTCACAAATTTTGACAAAGTCAAAATTGAAGATTGTGATGATAAATCTGATGATGAAAAAGAAAAAGAAGAAAAAAGAAAAACATTTTTGAAATTAAATGAAATGTTTAAAAATACTGTTTTACATCCAAGGGGGAGTCTGTTAGTGCAGTATGTCTATCGCCTCCGTCAATCTTAACCGTAGCTGAAACAGTTTAAACATAGCCTTATATTGTAATATCTAAAGTAAAAGGCAAGGTGGCATTATAGTAAATAAGGGGAAATCCCTTATAATCCTTGTGCCTATATATAGGGAGTTATAGTGTTAGTTTGAAGACTTTTGCCACATTTTGAGATTTGGAGCTTTCAAAGTTAGAGAGAGAAAGTGGCAAAACGTGATTCTTGGAGCTTGTAATCGTCAGATCATCAATAGAATCACCGATTAGTGTACATCTTGTGTGTTCGGTCACGATTGTTCACGGATTCCGCACGTCGAACAGTCGGTTCGCAATCGTTTGGTGTCGAAACCGGATCCTACATGAAGTGATGCAGGAAGACTCAAACCTAGCGGATTTGTGCGTCGGGCACTTAGTCACCACCTGGTTCACTCAGCGAACTCAGGAGTGGGGCTCGCTACACCCAAATAGATCTATCACTAATGTCCCTCGGCCCTACGACGAGGATTAATGGCCTCTAGTTTCTGCCTACCCACTCACATGATCTAAGTAGTAACCCTCCTTAAGCTAACCATACCATGTATAAAAGTATCCGTAATCATTGTAACATGTATTTCACCCCCGAAGTATAAAAACTGAAAACAGTTAAGAGAAAAGGGGACATGAACTCACAGTATTGCGTCTTCTTACTCGTAACCCAAATCTCCACGGCAAACACGACTACCTACAATGGTCTAATGTCTATTAGACAAACGGGTCGTGCCTGGTCTTAGTATGTATGTTTTTGAGTTACGATTCTGGTATTATTCCGAGTTATAATAATTGTATTTAGTTTTGGAATAATTGTTTATGCAGTATTTCTGTATTAATACTTCTTAAGCATTTTAACTTTGTATTTCCTTCCCAAGGGTGGGGGTATCTCATTCGTGTATTTTCGTATTTGCGTTTGTATATCTTGCCAAGTAATGGCGTCGTATTTCGGTGTATTGTTCCAATAAAATATATGTTACTATATCCCCAATATACATTTCCAAAACTGTAACACCCCGAAAATATAAATCCTTATATTAAAATTAAAAGTAAAAATAAACAAGAGTCAACCAACTAGGAATTCTAACCTAGTTAATTACAAGTCTTGAAATAACCCATGATAGGGTTAAAACACTCAAACTTAAGGATAAATCAAAGTTGAGGGTTTAAACTTGTCAAAACTGAAACTTAGGTTACTATTAGTAACCAAAACAAAACCAAACACCCCAAAATTTGGTGCCTGGTCGAACAAAGGGCAGGGGGCGACCACAGGGATTTCTTCAAACCCTTGTTTCATAGCAAATCTCCAAATTGAAGCTTCAAATCTGCCCTAAATCAAGTCTTGAACATAAATTAGTAATCCCCTCGTAGTAAGGATCAAAAAGGTATGTATAATTTTGATATTTTGATTCACCATAAATTCTAGGTTAATGGTGAATAACTGAAATTGAACCTAGATATGTCATGCATGAATGAATCTTGAAGTAATATGTTGTTTAGGGTTAAACCCTAGAATGATTATTTGTGAAAATCATTGCATGTTACTTGAAGAAATTACAATCACCATTGTAGGTGATTTATGATATTGTAAAGACTAGACAAGCACTAGGATTATGAATTTTTAATCTAGTGAAAAGCTGAATTGTATGAAGAAATTCAGTAATTTGAATGTTTAAATGTGTACAATTTGCTTAATTAAAGTGAAATTAGATGTTAAATTGCAAGTCATGAACTTAGTAATGATTGTAGAAAAATCTGACTCGTTAGGTGTTCGTTGAAATGCCTAAGTGAGGATTTAAATGTTAGAATAGGAGGAAAACGCAGATTTAGTCATGGCTCATAATGATGTGATTATGGTCATGAAAAGAGTTCTAAACAAGTTGTAAAACTGAATTTTCTAGGCAAAGAGTCCGGATCATCAAGCGGACAAGCCGGAGGGAATTCGCGGGGGAAAGGCGTGCTCTAGAGGTACGAGATTTATCGTTCGTTACATTATGCCTAATTGTTAGTCTTATGTCGTCATTCTGAAACAAGATACCAATACTTAACGTACGGTTATAAACAAGGCGTAAGCCGCGTGGCGGACACGCTAAACAAGTCGAGAACTTAACTTCTATTATAGGAGTTAAAGTTCAGAAATTGCAAGTTTGACAAGAAGTATAAAAGGGCAAACTTGAAACCTTGGAAACAAGCTTGTAGACTATTCCGTAGTCAATATCTAGTGAGAATAATCAAGGGTTATCATTGGTAAAATTTGGGTATGGATGATTAGATTAGTCGATTAGTAACCTCGTGCAAAAGTAAACCAATTTGACGAAGGAAAAAGAAACGGCAAAACTGCAAAATAAAACAAAAAAACATGTGCAGTAACTACCGTAACTTACGGTAGTACCGTAAGTTACGGTAGCCAGTAAACAGCTACGGTGCATTCTTACTGATTTACGGCAGACCTCAATTTCACAGCGGCCACCGTAACTTACGGTGCTACCGTAAGTTACGGTAGCGCCCAGTTTTAATATGATTTTATTTTCAATTTTTTTTTTTGATTTCTTGAATATGTTTTCGAATCTAGTTTCGATCATAATAAGTTTCAAGGATCATAATACTAATGCTTGTCTAAAATGTTCAGTTTTTCAGGTATTCAAGTAGAAGGATGATGATCAAGCATAAGCATCCGAACCGAACACTCAACCAACGCTTCCGCACTTGATCTTTTGTGTTAAAACTATGTAAACAATTGTAGTTTATGTCTTGAATTTGGTTTCGTAGGATAAATATGTGAATGTTGTGTCTAGTTATGGTTTTCAAGTCTTGAAAGTTTTTGTAAACTCTAAATTTTTGGCATGAAATGCAAGGTCTTATGTTATTAAATCTAGTTTTATAAACTGGGTCTTACAAGTTGGTATCAGAGCTCAAGGTTGTCAAGAAGTGTTCGGTTCAAGCTTGATCAAGCATCCGGTAAGAGTTAATCGTTTAAGTAGAAATTAGAGAATATAGAAATAAATCATGAACAAATATACATGAAAAGAGTGTGTAAGCTCACTCAAATACAAGAAATGCATGAAACAAGAACGATTGAATCAAGATATGAACTTGATTGAATCAAAACAAGAACGATTGAATCAAGATATGAACTTGATTGAATCAAAACAAGAACGATTGAATCAAGATATGAACTTGATTGAATCAAAACAAGAACGATTGAATCAAGATATGAACTTGATTGAATCAAAACAAGAACGATTGAATCAGGATATGAACTTGATTGAATCAAAACAAGAACGATTGAATCAAGGTATGAATTTGATTGAATCAAAACAAGAACGATTAAATCAAGTTATGAACTTGATTAAATCAAAACAAGTAAAGCATGTGTTATAAATGGAATGTTTAACAACCTATGTAAACATTTCAGAAATAGAGATGGCTGATGGAGGAAATGATAATACGGTGCCAAGAGTCACCGAACAAATGAGAAAAGTGATTGCCGAAGAGGTTGGAAAGGCGATCGAAAATAGTTTATCGGGCTTTATTGATAAAATTCAAAACACAGTTTTATCAATAGTAGAAGATAGAATCAAGAAACTGGAAGATGATTCAAATGTAGCAAAGGAAAAGCATGGAGGACGAAAGCCTTGTTCATACAAGGAATTCATGGCCTGTAAACCACCAATATATAATGGGGAGGTTGACCCAATAGTGTGCCAACGATGGCTAAGTGATATCGAAGGGGTATTCGAGAGGACCCATTGTGATGAAGATGACTACGTAGCCTATGGTACGGGTCAACTAAGGAGTCAAGCGAAAGATTGGTGGGATAACAAAAAGAGAGAGATCGGTATTGAAGCTGCTAAGGTCATGACTTGGGAAGAATTCAAGACGCCATTTCTTAAGCATCATAGCCCCAAGGAGGCTATGAATAAAATCAAGGAAGAGTTCATGCAACTTAGGCACAAGAGCGAGACCATAGACAAGATTACGGCAACGTTTATGGATAAGATGAAGTTTTGCGATGATCAAGTGAAGAATGAAGAACAAAAGATATACTACTACCATAACATGTTAAGTGCTGAGTATAGGGAATTTATCACCCCTTCCAAATACGAGACCCTTACCGAGATCATAAATGCTGCTCGGGAAAGGGAGATCGAACTGAAAAAGAGCATTGAAAGGGGTGAACGGAAAGCACATGATGTAAACCCAAGCCCTACTAAGAAGGCACGAACAAATGAAACCGCAAATAAATTTGATACGAAAGGAGGGTCGCCAAGTTGCAGAATCTGTGGAAAAGGTCATAAAGGCGAATGTCGTTACAAGGATAAGCCTTGTCCCATATGCAAGAAAACGGGACATATGGCTATATCGTGCCCGGAGAAAGTGACGGTTTGTTACAATTGTTATCGAACGGGTCACAAGAAGTCGGAATGCCCGGAACTGGTTGGAAAGAAGGATGGGCAGGAACCGAAAGGTGAAGCCCCGAAAGCAAAGGCAAGATCTTTTCAACTAACCGCCGCAGAAGCAAAGGTTGAACCTGACGTGGTCTCAGGTATATTCGCTGTAAATTCGATTCCTGCACGCGTGTTATTTGATACGGGTGCGAATAAATCCTTTGTTTCATATGGATTTATTCGACATCCTTCATTTGTTCTAACAAAATTACCTGTGCCCTTAGAAGTAGAGATAGGTAATAACAAGAGCTTTATTGTTTGTGATGTATGTAAAAACTGTAAACTGAGCATTGACGACGAAGAATATTTGATAAACCTAATCCCGATGTCAATGGGAGAATTTCAAGTAGTCGTTGGGATGGATTGGCTATCTCAACACCATGCAAAGATCGTGTGTTCTCGTAAAGAGATAAAACTAACATCTCCAAGCGGGAAACACGTCACCATTTATGGCGAAAAAGGAGGCAAACCCATAGTATGCTCAATGTTGAAAGCTCACAAGCTTATGAAGCGAGGATGCAAGGCATTCATGATATACGCTAATGAACCCGAAAAAGAATCACGAAAGATTGGAGATGTACCGGTAGTACGAGATTATGAAGATGTGTTTCCGGAGGATTTACCGGGGATACCGCCTGTACGGGAAATAGAGTTTGGGATCAAATTGATTCCGGGCGCGAAACCCGTAGCGAAAGCCCCGTACCGACTTGCACCGTCGGAATTACAAGAGTTGATGTCTCAAATCCAAGACCTGCTTGACAAGGGATTCATAAGGCCGAGTGTGTCTCCTTGGGGCGCACCGGTGTTGTTCGTGAGAAAGAAAGACGGGAGCATGCGCATGTGTATCGATTACCGGGAGTTAAACAAACTCACGGTAAAGAACCGATACCCGCTCCCGAGAATAGATGATTTATTCGACCAACTACAAGGTGCGAACTGTTTTTCAAAAATTGACCTTAGATCGGGGTATCACCAACTAAAGGTCAAAGAAGAAGATGTGCCGAAGACGGCTTTCCGCACGAGATACGGACATTACGAATTCCTCGTGATGTCATTTGGGCTAACAAACGCACCCGCGGCTTTCATGGACCTCATGAACCGGGTTTGCAAGCCAATGCTGGATAAGTCGGTCATCGTGTTTATCGATGATATCTTGGTGTATTCGAAAAGTGAAGCTGAACACGCACATCACTTACAAGAAGTGTTAGAGACCCTTAGACGAGAGAAGTTATATGCAAAATTCTCTAAATGTGCCTTTTGGTTACGAGAGGTACAATTTCTTGGCCATGTCATAAGTGCCGACGGAGTATTGGTGGATCCGTCAAAGATAGAGGCCGTGTCAAAATGGAATCCCCCAAAGAACCCTTCTGAAATTAGAAGCTTTTTGGGACTTGCGGGATACTATAGGAGATTCATTCAAGATTTCTCCAAAATTGCGTCACCACTAACAAAATTAACCCGGAAGAAAGAAAAGTTTATTTGGGGTGTAGATCAAGAAAAGGCGTTTCAAACACTAAAAGCGAAGTTAACTCAAGCTCTGGTACTGACATTGCCGGACGGAGTCGAAGACATGGTGGTTTATTCTGATGCTTCACTATCGGGGCTCGGTTGTGTTTTGATGCAACGGGGCAAAGTTATAGCTTATGCCTCGTGACAACTGAAGATACACGAGAAGAAATACCCCACGCATGATCTTGAGTTGGCTGCGGTGGTATTTGCCTTAAAAATATGGAGGCATTACTTATATGGGGTAAAATGCACCATATTCACCGATCACAAGAGCTTAAAATACTTCTTCGATCAGAAGGAGTTAAATATGCGACAAAGAAGATGGCTAGAAACGATGAAAGACTTCGATTGTGAGATACATTACCACCCCGGAAAGGCTAATGTAGTGGCGGATGCTCTAAGTAGAAAAGCGGACTACGTCCCGATACGAGTAAGGTCGATGCAACTCGTGGTGACCTCGGGTATACTTGAACGTATTCGAGAGGCGCAGTTAGAAGCAGTAAAAGAAGAGAATTGGAAGAAAGAAAGAATAATTGGTCAATTGAAAGATTTTTCGAATGGGAATCACGGGTTGAAGACTCGGTCCGGAAGGATATGGGTCCCACATACCTGTGGAGTAAAGGCGCTTCTACTTAATGAAGCTCATAAATCCCGTTATTCAATTCATCCGGGTGCGACCAAGATGTACAATGATTTGAAACAAAATTATTGGTGGCCCGGAATGAAGAGGGACGTGGCGAAGTATGTGGAAAAAATGCTTGACATGTTTACAAGTCAAGGCGGAGCACCAGAAACCATACGGCAAACTCCAACCGTTAGAAATTCCGGTTTGGAAATGGGAACATATTACAATGGACCTGTTAACAAAGTTACCTAAGACGAATCATGGTTTTGATGCCATATGGGTAGTGGTGGATAGATTGACGAAAAGTGCTCACTTCATTCTGATTCGTGAGACTTATACGTCAGAAAAGATGTCAGAAGTTTATACCAATGAAATCATAGCACGTCATGGGGTGCCGGTGTCCATCGTGTCTGATAGGGATACCCGGTTTACTTCGAATTTCTGGCGAGATTTCCAAGAGCAAATGGGGACCAAATTGTTCATTAGCACTGCGTACCATCCTCAAACGGATGGACAAAGTGAAAGAACGATACAAACATTGGGGGACATGCTACGGGCGTGTATAATCGACTTTGGAGGCAGTTGGGATGTTCACCTACCGTTAGTCGAGTTTTCGTATAACAACAGTTATCAATCTAGTATTAAGATGGCACCATACGAAATGCTTTACGGTAGGAAGTGTCGAACCCCGGTATGTTGGGGTGAAGTGGGTCCACGTGAACTCGCCCACCAAGATATAGTACGAGCCACAAATGAAAAGATCGATATTGTACGGGCACACTTGAAAGCGGCTCAAGACAGGCAAAAGGCGTATGCTGATAAAAGGAATAGGCCAATCGAATTCCAGGTTGGTGACATGGTTATGCTAAAAGTTTCCCCATGGAAGGGCGTTATTAGATTCAGAAAAAGGGGGAAGCTAAGCCCGAGGTTTATTGGGCCAATTAAAATTATCGGGAGAGTTGGCAAGGTAGCTTACCGTCTTGAATTACCAGAGGAGCTAAGTGGAATTCATAGCACGTTCCATGTATCACAATTAAGAAAGTGCCTAGCAGACGGAACGACCTATATCCATTACGATGATATCGAAGTGGATAATAGTCTAAATTATGCGGTGAGACCGGTGGAGATTTTAGATCGAAAGGTCAAACATTTACGAAATAAACAAATTGACCAAGTTAAAGTCAAATGGGAGCATAGGAAAGGTTCGGACACTACGTGGGAGTCCGAAGAAGAGATGCGACGTCTTCACCCTACTTTATTTGGTACGTAATTCGGTTTCGGGGATGAAACCCTTTGAAGGGGGTGAACTTGTAACACCCCGAAAATATAAATCCTTATATTAAAATTAAAAGTAAAAATAAACAAGAGTCAACCAACTAGGAATTCTAACCTAGTTAATTACAAGTCTTGAAATAACCCATGATAGGGTTAAAACACTCAAACTTAAGGATAAATCAAAGTTGAGGGTTTAAACTTGTCAAAACTGAAACTTAGGTTACTATTAGTAACCAAAACAAAACCAAACACCCCAAAATTTGGTGCCTGGTCGAACAAAGGGCAGGGGGCGACCACAGGGATTTCTTCAAACCCTTGTTTCATAGCAAATCTCCAAATTGAAGCTTCAAATCTGCCCTAAATCAAGTCTTGAACATAAATTAGTAATCCCCTCGTAGTAAGGATCAAAAAGGTATGTATAATTTTGATATTTTGATTCACCATAAATTCTAGGTTAATGGTGAATAACTGAAATTGAACCTAGATATGTCATGCATGAATGAATCTTGAAGTAATATGTTGTTTAGGGTTAAACCCTAGAATGATTATTTGTGAAAATCATTGCATGTTACTTGAAGAAATTACAATCACCATTGTAGGTGATTTATGATATTGTAAAGACTAGACAAGCACTAGGATTATGAATTTTTAATCTAGTGAAAAGCTGAATTGTATGAAGAAATTCAGTAATTTGAATGTTTAAATGTGTACAATTTGCTTAATTAAAGTGAAATTAGATGTTAAATTGCAAGTCATGAACTTAGTAATGATTGTAGAAAAATCTGACTCGTTAGGTGTTCGTTGAAATGCCTAAGTGAGGATTTAAATGTTAGAATAGGAGGAAAACGCAGATTTAGTCATGGCTCATAATGATGTGATTATGGTCATGAAAAGAGTTCTAAACAAGTTGTAAAACTGAATTTTCTAGGCAAAGAGTCCGGATCATCAAGCGGACAAGCCGGAGGGAATTCGCGGGGGAAAGGCGTGCTCTAGAGGTACGAGATTTATCGTTCGTTACATTATGCCTAATTGTTAGTCTTATGTCGTCATTCTGAAACAAGATACCAATACTTAACGTACGGTTATAAACAAGGCGTAAGCCGCGTGGCGGACACGCTAAACAAGTCGAGAACTTAACTTCTATTATAGGAGTTAAAGTTCAGAAATTGCAAGTTTGACAAGAAGTATAAAAGGGCAAACTTGAAACCTTGGAAACAAGCTTGTAGACTATTCCGTAGTCAATCCCTAGTGAGAATAATCAAGGGTTATCATTGGTAAAATTTGGGTATGGATGATTAGATTAGTCGATTAGTAACCTCGTGCAAAAGTAAACCAATTTGACGAAGGAAAAAGAAACGGCAAAACTGCAAAATAAAACAAGAAAACATGTGCAGTAACTACCGTAACTTACGGTAGTACCGTAAGTTACGGTAGCCAGTAAACAGCTACGGCGCATTCTTACTGATTTACGGCAGACCTCAATTTCACAGCGGCCACCGTAACTTACGGTGCTACCGTAAGTTACGGTAGCGCCCAGTTTTAATATGATTTTATTTTCAATTTTTTTTTGATTTCTTGAATATGTTTTCGAATCTAGTTTCGATCATAATAAGTTTCAAGGATCATAATACTAATGCTTGTCTAAAATGTTCAGTTTTTCAGGTATTCAAGTAGAAGGATAATGATCAAGCATAAGCATCCGGACCGAACACTCAACCAACGCTTCCGCACTTGATCTTTTGTGTTAAAACTATGTAAACAATTGTAGTTTCTATCTTGAATTTGGTTTCGTAGGATCAATATGTGAATGTTGTGTCTAGTTATGGTTTTCAAGTCTTGAAAGTTTTTGTAAACTCTAAATTTTTTGGCATGAAATGCACGGTCTTATGTTATTAAATCTAGTTTTATAAATTGGGTCTTACAAAAACCATATATTTCAAGTCTCACTTAAATATATACAAATAAACCTTATTTCGTTTAATCACGTATCGTTCCAGAAAATATATATTTTTTTCAAAAATTATATATCTTCTAAATATACTAGGAAGATATATTTTATCTCCCACTTGGAAAATATATTCAACTCATTTGTCCAAAAATAATGTATTTCCAAAATATATGTATTTTTCCCAAAAATAATATAGTTTTATTTCTACAGTTTCCAAAATAATATTTTTACCAAAATATACGTATGGGAGTGTTTCCCGAAATATACATAAGTTATGTTTTAAAGTTCGCGTTGTTATGACAACACCGGTGTAACTTAAATATTTATTTGTAATAGCGTTGGTATTATTTTGGAGTCGTGATCTCATAATATTCCCAGGTTATATTATTTTTATCCTAAAAATAATATATTTAGTTCACAAAATAATCTTGTAATCACACAAGCGTTTTATTATGAAATATATATTCTAAATATATATTTAACAGATTTTATTTATGAAAACCCACCTCCAACACTTTGTAATTTTTGTAATAAAAATCACGGCGAAGTTTATTTTGAAAATAAATTTAGAAATATATTTGTAAACACTTACTAGAAAAATATTTTCTGAGTGTTGGATTCTCAGGAAAATTTCGCCAGAGTTTCCTTTGTAAATGGAGGCGTCCACGCTTACTAGCGTATCATTTTCCTTAACATATAACACATTAGATTGTTCTCCAATAACCAACCTGACATTTAGACGCACAAAATACTACTTTTATCATTTCAGTTTTTAATATACAAAACTGGGGTGTTTTCGGGTATTTTAATAAAATAGTTATCTTATTCCAAAAATTCCCAAATTTTTACAGAATGTCTTATACGATCCAAATATTATTGTGTAAAAATATCGAGGTCCAAATTATCACCAATATTTTATAGAAAATTATTTTCCGGACTGGAATCAGATTTATCTTTTTCTGACCACGGTCCACGGAATAATTTATTTAAAATTCATCGTAAGTCCTTTTGACGTAATTCAAGTTGGAGGATCACGGCGACAACAGTGACCATCTACAGTATAAATTTTATGATCTAACCCTACACAGAATTCAAGTTATGACTGAAAACAAGACGCATATTTTCAGCAGCAAAAATGCAGCTCTAGCTGCTGTTACAAAATGGCACTTTAAAAATAGTAAACGAAGTCTAAAAATTATGATTCTGGTGCCATTAGAACCGTATTTCATAATGACAGACTCAAGAAAATCAGTTTTTTGTTAAGTTATGACTTGTTTACAGCCAGTTAAAGTCGGCTGAAATGCAAATCAGCAAGCTGTTTGTAGGTTAATTGTTGCTAGAACGCACACATACGATCGCCATACTTTCTAATACGTTTAACATCAGACCATAAGTTGTTTACAGCAGGTTTTTGTTCATTTAATTCAGATTTATCATGATTTCAACATCATTTAACCATACATCTTTTCTAGTTAGTTTAAACTTCAAGACTTTGATGATGTTCCTTAGAGTTCTTAACACTTTATCATTCTTTCAACTATTAACCACTAAAAATAAGAACAAGATGAAGATTTCGAACACTTACTACTAGCACAAGTCTAGGGAAGTTTTCAAAGCGTAAAAGTGGTGGATAAAAGAAAACGAGAGCGGTCCTTGAGCTTCCGAGTGCACCAAGCTTGTTTGTAGGACTCCTTGCACCTTTGTATGTATGTGAAATACTTGTATGGAAGTTGGATGATGGTGAGATGGTGAGATGGTGGTTGGAGGTTGTGGCCATGAGGTGGTGTAGGAGGAGAGAAAGAGCTTGTTTGAGTTGGTGGTTTGATGAAAGAGAAGAGTTAACCTCTAAACTTATTTATAAACCACAATCCTTATTATCCATCATACAACATGTCACTTACATATCCAACATCTCTAAATAAAATAATCAAAGAATTGTGGGGGGTGTCCCACTCCCCATAACCAGTTCGAACAAAGGGGGGGGGGGTATGGGGTTGGTTTCTAATGTTATGGTTACACACTAGTTAGGTTATGAAGGTTAAATTAGTGGGTTAAGGTGTGTGTTATAATATAAAGGGTGTTAGGGTGTTCGGGGACCCTAACTAGCTCAGAAAAGTACAAACAATGTCTTTGGCAATATTTTTATGTTCCGGGTAAAGTCCGGTTGTTCGGTTGGATATTGATCCGTTAAAGTGTCAAGTAAAGCTTTAAAGTGTCTTTTATAGTGTTTTTAGTGACACAATAAATTCCTGACACTTTGGAAAGTGTGTAGTACTATTTTTCCATGTTTTTGCACTTTACTAGTTATGTTAAATGCTGAATTTTTGTGTAAAGTGCAGAATTTTGTAATCAAAGCATGTTTTAGGCACACCCGGTCACTATAACTACCACCTAGTGACGCAGTTTTACAATCCTCACCTCCCTACACTCCCTACTAGTGTAGTAATCTATTCCCGGCTCATACTGGCCTCGGAGACAATGTCTGTCTAGTGCTGGCAATGTCAGCATGTTTACTGGGTTATCCGCTCACTGTGCTAACTGTGCTTTTGTGCATCAAGTTTGTCACTATTGTTTTGTGTGTAATAAATGAAGTGACAGTAATAAGGTATGATGCATGAATATGTATGTATTAGAAAGCAGAAAGCAATTTATTCGTAATTGTAATCAAGCACAGTAATTAAACACTAATTAAATATAAATTAATTGTACGGATACCTGTAATTTTTAGGGTTGTCACATTCTCCCCCCGTTAAAGAAATTTCGTCCTCGAAATTTGTACTACCTTAACTCCTTATGGTTTAGTCACATATGTATGTGTATGAATAATATCGAAGTAGATAATCATCAAACCGAAACAAACATTACTCACATTAGGTGAGTCCCAGAACATGTAACAACTCGAACCCTATGGTTAAAAGGTATGTGTTTTTCGCATTTGTTGTCAAAGGTACAAGACGTACTTGACGTATAGTCCAGCGTAATCCAGCTAGCAGGGGGGTTCCACAAAAGAGAGGTTTTGACTAATAAGATTCTCAAATGCTCGATCGCAATATGCATACGAGTTTTCACGAACCCTAGCATTCGTTATATGAATTCAAAATCGATAACTCAAATGGAAAAGTAAAATGATCTGTCCACTCCCAAGTAGACGAATGGTAAGATTTAACGTGTTGAAAATTTTGAATTTCCAGAATACGCCGAGTAAATACAAGCGAGTCTGATGTATCCTTGCCTTGATTTGTAGTTGCATCAGAATGTTTAAATGACAAGTCAACAAAGTATGTGTAGTTTTGCGTGAAACGGTTGACCATGGTTTGCACAAGCTATAAGTTTGTAATGACCCCACTGGGTGTCGTAATGACATAATTCAATAATAGTGGTGATTGAACAAGTTCACCGTGTTTTAAACCAAACGAAAGTGTACCGAAACAAGCCTGAAAATTTGATTTACGCAATGTCATAGAGTTTCCAATTAAATACGGAACATCAAAGAACCACTGTTTTCGATCGAAGATGAAGAGTAATAGGTATCGCAAGGCATTCGATTGATTATGAAAGAATCGTTAGGAGGTACATTGTGCTTATGAAATGAATATATGTACCATTGCCTTAACACACAATTGTGTTGAGACTGCTTTGATCGTGAATATCAATGGATTGTTAACAAGTAAATAGGTAATTAGATCCGTGTATGAAGTGAGTAACCCAATTAGCACAAGCTTCAATTTTTGGTGAAAATATCATCGCAAGGTATCGAAACAAATCAAACGATTTAGTGGAGTCATGGACCAACCGAACCTGATATGACTTGAAATGAAAGAGTCTTTGCAAAAATGTTTGAATATGATGCTCCCAATACATCATATGACGTCTGAAACTGAATATGCGAAGTGGATAAGTTCAAGCAATCGAACTTAATCTCAGTGTAGCCCGGCAACAAACATATGTTATCAACAAAGGAAATATCGGCATGGTAACAAAATAAACCATGAATGTAATTTGTAATAAAAGAAGTTTCAAGAGAGTGTGTTGACTTGATAGCAAAAGAGCCAATAATTTCAATAACGTAGGTTACTCGAGTCGCAAACCAGTAATTAGATTTAGTAACGTAATATTTGAACTTTAATGAAGCGTTTATTTGAAATGAAACCGCATGCGTAGCTAAAGGTGCATGGGTTATATATAAGTTTTCAAGTGATGAAGCGATGTGTTTCTTCCAAAAGGGAGAAGTGACCAAGTATACGAAGCAAACGTGTGTTCGCTCTCGGCGAAGGAAATCAACGTGATGCAACTACTTTGAGGGGAGTAGAAATGCAAATATCTACTCGTTAGAAGTAACAGTGAAGACTTCAACGGAAGAAAACTTAAGTACTTTCGGTTTTGTTAACTGCAATGACAAGTTTGTCAAGTTAATGATGTTGATTGAGTTGACATATATGGTTCCTAAGTAAACCCTTACGAGTTTGGTCCTGGGTTCCCAAAGGTCCTAGATATAAGTTTTCTAGATTCTCCAGATTTCGTATCCCGTGTGGATCCGGTTTGTACATTGTGTAGGAAGCACCATTTTGTCTAAGAACAAGTCATTGTCCCACAATTTCGCCCTGGTATACTTTCTTCCTGAATTTCACCCTAACGATGCTCGATCGTCGATCAGTCGTGTAGTAGTAGTTGGGTCCTCATAGTCAGTTACGTAAGAGGTTCGCTAACCCTTAGCAAGAGTCACCGACTCTCGTGTGTTAGCTTGTTCGGCTCCTGGTAGTTGATGTTTATTTGGAAATCATCATCCTTCTTTTTGACGAGCAGAAATGGGGTTACCCAAAAATGGAAATTTTGGTCTGTTATCTTCCTTCTCTATCCACTGCTAAAACTTCACTGTCAATCCTTGCATTTCCGAAGGTGTAAGTCGCTCAGGGTCCACTGACTACAGGCGCGACGCCTGGAATCAAATCGATGCAAAAATTTGACTTGTCGTGGAGGAGATAATTCTGGCTAGTCTTCGAGGAAGACTTCAGGATATTCTCCGATCACGGGGGTATCTTCGAGTTCTAGTTCTTTGGCTCCCTTGTCCCCGACATGAGCCAGGAAACAACACATCCTTCCCACAATAACTTTCGTGCCTTAAGCAATTCGTGATCTGTGGTGGCGTATCCTACTTCGAGAGTCACGATCGTTCCTTCATTCGTCATTGAGGTACGGATATCAACCTCCGCTCGACCGCTTGGCAATTAATACACCCCAATTACCTCATCGAAGCTTCCCAGCTCAACTGGCAGTAGATCTATCGTAAACTTACACTCTCTGGTTTTTATCTTGTCGCCCCTAGTTACTACGTTGGCTTCCACTAGCTTCCCCTAAGCTAGTTCTAATGGGTACTGGAATATCTACTTAGTCGCTACATAAACCAATTACACTCTCGAACTCTAGAGGTGCGAATCGTAAAATTTGCAACAGTATTTGGCAATACAGATGCATAACATTGAGTAATTCGGGACGTACCGATATCCACGCTTGAATCCCTGGCGTGTCTCCCTAGCTCCGGTGGGGAGCTTTCATCCTTGTGCCTGATTGTTTTTAGGGCAATATTTTCTGAAATGCCTTTTGCTTCCACAGTTAAAACATCCTTGTGCACGTTTCTGTTTGTCACTCGCTCTGCCCTGATATTCGTCATAGTCGTTGTTTCCTCCGTGCTTCTCACTATCATCTTGGCCTCCATTACCACGTTCCGTATCTTGCCAACAAGTTTCTTTAGGATGCCCCCTCTTTCCACAGTTAGCACATTTTCCATATCTACATCGCCCGACATGATAACGTAAACAATTGTCGCACTTAGGTAGGATACCCATGTAGTCTTTTCCCTTTTTGGCCTTCTTCTTGCTACTCCCCCGAGTAACCGTCTTGAAATTTGCGAGCTTTCTCTTGTTATCCCCAGATGCCTCTATAGCAGTCTCCTTTTTTTCCTCCGCAGTGGAAAATTCTCCTCGTCTAACTGCTTCTTCCGTGAGTGCCATGCTTATGTTGATAGCCTTGGTGATCGTTGAAGGTTTAGATGTTGTTATCAGGCTTAGAATCTGATGTGCCAATCCCCTTATGAACTGTTCAATTCTCTTAAACTCTGGTCCCCCCAGGAGTAAGGCAACTTGTGATAATTCGTTAAATCTCTGCACATACTCCGCTATCTTTGGTCCTTCCATTTTCAAGTTCCACAGTTCTGTTTCCAACTTCTGGACTTCTACCCTCGAGCAATAACTCTTACGCATCAGATCTTTCAGTTCGTCCCACGTCATAGCATACGCAGCGGTCTCACCCATTGTCCGAACTTGATGGTTCCACCATGACAGAGCCTCATCCACCAATAGTCCAGCTATATACGTGACTTGATGTTCGGGGTCACATTTGCTCAATCGTAAAACAGAATCTGTCTTTTCAACCCAGCGCACGAAGGCTAAGGCACCCCCAGTGTCGTCGAACTCTCGAGGTTTGTGGTCCAAGAACTGCTTGTAGGTGCAGCCTGTGATGTAAGCAACATTATTCGCGTAAGGCCTTAGCAAGGCACTCGTGGAAATGTCCAAACGTTTTGTCATGTGTCTTAAAGGACTAGACATTACCGTTGGGGGGGTTATTTCCTGAGGTACCTCTGCTGCAATCGGAACGACGGGCCTCATACCGTGCGATGGCCTGTAAGAGGCGCTCTTGCATTTTCGCCTCTGTTGTAGGTAGAGGGTGGTTGATATCGGTGTTCCCTTGAGTCGACATCTTCCTAGAAGAAAGTCGGTTAGGTCAGGTCTTGTGAAGGATGCGAGCACACAAGTCTCTATTCAACAATAAGACCTCAGGGGTGTATTACATATATGCATATACGCAGTCGTTATAACATTGAATCACATACTATCATAAGTATTGCACAACTAGTAAATAGGAATGTAGCAAGTACGCATGTAGCATTATAGTTATAGCACAAATATGTAGATCAACAGCGTGCTTAGTAGGGACATAGCGACAGAGTTTTTCGTTAGTCATTAGTCATAAGTGTTGTCGCGTGTTTAAAGATAATCGGGCTTTCATTATCCTCCGGCCACAATCACTGTGTCTTACAAAATGCATCACATCAGAAGGGACACAGGGTCACCCTACCCTTGTCCAACAAGTATATTAGTGCATCAAAATTACGTAGTCAGAAGTGGTCCTCAAAAGTCTCCACAATCCCGGCTTGTCATTGGTGTCTTTACCCAAGCGTAATGCAATCCGCATAATCCAGAAACCAACTATAGTGGTGACTGAGGTGGAGGAGGAAAGAAAAGTAGCTGTTAACATGCGTGAGTCCCTCCTCGAGCTTGTATATACGTTGAAGTAATTATCTGTTCTGCCGCTCGATAGTAAAGAAATGAGCATCAGAATCCCGCGAATGGTGAAATAGCATAGGTCAAGAGCACAAAGGAATCTTGATGTATGTGGCGGATCAAAGCATGCTGGTGATAGACAGGGTGGAGGACGTGGTGTTTTACATAAACTTTTCAGACACTATGCTGTCTTGTGATGTAGACGCTCAAATCATGTTTTCGGTTATGTAATGTTTTGCATTTGAAGTTGCCAATTGTGGCGTCAGCTCAAGCTCCAACATTCTGCGACTCATATCCTTAAACTGTAGTTGATGTTACAAGAGCAACTCATCTCGCGCGTGGCCTTCATCATGTAAGGGTCTAACTTCAGCACAGTGTACAATAGGAATCATCGAAATGGCTCGTCTGGCTGTGTTGAGGTGAAGATAGCAAACGGTGCGGCCTATGAGGTCGGGGAAAGTGTTGCTGTAGCAAAAAGGATCGTTATGCTGGTGCCGACCTGGAGTACTCTTCCGGGGTGCGGGTATGTCCTGAAAGAAAGCTATAGGCACCTAGGCGCAATGGAAGTCGGTCTTCATAAGGAAAAGGAACAATGTCAGCGGTTGCGGGTGTAAAAAAAAAAAAAAACATCTCAACAAATGAGGAGATTGCCCGATGCAGGTAGATATAAGGGGTGCAATGTCTGGCAGACCAAAAAGAAACAGGATCGTGATCACGTAAAGGTGTAGGTTCAGCAGGCGCAACATCAAGCTGACCCAAAAGGTGTAGAAGCTAGCTCAAGAGCAGGCTCTGGGGCGTCTAACGGTGTGGTGCCTCGAGCAGGTGATAGAGCAGCAGTTATGTCATCGTTGTCTGCGTCAGTAGTAGAAAGCTGTAATCCGGCTGTCTGTAAGGCTGCAGGTGTCACCGACTCAAAGGATCCTGGAATCGAATGCACGCTCGAATCAGAAGATAGCTTGTTAACAGGGGTCTCGAGAAATGAAAGTAGTAACACGTTCTCGTCTAACTTTCCATCATCATGGGCGTTATCAGAAGGACCATCAATATCACGTCGATATCGTTATCAATTGTTCACCGAGTAATCGACCTTCGGAAGGAATGTCCACAAGAGGGGCATTGTCGAGGATCGGAGCCATGGTGTGCTCATCATCGGGATGTCCAGTGATGAAGGGGTCATGGACTGAAATAAGAGTGACAGAAGGATTCTTGTCAGAGAAACCACCCGCAATGGTAATGTATCACCAAAATCTGGTGGCGCGGTTTGTTGGAAGTCGTCCTCGTCCTTGGTCAGCATATCTGGGTCACTCTCATGGTCTGACGTAAATGTCTCTGGCGTAGATGCAGTCTCATCATTTGTGACAGTGGCCGTGGGGTTATCAATGCCTGATAACTCGCCTTCTAAATTGTGTGACGTGTGCGCCGGTTCATAATAGTCATAGCATGTATACCCATAGTAATTTATTAACAATTAGTGTATGCAGATATTCATCACATATGCACGTATATCAATAATCAGCAATTAAGCGTGTAAGTAATAACAATGTAAGCATGTGATCATCCTAGTCTTCCCCAGACTATCCTCCTAGTCTCTCAGACTAAACTCCCTAGTGTCTCAGACTAACTCCCTGGTCTCTAAGACCAACTCCCCCAGTCTCTCTGACTGGACTCCCTCAGTCTCCCTGACTGAACTCCCTCAGTCTCCCCGACTGAACTCCCTCAGTCTCCCGACTGAACTCCCTCAGTCTCCCCGACTGAACTCCCTCAGTCTCCCCGTCTGAACTCCCTCAGTCTCCCCGACTGAATTATAAATCTTAAATTCGGAAATGTGTATTTGTGCCCTTTTTGTTTGTAAAAATGTTTGTTCCCTGGATCTGGACGTTTAGTGTATGCAATGAAAACATGTTGTGAAAACATTTTTGTGAGAGCCCTAATGATCGTAGTCTAGACTCAAGAAAGAATCCTAGTTCGCTACGACCGAGGCTCTGATACCAAGCTGTCACACCCTGGCTTTGCGGAAGCGTGGGTTTATTTGGTGTGACTTCTTAATACCATAGCAACAATCATAACAATGCTATATGATAAAAACATGAGATATTCACCCGTTAATAGAGTTTAGAAAAACACCAAATTATACTTGTCTTAAAACATCAATCACAAAATAAGTTACAAACCTTGACTTGATTTAATGAGTTCGTAAAAAGAACTTAGCAAAAGACTTTAAACAATACTAGGTTTAGAGATATGTAACCCGTCTAGGAAGAGGTTACACATTCTAAACCCTGGATGACTTCTTTATTCAAACGCAGCTTGAAAATATGGGCATACCGTGCCAGATCCATTAGTTCCCTAAAATACATGTAGTTTGAAAAGTCAACATAAAGTTGAGCGAGTTCATGTGTAAGTGAGTATGTATAAACCTTTGTAAAAATGTCTGTATGTATGAAAATCCCTGGTATGTAGCAATTAAGGAAAAAGAGATCACCATTGGGTTGCAAAGCCAATGATATGTGTGAAGTGATGCAGGAAGACTCAAACCTAGCGGATTTGTGTATCAGGCACTTAGTCACCACCTGGTTCACTCAGCGGACTCGGGAGTGGGGCTTGCTACACCCAAATAGATCTATCACTAATGTCCCTCGGTCCTACGACGAGGATTAATGGCCTCTAGTTTCTGCCTACCCACTCACATGATCTAAGTAGTAACCCTCCTTAAGCTAACCATACCATGTATAAAAGTATCCGTAATCATTGTAACATGTATTTCACCCCCGAAGTATAAAAACTGAAAACAGTTAAGAGAAAAGGGGGACATGAACTCACAGTATTGCGTCTTCTTACTCGTAACCCAAATCTCCGCGGCAAACACGACTACCTACAATGGTCTAATGTTTATTAGACAAACGGGTCGTGCCTGGTCTTAGTATGTATGTTTTTGAATTACGATTCTGGTATTATTCCGAGTTATAATAATTGTATTTAGTTTTGAAATAATTGTTTATGCAGTATTTCTGTATTAATACTTCTCAAGCATTTTAACTTTGTATTTCCTTCCCAAGGGTGGGGGTATCTCATTCGTGTATTTTCGTATTTGTGTTTGTATATCTTGCCAAGTAATGGCGTCGTATTTCGGTGTATTGTTCCAATAAAATATATGTTACTATATCCCCAATATATATTTTCAAAACCATATATTTCAAGTCTCACTTAAATATATACAAATAAACCTTATTTCGTTTAATCACGTATCGTTCCAGAAAATATATATTTTTTTCAAAAATTATATATCTTCTAAATATACTAGGAAGATATATTTTATCTCCCACTTGGAAAATATATTCAACTCATTTGTCCAAAAATAATGTATTTCCAAAATATATGTATTTTTCCCAAAAATAATATAGTTTTATTTCTACAGTTTCCAAAATAATATTTTTACCAAAATATACGTATGGGAGTGTTTCCCGAAATATACATAAGTTACGTTTTAAAGTTCGCGTTGTTATAACAATACCGGTGTAACTTAAATATTTATTTGTGATAGCGTTGGTATTATTTTGGAGTCGTGATCTCATAATATTCCCAGGTTATATTATTTTTATCCTAAAAATAATATATTTAGTTCACAAAATAATCTTGTAATCACACAAGCGTTTTATTATGAAATATATATTCTAAATATATATTTAATAGGTTTTATTTACGAAAACCCACCTCCGACACTTTGTAATTTTTGTAATAAAAATCACGGCGAAGTTTATTTTGAAAATAAATTTAGAAATATATTTGTAAACACTTACTAGAAAAATATTTTCTGAGTGTTGGATTCTCAGGAAAATTTCGCCAGAGTTTCCTTTGTAAATGGAGGCGTCCACGCTTACTAGCGTATCATTTTCCTTAACATATAACACATTAGATTGTTCTCAAATAACCAACCCGACATTTAGACGCGCAAAATACTACTTTTATCATTTCAGTTTTTAATATACAAAACTGGGCTGTTTTCAGGTATTTTAATAAAATAGTTATCTTATTCCAAAAATTCCCAAATTTTTACAGAATGTCTTATATGATCCAAATATTATTGTGTAAAAATATCGAGGTCCAAATCATCACCAATATTTTATAGAAAATCATTTTCCGGACTGGAATCAGATTTATTTTTTTTCTGACCACGGTCCACGGAATAATATATTTAAAATTCATCGTAAGTCCGTTTGACGTAATTCCAGTTGGAGGATCACGGCGACAACAGTGACCATCTACAGTCATGGTTGTAAAAGTCCCGCCTAGGCTCCGAGTACTCCCCGAGTACTCGCTACAAGGTAGGCTGCCGAGGTCCGAGTACTGTTCTCCTAGGCCAATTACTCCCCGAGTAATCTCCGCCTAGGCCGAGTACTTCCCGAGTACTCCCGAATCCGACTAGGGAGCACCTAGCGACTTTTGCAACCATGTCTACAGTATAAATTTTATGATCTAACCCTACACAGAATTCAAGTTATGACTGAAAACAGGACGCATATTTTCAGCAGCAAAAATGCAGCTCTAGCTGCTGTTACAAAATGGCACTTTAAAAATAGTAAACGAAGTCCAAAAATTATGATTTCGGTGCCATTAGAACCGTATTTCATAATGACACGTTGTAGACTCAAGAAAATCAGTTTTTCATTAAGTTATGACTTGTTTACAGCCAGTTAAAGTAGGCTGAAAATGCAAATCAGCAAGCTGTTTGTAGGTTAATTGTTGCTAGAACACACACATACGATCACCATACTTTCTAATACGTTTAACATCAGACCATAAGTTGTTTACAGCAGGTTTTTGTTCATTTAATTCAGATTTATCATGATTTCAACATCATTTAACCATACATCTTTTCTAGTTAGTTTAAACTTCAAGACTTTGATGATGTTCTTTAGAGTTCTTAATACTTTATCATTCTTTCAACTATTAACCACTAAAAATAAGAACAAGATGAAGATTTAGAACACTTACTACTAGCACAAGGCTAGGGAAGTTTTCAAAGCGTAAAAGTGGTGGATAAAAGAAAACGAGAGGCGTCCTTGATCTTCCGAGTGCACCGAGCTTGTTTGTAGGACTCCTTGCACCTTTGTATGTATGTGAAATACTTGTATGGAAGTTGGATGATGGTGAGATGGTGGTTGGAGGTTGTGGCCGTGAGGTGGTGTAGGAGGAAAGAAAGAGCTTGTTTGAGTTGGTGGTTTGATGAAAGAGAAGAGTTAACCTCTAAACTTATTTATAAACCACAATCCTTATTATCCATCATACAACATGTCACTTAGATATCCAACATCTCTAAATAAAATAATCAAAGAATTGTGGGGGGTGTCCCACTCCCCATAACCGGTTCGAACAAGGGGGGTATGGGGTTGGTTTCTAATGTTATGGTTACACACTAATTAGGTTATGAAGGTTAAATTAGTGGGTTAAGGCGTGTGTTATAATATAAAGGGTGTTAGGGTGTTCGGGGACCCTAACTAGCTCAGAAAAGTACAAACAATGTCTTTGGCAATATTTTTATGTTCCGGGTAAAATCCGGTTGTTCGGTTGGATATTGATTCGTTAAAGTGTCAAGTAAAGCTTTAAAGTGTCTTTTATAGTGTTTTTAGTGACACAATAAATTCCTGACACTTTGGAAAGTGTCTAGTACTATTTTTCCATATTTTTGCACTTTACTAGTTATGTTAAATGCTGAATTTTTGTGTAAAGTGCAGAATTTTGTAATCAAAGCATGTTTTAGGCACACCCGGTCACTATAACTACCACCTAGTGACGCAGTTTTACAATCCTCACCTCCCTACACTCCCTACTAGTGTAGTAATCTATTCTCGGCTCATACTGGCCTCAGAGACAATGTCTGTCTAGTGCTGGCAATGTCAGCATGTTTACTGGGTTATCCGCTTACTGTGCTAACTGTGCTTTTGTGCATCAAGTTTGTCACTATTGTTTTGTGTGTAATAAATGAAGTGACAGTAATAAGGTATGATGCATGAATATGTATGTATCAGAAAGCAGAAAGCAATTTATTCGTAATTTTAATCAAGCACAGTAATTAAGCACTAATTAAATATAAATTAATTGTACGGATACCTGTAATTTTTAGGGTTGTCACAACAAGAGCTTTTAATACCGGCTTATCGTTAACGTCTAATCCAATCAAATTTTGATAAAAAGTTTTGAAGGTTTTAAAAGATAAACTAAAAGAATAAAAATAAAAATAAATACAAGGAAAACAAATAGACAAGAAAGAATCACTTGATTCTAACTCCTCTTTTATGTATCCTTTGATGATTTCCGAACTTTGAGCTTTTTAAGAGATTGTCTTGAAGTTATATTAGTAGGCCCCCTTACAGGTAGCGTTACCCTCAACCTATTGGTCTGAGTCAGCAGGGATACAGTCCCGCAAGGTCGAGTTATTGAATGACAATTAAGTAAGTTATTAATGTGAAAAGTGGTAGGCCCTCTTCCAAGCGACATTACCCTCAACCTATTGGTCTGAGTCAGCATGGATATAGTCCCGCAAGATCGGTTTAATGTTTTAATAGTAGTTTATAAATAAGGGATTACAAGCGGTTCTTACTTCCCCCGATTTGATGTTATTTGCCTCAAGGGAAGTCCTATTAAGCTTGAATCAGGTCTTCGCAGGATCTATACACTAAACGTGGCAAGAACTTTACCCAAACACCCTTCTAACCCCCACTTCCAGGCAGTTGACGCGCTTTATATAGACCGTAAAGACACGAATGAGTGAATCAACAAAACATGAAGAAATGATTAAGTAAAATTCACCATCAATATAAAAAACTAGTTATTAAAGTCATTAATACATACCCAAATAAAAAGTTCGCCAAAGGTTGGAAATCAAAAGTAATAGATAAAAGATTTGTCTTCGCCAAGTGATGTAAGAGATTAGCGAAGCATGACCTTTGTTTGACAAGAAATACGATCAATCTTGGATCCCGAGACTACTACACACTCTAAAAGATGAAAGATGGATGATGGTGGTGTGTGTTGGTGTTGTAGTGGTGGTGGACTAGTGGCAAGTGTGAGAGAAGTGGTTTACCAAGGGATGAGTTGGAATGAAAGCAAGCACCCCTATTTATAGCTGGAATCAGAGTGCTCACACGGCCCCGTGGTCTTCATATTCTCTCCTTTCATTAACTGCAGATGTCAGGTCTTGTACTAACTCGACCTCGTGTGTCAACGGCATGACCCGTGGTGATTGTACTTGCTGTACTATGTCAGATTCTGCAAATCTTAGAGTTGACCACGCCCCATGTTTAGTTGGCACGACCCTGTGTTGTTTTTTCTTTTGCTGTTGTCTTTTTCTCCAGGGAATCTTGACTGGGCACAAACCCATGGCTGGTCGGCACGGCACCGTGTCTAAGCTTTTGTTTTTGTTAGTTTTGTTGGTTTGGATGTGGATGGGGGCTCGGCGAGTCGTGTCAATCTTTCTTCTTTGTATTTATGTTGGTTTCTTCTGTTAATTTGTTCATTTAAGCTCTTTTGATCCTGTAAATTAAAAGTAAACAAAAAAATATGTTTTTTTCCAACATTAATACCGAAAAATAGTCGATTTTATGCCTTGTTTAATTTATATGTTCTGTTTTACATATATCAGTACAAACACATACTTACACTTCAATAATTTCATTATGTCAAAACTACCATAAAGCATATACTTGAATCCAACAAAATCACCTTTAAAACTCTAAGATACCAAGTTTAACGTTAAAATATACTTAACTTATATTTTAATATTTTAGCCAAAATAAACATCGTCAACCAACCATCATCAATAAACTCTATGGACACATATACTCGTTTAAAATATATTAATTTATTTTTAACATTTTAACCAAGTTTATAATCATCAAACATCATCAACAACTCTTATGAACACATATACTTTTTAAACTATCTTTTTAGTGAAATAACACTATATGAACATATATACATTTAGATCATAACATCACTAGCCATGAGCACCTACAATCACACATACAAACCCACTACCAAATTAGTGAAATAACACTATATGAACATATATACATTTAGATCATAACATCACTAGCCATAAGCACCTACAATCACACATACAAACCCACTACCAAAATCACATATTTTTATACTTAAAAAAATCCCTTTTTACTAAGGGTTACTTGTTAAATCTTTCCCTTGTTAACATCTCTTTTGGTAAACTTTCTTGTACAAGTGCGCACAAAATATGAAATGTAAGGAGTAATAAGATGCAAAGATCATACCACAACCTAAATTACTTTAAAAAAAAAAAAAAAAAATCTGGATGGATGCTTTGTAAGCTATGGTGTAGCTTCAAGACCCTCCTAAATCTTCTAACACCTTAACTTATATATAATTTTAGTGAGGTTTTCTTGTGTGATTTATGAGAGTCTAATAAGTGAAAGAAAGTTCAAGGGTTGGGTGGGTGTCTTTGGCCGTAAATAAGAAGGAAAAAAAAGGAGTCACTGCCTTATGTTTTATATAGTGTAAAATGAGTTCAAATGATCTTGTATTATTTTTATCCATACACACTTCCTATGTCCACCAAAGTCAAGGCTCACCTCACCCTCACATAGAACACTCAACAACAAAAGAATGGGGTGGTGGGGTCATATGTGTGGACGTGAGTATGGAAGGATGGGGTGGTGGTTTGGGTTGTTGAATTTGTTTGACAATTTGGTACCTTTGAGATGATGGTGTTACTAGATATATTTATGTAATTAGCTTACTTAGAGTGTTTAGGGTCTTAATTAGGCATTAGTCCTATAGTTACAATTAACTAGTTCTCTAAGTATAGATTTCTGGGTGATTTAGTACGAAAAGGTTCTTATTAAGGCTATTTATCCATATAACGAACGTTCACGTAATAAAAAAAAACTTATTATATGAATCTCGTATTATATTTCTATTCCTATACTACACCAATAATAAACATGCCACTATTAATCACAGTTAATGTTCGTTTGGTAAAAGATCGCAAGTTCTGACGTTAAAACGAACTAAAAATAACATTTGTGCGAGCCACAAAATAGTTAGTTACAATATTTACTTATTTAAAATAAGTTTTTATCTACTATTCACATCGAACACATAATAATGCCATCGATTTAAAGTTCCAGGCATATTGGAACAGTTTCAACATTTTTTACAGTGTACAGGATAATCCACCAACGCTCGTTTTTTATATATACTTTCATCGCTACACGATAAGACGATACCAAACGACATCAAATGCGAACCCACGCATTTACCCGGACATTGATAGACTTTATGGACTTGATTAATATTAATAATATAATTCAGTCTAAAGACACGTAAATAGTTAAATAAATAGTGACCAGATCGTACAGATTAACCTGAAAATTTGCTGGTCATCACAGTTTACGAGCCGAGCTCGAACCTAAAAATAAGCTTGTTTAGTAAACGAGCCCGAGCTTCACTTATCGAGCTCTCAAGCCTGAACGAGTATATTATTTATATTTTTATTTAATATATTAAATAATAGATAATAAACGAGCCAAACCAAGCCAATAAGTTAATTGAGCTCGAGCTTGAGCGTGGTGAAGCTGGGGCTTGGCTCGACTCGTTTGCACCCCTACCTAAAACTCTCCCCGTTTTTCAAGTTTAAGGAAAATGCAAAAAAAAAAAATTAATAAATAAAAAAAAGATAATAAATAAGAAAGAAAAAAACATGTTTTTCACTCCATAAATATAGTATTCACTATTCCACTGGATCCGAATGGGAACGTTGAACGCTACAAAGCTAGATTGGTTGCAAAGAGCTACACACAGAAAGAGGGAATTGATTATCAACAGATGTTTTCCTCTATCTCTCGTAAAGATTCATTAAGGATTGTTATGCCGCTAGTAGCTCATTTTGATTTAGAGCTGCATCAGATGGACGTTAAAACCGTTTTCCTTAACGGAACTTAGACGAAGATGTTTACATGAAACAACCTGAAGGCTTTAAACCTGAAGGTCAGGAGCATCTAGTCTGTAAGTTGAAGAAATCCATTTACGGGTTAAAACAAGCATCACGTCAATAGTATCTCAAGTTTGATGAAGTCATGAAGAAACAAGGTTTTGTAAATAATCAAGTGGATCAATGCACTTACCTCAAGATGAGTAGGGGCAACTTTACTATACTTGTTATTCACGTAGACGATATTCTATTGGCAAGTAATAGTATAGACATGTTGCATGAGTCGAAACGGTTACTCTCGCACAACTTCGACCTGAAGGATCTCAGAGATGTTTCTTACGTCATTGGCATCGAAATTCACCAAGATAGGCACAAAGGGATCTTAGGACTGTCTCAAAAGGCTTACATAGATCGTGTCCTTACACGTTACAACATGCAACAGTGTAAACCCTTAGTCACTCCGGTAGTTAAGGGAGATGTTTTCGGTTCATTCTATTGTCCGACAACAGAGGTAGAAAAGGAGCAAATGAGCCAGATACCTTACGCGTCAGTAGTCGGGAGCCAGATGTATGCTCAAGTTTGTACTCGCCCAGATATCGCTTATATTACTGGAATGCAAGGCCGCTATCAAACTAATCCTGGCCTAGATCACTAGAAAGCAACTAAGAAAGTACTTCGATATCTGCAAGGGACGAAAGACTATAAACTGACTTATAGAAGAAGTGATCATTTAGAAGTGGTAGACTATTCTGATTCTGACTTTGCCAAATGCAAAGATGACAAGAAATCCACTTCGCGCTATATCTTTATGTTAGCAGGCGGACCCATTTCATGGAAGAGTCATAAATAACAGTTGACCACAACTTCCACAATGATGGAAGAATACATTGTTGTTTATAACGCAATCTGTCATGGAATCTTGCTTAGGAATCTGACCACTGAACTCAAAATCGTTAATTCCATTTCTAGACCATTGAAGCTTTACCGTGATAACTCAGTTGTCATTAGTTTCTCGAACAGTAACAGTTCGACTGGAGCTGGTTTATATCTTGATACAAAGTATTTGTTTGTACGTGAACAAGTTGAGGAAAATAATCTTTGTATTGAGTATGTTAGTACTAAAAATATGCTTGCGGATCTAATGACTAAAGGTCTCCCACCTAAAGTTTTCGAAAAACATGTTTCGAATATGTGATTTACTAAAGACCTTATTTAATATAAAATTGTACTAGCTTATGTTTTAATTAATAAAATTTCCTCAGTTTGATTTTGTATGTCTCTAACATATGTTCTGCCGGTGTAATGACACACAGACAAATATAAATAGAAATCGAACGCTAAAGGGCTTATGCATATTTTGATCATAACTGTTAAGTTTTAAATTGAGGCTGTAATATGACTAATGGGGTCCTGAGTCGCATAATGATTCAACGGCTGTATTTCTCTGCTACATTTCTTGGCTTAAGGCTAAAATGAGTGTTAACTCCTGATCAGGCTTATCTAATATTCATGATTAATGATTACTCGGTTAAGTGGTAGAATGTAAGATTAAATATATTATTACATTAATATTTAATCTTGTAGCCATATAATCATTTATATTATATAGATCAAAATATATTAAAAACCTATTACATAATTAGTTGGTAATTGTTGATAGACCATATTACCCTTATTGACTAATCATGTTTCCTCCTGGGTGTATATATATAAGGAGATAACTAGAGAGCTAAGAGGATAGACAATTATCATAACATCATAATCATCAAAATCGTTCCATACCTCTCTCTTCATAACATTCATGAACTCAACCCTAGAGTTCGGTTTTCACCATCATAACTTTACACTCTAAGGGTGTAGGGAGTGGTTAAACACTTTGGAGTGGCAAACCAAAAAACGACCAATCAGAGCGCGCCATGTCAATCAGTCAAAAGTGTTTAAACTTTGGTGAAAAGTGTTGGCAATGGTTTAGACACTTGGTGAAGTGGTAAACTTTAAAAAAAAAGGAAAAGGTGTGATTGGTTGAGAGATGGCATGGACCCCACCCACACACCCTCTCTCTCTCCTTCCTCCCCTCACCGAATCGTCAAGCCACCACCGATTTGGTAAACTTTGAGTGGTAAACTAGTGTTGGCGGTGGTGTTTACCACTCGGTAAAGTGGTTTGCCACCCTTTACCGATTACCACTCCGGACACCCTAAGGAGGAACCAGATCATTCTGACAATCATGTCAAACTCAATGGCTGCTTCTCTGACTTGATTCTCTGCTGGCATGCTGTCATAGGTATTTCATTTATTTATGTATGTTTTCCATCATGTTTCAATCAGAACTCATCAACATGATTGGCTTTTTATTATTATTATTATTATTATTATTATTATTATTATTATTATTATTATTATTATTATTATTATCATTGTTATCATATTTATTTTAGGGAACAAGTCCAGAGATCCGGAGATTTGGAATAAGGATATACCTATTGATCTTTGTCAACGAAAGCAACATACACTTTGGATTATACCTTCATTTGTTTGTATATGAGGTCATCTTTCTTGTTATGTTTATTTATTCATGCCAGGTTGTAAATCGACCCATTTTTTGATGAATGGATTTTTATAGAAATTAATTTATAAGAACATAAGAAGTGTGATTAAAGTATCTAACACTGAATTCTTGAAATTTTGTAGTGATTCTTGACTTGTTTACCCTGACGGCCCACGTATTAGACATAACAGATTTATATATATGATGCATGCAATCTATGACTTAATCGGGTGTGTTAACTTTATATATATATGATGCATGCAATCTATGACTTAACAGGGTGTGTAACACACCGTGTGTTAACATATGGGTCACGGACTCACGGTTTAATGTTTGGGTCGGGTTATGTATAGTTTTTGGTAATTGTTTTCATGTGGTAGTGTATTTAAGATAGTTATTAAAGGCGTTAGGCGCACTCAAGACGCATACACTCTTGAGAAACATCGCAATAGCAGCAACGTATGTCGTTGACGGCAAGTCGGTGCTAAAGGGTGGATATCGCCGCTAAAGATGTGGCCGAAGAAAGTATTACACTTTTAGCGGTGAGTTGTATGGTTTTCCGATGACTTTAGTGATAGGCCTCACATGGGGGCTAGGCGCAAAGCGCAAAAAAAAAAGCGAGGGTCTGAGAACAAAAAACGCATCATGATAATAAATTAAAGAAAATTAAATTACGAAGAAAATTAAACAACAACAACAACAACTGTACCCAATATATCCCACAATAGGGACTGGGGAGGGTGGGATGTAGACAAACCTTGCCTCCATCCCTAGGGATAGAGAGACTGCTTCTAGAGAGACACTCGGCTCCAAAACAAACAAAATACCAGCACACCAAGTCAAATAATACAGAAATAAGAGGTCAGAAAGTATCCCAACACACAACATACCAACATACCAAGAAAATGATCAGAGAGAGACACAATATAATGTAAAACATGTATAATAGCATACAATATCATATGAGTATAAACACAAGAAGACAATCACCTGTAAACTCACTTAAAGGATAAGAAAAATCTATGTCCCTAAATATACCTAAGACCCTACTGCAATATCCTCTAGAAGTCTCTAACCATAATTCTACGCCTCCACGAAGTTATATCTCGAACCATGTCCTCAGAACAAAGAATACAATTATAAAACATTAAATAGTTTCCAAAGATAGGATTACGTATCTTGAAGATTAAGTTTGGGTTTACTATAATATAGGAGTTTTAGGGCCGGTGTACTTTGGTTTATAATAAAAAGAGTAGTCGTTCATCTCGTGTTTTGGTGTTTCTATTCTAATCGATTTTGGGCCTTTAGAGATTAGAATCATCGTAAAGAACTACTGATCTCTACTAACTTTAGGCTCAAATTTTTATTTGTTATAGAACGTCTAGTCTTGCAATTGCAATACAAACTTTATGCATTTATTAGTTGAATATGATGCATTCATCCTGAACTTTTGCTGAGTATCCTATGAATAATTCAAAGAAAAAATTGAATATTTTAGTCAGTGTAGAAAATGACAACCAACCAACCAACATTGCAGTCATCAACAACAATAATTTAATGATATGTAACTTGATGTATGTAACTTGATACTGTATGTTGTTTTTCCTTCTGTTTGTGAAAATGTGAGTGTTATATATAGAGAAAATTACCAAATTAGCCAAGAAAATCGTTGACTTACGAAAATGGCCATTTGATGCCTCCTTGGAGCTGGGCATCACATATTTAAAGAGATGTTATGCGTCTGCAGGTCATAACGATGCGTCAGAGAATAATCAAGCGACACGTGTCTCAATGATTGGGTTTGAAAAGTTCAGCTGCTTCCAAGGCGTCTACGTGACGCATCCACTTTAGCTTGCGTCTGGCTTAGTGTGATGCGTTTGGCGGAAGAGTGGGATAATGAATGGTAAACACTACAACAAAAACTAAAAAACTAATAACACTACCATAAAGAATTAAGATTAAAGATACCAGTTTAGTGGTAGCCCGAAGAGTGTTGTCCAGCATTGCAACCGTATCTTCTACCGTGAATTCAATGTTAAAGTTTGGGATTGAGTCATCCTCCCAATAATTCTGATTCATTGTGCGTGTTTCCGTTACAAAAACGGGTCGGATCGGGTCGGAGAGTAACTAAATCCTTAACAAAATCGAATCGGGTCGGATCGTGTGGTTTAGTGAGGAAATATGGGTCGGAGCTCCGGCAAAGGTGGTCCCTGTTACCCGCTTCGGAAGCGTCGAAAGGAACAGTGCAACCACCACATATGGTGGTCCCTGCAATGGGAGACGTCTAACCCCGGAAGCGTCTATGGACCTCTCGTTTAATGTGTAGCTGCATCGGATGCCTCTCCATAACTTTAATGTCCATTAATAATTTAAGAGTTAAGGCCCGTTTTCCTAGGCGTCTTAGACGCATGGGATGCCTCGGAAACAGGGACCACCTCTTTTAATGTCCCCTCTCTTTAAATTCGTTTTTATTTTTATTTTTAATGTAATTTTTTTTATATAAGTCACTTTTAATGTAATCTTTTTTTTTATATAAGTAACTTTTAATTTTTAATGTAATCATTTATTTTTAAATCACATCACATTTTTCTAGGATTCGTAGACGCATGGGATGCGTCGGGAACGTCCCATCTCATTTAACTTGGTTTTTTTTTTAATGTAAATTTTTTTTATATAAGTAACTTTTTTTACAAGTGCAAAAACACATAAAAAATCGGTGGTTCTCTAAATTTAATAAAAAAGCATGTCTGAACGACGGAGAAAAGACTTAGCTGGTGAAGAATACTGCTCTCAACCGGCTAAAAAATCCTCAAGTTGGATCCTTAATCGATGGAGGAAGCCGGTGAATGCAACAGAAAGCGGAACATCATCCAACCCCCCAAAAATGGGAGAAGAAGACTGTCTACATAATAGACATAGCCTACATCAGCACAACCGTGGTAGATGGGCGATACCAGACGATGAAACAGAAAATTGGTCGAAATATGTGCTCGAATTCTACAACAGAGGCGCCACACCGTTCTGTTATTCAGTTGTTTTTAATAGATCAGTACAGCTTGACAAAAACTTTTGGGGAACTTTATTGGGATTTCGTTTCAACGGCTATCTCAACGACACAGTAAATTATATCAACAATTTTGCGTAAACTATAATTTGTTAAAATATGTTACTAACACTACAACTTTTACAGCATATTGAAGCGTGGGTTGGAAGACTGATGAATTGGAGAAATAGAAAGCTTCAAAAAGACCCCTCGTTAAATCTACGTTGGACAATACTACCACCAAAGTTTTATGAGTGTTTATTGGAATCGGTTCCAAAAAACGCGGCTACTTACTGTAACGGTAAATTAAGCCCGTTTCCTTCCTTTTTTGACATTGATTATGTTTTTTTCCCGATCCCGCTAGAAAATAAGGAGTGGCTAATGCTACGTCTTGAGCTGGCAACCCAACGGCTGGTAATGTTCCCGGGTCAAGACATATGTGCAGGCGAAAAATACAGACAGGTTGTCATCCCTAGGCTGACAAAATATGCGTATACTTAGGAGCAGCATTAGTTAATTTGCGCTATTGGAAAAAGACTGGAAAACCAGAAAAAATCATTTCATTCGAAATGAATGATGACTATGTCGTGTCAAACTGCTCCTTGACTAGAAACGAAGCTGTGTATCTATGTATGCTGTTGGAGCATCTCGTTACAGATAAACCGATAAATCTCACCGGTGACATCAGTAAAAAAATGAAGTCATATAGAAGGTTCATGGCAGATAATTTGTATTTCTGGCGTTGTTTACCACGTCCTAACGTAGTTTAATATGGAATTTTTAATTTACCTTCATGATCGTTTTACTTTGTGTTCTTTATGTAATAATTCCTTTATAATTTAATTAATAATATAAAAATAACAAAATCACTAAATATAATTTAATTAATACTATAAAAATAACAAAATCACTAAATATAATTTAATTACTAAATTTTATATAAAATTTGTTTTCTTTTCATTTCTCTTTTATAACAAATCACCTAAAATATGAATTTCTTTAATAACATATTAACATTTTACTATTAAAAAATTAGAAAATAGAGGCATGTTTTTTTTTAACATTCAGATTCATATATTTATTTGTATTCATAACAAATTACTGAATTATATATAAAATTTGTTTTTAATTCACCTAAAATTTGGACTACTTTTTGATAACATATTAAGATACATTTTACCATTAAATATGTAGTACCACCCATTACAAAATTTAATTTAGACATAATATTGATAACTATTTCTCTAATTATTAACCAAGCCTAATGCTGGTCACTTTTCTTGGGATCCCCACAATCCATGTACTTTGACTGACTACCACCAACTCGCAAACATGAAAACTGGAGTTCTGCCATGGCACAATCGTAAGCAAAGCTTGCTTTTTCATCGGTGATACCGTCCCACTCATCATCAGTATTCAGAGGCGGCGGGTTGAATAAATTACGATTTAAACAGGGTGGTGGCGGTGCACGGCAGCCTGATGGCATTGCACGGCAGACTGGTGGCGGTGTACAGTGGGCTGGTGGCGGTGTAGAGTGGGCTGGTGGCGGTGCACTGCAGCCTGGTGGCAGTGTACAATAGGATGGTGGCGGTGAACGGCAGCCTGATGGCGGTGCACAGTAGGCTGGTGGCGATGAACGGATAGCATGGTGGTGGGTTGCAATCACCCGATGGTTCAAATTCACCACCCCCCCCCCCCACCCATCTCTTCTAATTATTTGTTTAGTGGTATACTAGTTACCAAATTTTAAATATATAGATGGAGATATGAATAGAAATGTCAAATTTATCACTAATACAAAAAAAAAAAAAAAATACAACTTTTTATTTACTTTAAATACAACAATTAAACCTAATAAAAAAACAAACCAAAATAAACCAAAAAAAAAATTACAGACTAAAAAAGATATTTTTTAAGCGATAACACGAAGTGATCCAATTCCTCCACAAAGCTCGGTCTCCAATTCCTCCTTGTTTTGAACAATTTGGCGGCCTAGGAGGAGCGGTAGAGGACGTGGACGGGGAAATCCGATAACACGAAGTGATCCAACGTTCCCTTTATAGGTGAGTTCTTCGAATTTCTTCGTTAAACCACCTACCATAAATGAGAAGACAGATCACTTCCGGCACTCGGGGCAGGTCCCGTCACCCATAAACACTAGGACTTCTAAAGCTCAGGAAAATGTTATCTTCAACACTGTTAAACAACTTCATTTTTATTTGGAGAGTATCAAAAGGAGGATACATTAACATAAGCATTCTATAAAAATTGGTTTGGAGAGAACATGTTCAAAATAAATGATTTTCGTCATTATATATAGTAGAAGGGTTTGAATTAACAAAAAAAACTAAATGAATATGTGAAATATAAAAAAAGAATCAGAAAAGCACGGAAACCGATGCCCCCCCATGTGCCGCCCATGCGTCTTACAGCTCCTCCAAAGGAGCCTCTCAACAAGCCACAGCCAAGCCCCATTTGTCTCCGGATGCAGCTTAGCCGGACTCATCCGCCTACTTTTTGGTCCGGATGCGCTGACGGCTGAGGTATCAGGTTACTTTTGCCACGTGTCAACTCACCATTGGCGGAAGCATTAAATGTGGGATGCCCTGCTCCAAGGAGACATCAAATGGCTAATTTCGTAAGTCATGTATTTTCTTGGCTAATTTGATAATTTTCTCTTATATATATCTATCTGACTTCCCAAAAAAACATTCAGAAATAGAATGAAATGCCTTCTTTTGATCCTCTTATCTTTACAAGACTTCACACCTACTCTAAAGGTGTTTTCCAGAATCAAGAAATCAATAGTCGCGGAGCACTGCCTCTCTTATACGAAGGGGATGGTTCAGGAACTACATATAACACGGCCCATGGGTTTTCATTTTCAACAGGAGATCATCAAGTGGAAGATGTACCATCAAAATATTTCCATAGTTTAGAGACCTTGTTTCTCGACACCACACCACAGTTTCCTTCGTATGAACATATGATGCAGGAGCTTGCAGATATCGAATCTCAATATTCCGAGCTTATTAAACCGCAAACACAAAGTCATGAAGAAGCAGTTCAACATGAAACAAGTGGCCCAAATATGTCAACCAATGCGATTATTCGGTTAGATGGAGAAAGGTTCATACAATTGTATTCAACTTCGACGAACAACATTTTGATAATGAACCACCCTTACGGTAGTTCATTCTCAGGCTTTCTGATGAAGAAGTCAAAGATGTTCAACTCATTGTAAATCTTTTAATTTCTGCAGAGAAAGTCACTCAACAACAGTTTGAACGATCGATCAAGCTTCTTGATTGGTGCGACGCATTGTCTTGTAGCTTGGGAAACCCGGTTCAAAGAGTAGTTCATTATTTTTCAAAAGCTTTACGAGAGAAGATCAATAAAGAAACCGGGAGAATTCCGTCATGTGGGTCAGGAAAGAAACATGTAGAAAATCTTGCAGGGAGACTGATGAGCCCGAATCCGGCTTCTGTCTTTATTTATGATAAATTACCGTTATTCCAAGCGGGTCTTTTTTCTGGAGTGCAGGCTTTGGTGGATGGCGTATCCGGGTCGAAAAATGTGCATGTTATCGATCTTACTCTAAAACAAGGTGTACAATGTACGATTTTAATGCAAGCTCTCGTATCGCAACCCAATTGTCCTGTCGAGCATCTCAAAATAACCGCTGTCGGGACTGATTTCAAACAGGAAACCGAGCAAACGGGTGAGTGGCTGAAGAGTTTCGCTCAATCTATAAACTTATCTTTCTCTTTTAATTTGGTTATAGTTGAAGATATGCTAGATTTCGATAAAGATCTTCTTGAACTGGATCCAGATGAAGCTGTGGGTGTTTACTCATCGTATGGTTTATCGAGCATGATCGCACAACAGGACAGTTTAGAATCTTTAATGAAAGTTATAAAAAGTATTGACCCTCGTGTTATGGTGATGCACTAAGTTGCAGCGAATCTTAACTCACTAAACTTTGTGAATCGTTTTATGGAAGGTTTGTTTTACTTCGGGGCATTGTTTGATTCTTTAGAAAATTATTTTGGTCGTGAAGATTACAGCCGCGGTTTTACTGAATCTATGTATTTTGGTAAAGGAATAACGAACATCGTGGCATCAGAAGGCGCGGAAAGAGTGGTAAGGCATGTAAATATTAATGTTTGGAGAATGTTTTTTGCAAGGTTTGGGATGAAAGAGGTTGAGCCTAGTATGTCTTCTTTATTTCAAGCAAATTTGGTTGTGGAAAACTTTCTATGTGAAAGTTCTTGCACGTTTGAGAGGGACGGTGATTCGCTCGTCATTTGCTGGAAAGGAATACCGGTCCAGAGTGTTTCCGCTTGGAAATTCTAATGTGATTTCATGTCCGGTTTCAACTACGTGTTGGTTGTTTCTTAATGTTTGACATGATGAAGGATGTTCTTTATGTTGGTTATTGTAAGACCAAGTGAATAATTTTCAACATTATGTTGATATGGTGAGTATATGCCCTTTAAGCATGCTGATTAGCATCCAATTAACATTAGTGGGAGTCTTGACTCTTGAGTCTTGAATGTGTTCTGATGATACATTGTCAAGAAAATCAATTTACCAGCAACAAAATAAAATGGTTGGATCAGTCTAATTCTAACCTGAAACTTAATTACACTGGTTACACATTCATTATACTACACTTTGTTCATACCTGAGATCTCACATTTTAGTGGTGTTGACTTGACAAGGATATTAACTATGTCTGTCACATAACTGTATAGCTTTAGTTGTTTAGTGAAACTGACATTCATTTTGCATCCAATGGTCAATAATCAAACTACTAAGACGTCAACAACCAAAAACCATACCATTGTTAGCTAGCCGAACCAATCCGATTCATAATATTAATAGGCGACACCTTTAGGTTATAGTTGGGATAAAATCAAACATGACTGGTTCGTATGCACCTCTATTTTGAAATGCCATCTGATCTTTTTCTTTAATCAATCATATAATAGCATAAAGCAGGGTCTTCCCTGATAGTCCAGTTAGCTTCAGATGCGAGTAGAAAAAATGGGCCTCTAAATATAAATATAACTAAACACATCATTTTGGTTGAAAACTTTATTGTATTTGAGATTTAATTTTTTTGTTTATACTACATTATAAGTTGCATGTAATTGTCTCTTGGTCATAACATGTAAAGGTTAACGCTGTTATTATCAAATCTTTGTTATAATGTGGTGTATGATAATATCTTTCTTTGTATTACGTTTACCAAATCTTATGTTTTAATGTGTACCAAGTCAGGGGGCGGGGGCAAAAGCAAAGCCCAAAGCAAATGATATTGTTGGTTTTAAATCTCTTTACATACAAAAATGCATGCAAAAAATTAGAGTAAATTGCCATTTTAGTCCTTGAGGTTTCACCAAAATTGCCACTTTAGTCCAAATAGTTTTTTTTCTTGCCATTTTAGTCCAAATAGTTTTGTTTTCTGCCATTTTAGTCCCTGACTTTTGTCACTTTTTGCCATTTTCATCCAACCCACTAACTTCATTCAAAAAATTTAGTTAACTTCGGTGAATTTTGGCCAAAACACATTTTTCTTTCTTTTTTTGCAGGTGCGATGGTATGGGGATTGTGTTGTGCCGGTTTACAGTGAAGATGATGGCGGTGTTTGTTGGTTTTACGATGATGGCGGCGGTGTTGGTTGATGACGTGGGTGGCGGAAAAGTGGCCGGTGGTGGTGGAAATGGTGGGTGGTGATGGTGGTGGGGTGGGTGGGTCGGTGGTGACGATGCAGGCAGGTGGTGGCGATGATAGTAGGTTATGATGGGGTGGGTGGTGGGAGGTGGTGGTGGTTAATGAAAATGACAAAAAAATAACAAAAGTTAGGGATGAAAATGGCAGAAAACAAAACTATTTGGACTAAAATGGCAAGAAAAACTATTTGGACTAAAGTGACAATTTTAGTCAAACCTCAGGGACTAAAATGACAATTTACTCAAAAAATTAATACATCTGAGGCTCTGAGCAACAACAAGGTTCTAACACAAAGTTAAGGGACTACTAAGTTAAAGAGCCCAGGAAAAATAAATAGGGGCCTAGGAAACAAAAAAAAAAATTAAAGCCCAAAGCAAAGTTAAGGGCCCAAGAAACTAAACCATGGTTCAAACTATGCGTTCAACCATAAGAGCAACAGCAAGATTATTGTTTTTTCATGGTTTGTGTATTCTTTTCATATTTTTATTGGAAAGACTTTGTATATTTTTATATAGATAAATAAATAACCTTTGGGCCCCGAAAACTATTGGGCTCTGCTCGGCTGCACACCATGTACACCCTACGCGCGAGTCGGCCCTGCAAAAAAAGGCATATGTTTGAACCAGTGGCGGACCCAAAAATTTTTCTATGGGGTGCTAAAAATTTTAAAAGAATTTAGGCCCCTTGGTATATATATAAAAAAATCGGTTTATATCGGGTCGGGTCATGTAAAACAAAAAAACATCAAACTAAAATTTATATAACAATAAAAAACATGTCAAACGTCATAATAAACATGTTTAAAATTGTGCCCTACAAGTTTTCATTTTTTGAAATCTATACAAAACATCATCTGGAGTTACTTTTCTAATGGTTCATCATGAGAAATCTCGCCAAAACTTCACTACTCATGGATTCTATCACATATAAATCGATCCATAATTTTCGATTTTAATTTTCAAGCCCTAGTAAAGTCTAGAACAACAAAAAAACATCAAAACAACAAAATCATGTTACTAAAGTCTAGAACAGCAAAAAAAATCATCAAAACTGTAACAATACTCAAAAACACCACAAAGAATCATAACCAAGGCTCTAAACACATACAACAAAACCCAACACGAGAAACGAGGAAAACTGATTTTTACCTCGTTGCGCTACGCGACGACATAAACATATCATCGTCGCACAACGCGATGCTCTTAAAGTCACCGAAGACACTTGGCAGCCACGTTGCAGGTCTAGGGTGATGACTGAGGCCACCTAAGCCCTAGCTAGGGGCGTAAACAGAGGGGGTCAAGAGGGTCCATTGACCCTTCGGACATAGAAATTTGTATTATTTTTATATGTATAATCTGATATTTTCTAAGAAAAAACATGTTTTAGACTCTCTAGTTGTAGCCGGTAGTAAAGAGAGTCTTATGATGACCAGTGACAAAGAAGTTTTGGTTCCGCCACTGGCCCTAGCAAGTGCCTTCGCGCTACGCGAAGGTGATTAAGGATTCTCGTCGCGCAGCGCGACGAGGTCAGAATTCAGCTATAAATTGAGCAGTCACGGAACATTTCAAACTCGTTCAATTCTTTTCTTTCTCTCAAACTTTCTGCTCAAGTTATAATACCCCAAATTACTTCGAAGCTCTGCCCCGTTGTAAGTGTTTTAACCCCTGATCACTAATTCGATACCCTGTCCGATCGATCTTGAACCCAACAACGGATGTCAAGGCGCTGCCTGAATAAGGCTATGCTTTGTAAACTACGTTGGGGTCCTAATCTCGTGATGTATTGATAAAGTTGAATTGCGTTATTATACTAACACGCGTGCATTGTATATATTATTTAGGAACTCAGGAGATTCACCAGTATTTATTATCAGAAAGCTTATAGTAAAACCTAAGTTTGCAACGTGAGTCATTCTCTCTTTTTATCAAATTTCTTTACAAAACCTTAAATGCTTTTCAGTTATACTTATAGGGATTAAGTCTTTGTATTCTACAATTACTGCCGGTATTATGGGGTTTGTATACATTACTTGATAACCTTCACAATTGGAAACGGGTAGCCAATGTATGATATGACCATAGTCACAGATCCGTCGAGTGACAAGTACTTTGGAGTTTTTGTTAGATACAAACATTGTAATTACCCTTAATACTGTAAAGTTATAACAATGTATTTTTTTTTGTAAAAAGGAATGAACTCGCCAGTATTTCTTGCTGATAAAATGTTTTCAAAACGCGTTTCTTGTAACTTGATGTGAAGCTATTAGAAGTCAGCTATCTAGCACTGAAGGCTTAAACAAAGTGGCTATAGTTACCAACATAAAAGAAGAATTTTATGTTTTTCAGCAATTAGGGTTTATCCCTATAAATATATTACAAATGGAATATGGGTTTTAGCCCATTTGTTTAATATAAAAAGCTTGGTGTTTTACAAACTCTGGAAATTTTTCCTAACTACGATCCTGATGATTAATTCCGCTGCAAATTTAATAAACAACGATAGCACCGGTCAGGCTTGAGGCACCCGCTAGGGGGTAGGGTCGGTAGTTGCGACAGAAGGTGGTATCAGTGCCACTAGTTTAAGCCATTTAGGTGTTCTTTTAATTACCTAAAACTTAAACAATTGTGTTAGGAAATTTATGTAAATAACTTATGTATTATTCTGTGTAAATAAATTTTAGTATTTAGATTATGATTTTTATATTATTTTGACGATTTTTGAGTTCACAGTATGAGTTATCAAAATACATCTGATGCCTATCGTCACATGTCCAATTCTCCAATGGATGAAGGACCATCCGAGGCAGCATCCGGATACATGGCTAATACTGAAGAACCTTTTGTTTTTAAAGCAAAATTTGAGGAAGTCTTTCTACTTAAGAAAAGGGGATGGTTCAATAAGGAAAAAAGGGAAAAGAGGAGAAAAAGGAAAAACAAGGAAGCAACAATAACTTTGGTAGAAGGGACTGCACAGATACGTGTGTCAAAGCCTATGTGGAAGGAACTGGATAGGAGATTAGCTAGTCTTGATATGTTTCGAACCGCAGAAAATGAGCTCGACCTGAATCGTGTAGTAGAACCAGAAACTCAGTTATTACCCTTATATCCAGAACAACCCATAGCATCTATACCAATGTACCCAGAACCAAATTAAGGAAATCCATTACCAATACCATCTTTTAACCCTAATGAAATACCTAGGTTACCAGCACCAAACCCACTAGAGCAGTGGTGGACTAATGACCGGGAATTTCAAGACCTAATGAACGACCCACATCCCTACATGCCATACGGAGAACCCATACCAGCTTACAACGAACCCATACCAGCCATATTACCACCCATGAGTCATGAAAACGTAGCTGAACTTCGCCACTATGACGAAGATCTGATTGAGGAAGGAAATAGGATACGCCGCATAGGAGAAAATACCGTCTGGAAATACGACGAGAGGGAAACGCAGTTCTGAGAAACCACAAGACAATATACTAAACTATATATATGTACTTTATGTTAATTTGATAATAATAATATATAAATATATATATATGTATATCACTTATATATATGTATCGATGCATAGAAATATAAATGTTTAGAATTCCGGTTGTAGTTTGTATTGATGCATAATATATAAAAAAAGAGTAGAACCTCACAATGTTCGAAGATTTTGGTTAACTGTGTTTTGATATCTGTTAGTTTAAATTATTCTGTAATATTAACACCTGATAATGTTTGCAATTCAGATGTCAAATGAAGTAAATCAGGAAGTTCAGAATAATAAGGGAACCAAGTGGATAAAAGTGCTATAGAACACATAGTAGCCCAAGTAATGTAATAGGAAGTAAACGTACGCACACCGAGCTGAGTCACAGTGTGAATGGAGATAACGGAATTCTTATCAAAGCTCAATTTCCAAAACGAAATAAAACCATCTCTTATGGTTGTTCTTACAAAGAATTCTTGTCTTGCAAACCAATAGAATTCTCAGGCAACGAAGGAGCCATTTCAGCTTTACGCTGGATAGAAAAGACTGAAGCGGTCTTAAAACTTAGCAAATGGAATGATGAGGATACGATTATGTATGCTTCTAATCTTTTCAAGGATGAAGCATTAGAGTGGTGGAATACCATTCTACAATCAAGAGGAAGCGACATGGTCTATAACATGGAATGGAACAACTTTAAGGAAATAGTTGAAAGGAAATTATGTCCTCCTCATGAAAAGAAACAGATTGCTAATAAATTCCTGAACCATAGAATGATTGGGGTAAATTGTTAGGAATTTACTACCAAATTCTTTTAGTATGCTAGGATAGTACCAATGCTGGCCTCACCAGAACCAGTATTAATCTCCCGTTATATCTGGGGATTAATAGTGAGATCAGAGATATGGTCAAAGCAGGTAGGCCACAAACAATTGAAGAAATAGTAGAGCTTGCTAATACTCTGACTGATGGACTGGTACGCACCCAAGAAGAAAACCAGAAAAAGAATCTAGCTTAAAGGATTACCCAGGAATTACGTTCTGGTAATTCCTATCGTGGGAAAGGAACAGGTTCATCTTCTTCACCCTATTGTAAGTTCTGTAAAAAGAAGCACTCAGGAAAGTGTGTTGTGTCCTGCAACTTCTGCAAGATGCCAGGACATAAGGAAGAAGACTGTAGGAAGAAAGCTAATGCCAGAATATGCTACAACTGCGGAGAGGCAGGTCATATACGACCAAATTGTCCAAAACTAGCTCCAGCAGCAAACAACAAAGCAAAGGCAACAGAAGGACCTAAGAAGAATGCCAGAGCATTTATTCTGACAGCCGAAGAAGCTATGATGATCCCTGATGTAACGTTTTTAGTTAATGATGTCTATGCTAAAGTGTTATTTAACTCTGGTGCAAACCAAAGTTTTATAAATACTTCTTTCTGCCAACTTCTCAATCAACCATTAACTACACTTCACTAAGACTATACGGTGGAGACAGCAAATGGAAATTCTATCAAAATAAGCGAAATCCTCAGAAAGGAAAGATAGAATTTTTAGGTCATAAGTTTACCGCTAACTTTTTTCCAATGTATCTCGCTGGATTCGATGTTGTATTAGGAATGGATTGGTTGGTAGCCAATCATGCGCAAATTTTGTGTGATCAAAATTCTCTAGAAGTTTATGCGCCAACTGGAGAAAGGGTCACAATTAAGGGAAACAAGCCGACAAGGTCAACGAAGTTTATCTCTGTAATGAAAGTTGCATGCTACACACGAAAATGAGGAATGGTGTATATGATTTCGACAATCATTAGCACAAAAGGAAAAGAGTTAAAAGATATTCTAGTAGTAACTAATTTCTCAGATGTTTTCCGAGAAGAGTTACCAGGACTACCGCCAGATCGCAAGGTTGAATTTAGAATTCACCTGATACCAGGAACTTCACCGATTGCTAAAGCACCCTATCGTCTAGCACCGACGGAGATGCAGGAACTGAAGAAACAATTAGACGAATTATTAGAAAAAGGTTTTATACAACCTAGCTTATCACCTTGGGGAGCACCAGTGTTATTTGTCAAAAAGAAAGATGGATCGATGCCCATGTGTATTGATTACAAAGAATTGAATAAGATTACGATTAAAAATCGGTACCCACTACCGAGAATCGATGATCTATTCGATCAACTTCAAGGAGCTCGATTATTTTCCAAGATCGACTTACGCTCAGAATATCATCAATTGAAGGTACAAGAAGAGGACATTCCTAAAACTGCTTTCAGAACAAGGTAGGACCATTATGAATTTACAGTCATGCCATTCGGTTTAACCAATGCCCTAACAACATTTATGGACATGATGAACATGATATGTAAACCATACCTGGATAAATTCATAATTATTTTTATAGACGATATACTAATTTATTCCAAGAGTAAGGAAGATCATGCAGAGCATTTACGAATACTTCTAGCACTATTGAGAAAAGAGAAACTTTGGGAATTGGCCTGTAATAATCCCACCTAGACCTTATTGGTCATTAAAAATCCCACTTCAGAATATTCCCCCCCACTAGTCCCACCTTTCACCTATTTTTCCTACAATGATCCCCCGTTAAAAAAACTTAACGGAGTTAAGCTTTTTTCCAAATTGCAAAAAGATTTTTAGGACTTTTGATCAGAACGATGATACGAGTCCATTGATGTAAAACTTACTTCGAAATTGTGCTCCAAGTGACTTGATTTTGGTTAATTGGAAATTTAAACACCTGAATTGAAGCGTCGTTTTCATCGTTTGGAGCACCGTTTCGAGGCAAGCTTTACATCAATGGACTCGTATCGTCGTTCTAATCAAAAGCCCTAAAAATCTGTTTGTAATTTGGAAAAAAGCTTAACTCCGTTAAGTTTTTTTAACGAGGGACCATTGTAGGAAAAATAGGTGAAAGGTGGGACTAGTGGGGGGAATATTCTGAGGTGGGATTATTAATAGCCAATAAGGTCTAGTTGGGATTATTACAGGCCAATTTCCCTTTTTAAAACTTTATGCTAAGTTCTCAAAATGTGAATTCTGGTTGCAAGAAGTGCAATTTCTTGGACACTTAGTTAATCATGAAGAAATTCATGTGGATCCTACAAAGATCGAAGTTATTACCAAATGGAAAGTCCCTGAATCACCAACAGAAGTAGGAAGTTTTCTTGGACTGGCAGGATATTATAGACGTTTCATTCAAGATTTATCTAGAATAGTCATTTCATTAACCAAACTAACATGCCAGTCAATTAAGTTTGAATGAGGACCGAAACAGGAGGAAGCATTCAAGGTTTTAAAGCAAAGATTAACTAACGCACCAATACTTGCTTTACCAGAAGTAACTGAAGACTTGATAGTCTATTGTGATGCATCTAAGTTAGGATTTGGATGTGTGTTGATGCAACGTCAAAAGGTAATTTCTTATGCCTCTAGACAACTAAAGAAGCATGAAGAAAATTATACAATGCATGATCTAGATTTAGGAACAATAATTTTTGCCCTCATGATTTGGAGAAATTATCTCTACGGTAGTAAGTTTATTGTCTTCACATATCATAAAAGTTTAAGATATGTTTTCGAGCAAAAGGAATTAAACATGAGGCAAAGACGTTGGATGGAAATCCTTAGCGATTATGATTGTGATATCCAATACCATGCAGGAAAAGCTAACGTAGTAGCTGATGCTTTAAGTCGAAAGTATCATGAGAAGCCAAAATGGGTACGTGCTCTCAGACTAAACCTGCCGATAGATTTAAATGAAAACTTGAAAAAGGTACAGGAAATAATAATCAAGGATGATGCTGAAGGTTTGAAAGGAATGATTAAAGAATTATAAAAAAGAGCAAATGGAAATTGGAAATTCCATAAGAAAATAATTTGGGTACCTATTCAAGGAAACCTATGAAGTCAAATTCTAAAAGAACCTCATAAATCTAAATATACGATGCATCTTGGAAGTGACAAAATGTATCAAGACTTAAGGAAAACTTTTGGTGGATAGGATTGAAAAAGAATATAGCAAATTATGTTGCTAAATGTTTAACCTGTTCACATGTTAAAACTGAACATCAGAAACCTTCAGGACTATTTTAGCAATTGGAAATGCCAATTTGGAAATGGGAATTGATAACAATGAACTTTGTTACCAAATTACTTAAGACACGAAAAGGTAACGACACAATCTGGGTAATTGTTGACAGATTGACTAAATCTGCACACTTCTTACCAATGAAAGAAACTTTTAGTATGGAGCAATTAGCTAAGCTGTATGTGAATGCAATATTTTTACTGCATGGAATCCCTTTATCTATTGTGTGTGACAGAGATAGTCGTTTTACTTCTCATTTCTGGACAAGTTTCCAAAAGGCAATGGGAACCAGATTAAATTTAAGTACAACTTATCATCCTCAAACAGACAGACAAAGTGAAAGGATGATCCAGACTATGGAGGACATGCTTAGAGCCTGTGTGATAGATTTTGGAGGAAGTTGGGATGAACACTTGCCTTTAATAGAATTTTCCTACAACAATAGCTATCATACAAGCATCAAAGTTGCACCTTACGAAGCACTCTATGGACGGAAATGCCGAACACCGGTATGTTGGGCAGAAATTGGAGAAAAACAGTTGCCAGGACCTGAAATTGTACAAGAAACAACTGATAAAATAATTCAAGTCAAGGAAAGACTGAAAACAGCACGAGAACGTCAAAAGAGTTATGCAGATAACGTACGTAAACCACTAGAGTTTCAACTAGGGGACAAGGTACTGTTAAAAGTCTCACCATGGAAAGGAGTTGTCAGATTTGGTAAGAAAGGAAAGCTAAGTCCAAGGTATTTTGGACCTTTTGAAATCAAATTCCTTTACTAAACTAAGGATAAATTTGTTAATAGTAAACATATTATTATCAATTAAGATCGATAAATGACTTATTATGTCAAATGATTTTTTAGCGGTGTTTTTGAACATTAAACCGTTGTTCAATCGAATATAGATAGTTATTATATTATTAATAACACTGCTATCTTTATAATATAATAATTATCTTTACTCCTGTCTCTCTCTATAATTAATTATGGATACTTGTTATTTTTATTAAAGATAGTTATTATATTATTAACAAAATCTCTTACTTTTTGATTTATAAGTTTGTTTTATTGCGTTATTCTAAATTGTTAACTAATCTCTTACTTTTTAATTTATAAGTTTCTTTTATTGTGTTATTCTAAATTGTTTAAAACTTAGAGTTTTAAAACGCTTTTAGTTTTATAATCAGTACTTATTCTTAGTCTATATCTATATCTATATCTATATCTGTTGGGATTGAACCCTACAAAGGAACAATTGATAAAGCCAAAACTGGTTCAGATCAGTGGATTCACCATAAGCAGTTGTTTGCATCAGATCTTTCCCCTTGAAAGTGGCCCTATCATCTGATGACCTCTAAGTACTGCTCTTCACAACAACTACTGATCCCTAAAGACTGTTGAAGATAAAGCACTGATGCTCAATCTACCGATATGGTTCAAGTACTGTTGAAGACACAAAGCACTGCTGGAGCTATAACAGTGGAATGAAGAAGCAGTAGTTTACTTTATTCTTTGTATTATACTTGTAATCAGTTGTTTAGTTATCAGTGGTTGTAATAGTCAGTGGTTAGAGGTTGTTAGGAGGTTAGATGTCACTTTCATGGTGACGTCAGCCAAAAGATGCTCAGTGGTTGTTCTGTACTATAAATAGAACAGTACCCTGTACTGTTCTATTAGCTCTCTTCATCACCAAGTCATTCTGTACGAACAATCATAGTGAGCTCAGGCTGAGGGGGAGATTATGTGCATGCATGCATTGTTATTGTTTATTGTAATAAATACAATCATTCGATTTCAAGTTAAACATGTTTGCTAAAACTTATTCTCTCATTGATTGTGTGTTGAAAGTTCATTTCATTTAATTCCGCTGCATTTAACTCTGTTTCATCTTCATTCTAATAAAACGAACACAATCAAAAGAAACTCAGGTCCTAACAATTGGTATCAGAGCTAGGACAGTTAAACTTGATCTAACAATCATTTTGACGTAAAAGTTTAGCTCAAAATCGTTGATACTTTCGATTGTTCGTATTTAGTTGAAAAACAGAGTAAGGGTTAATCACTACAAAAGTTGATTATTCAGTACCTGTAAAACAACCAAAATGGCTACACAATCATAGGATAACACAAATAACACTGGTTCTCTTTCCAAACCACCTATGTTGGTCAGATCTGAATACAACATCTAGGAGTGAAGGATGGGTCACATCTTTGCTCAACAAAATACCGGATGTTGGAAGTTGGTTGTCTTTGGATCACATGTTCCAATGGTGTCGAGTGCTGAGGATCTAAAAGTCATGGTTCCTAAGAAAATTGAGAACTATACTCACCAGGATTTTCAGAAAATTGAACTGTATGCCAAGGCATTTAGCATCGTTGCATCCGCACTACCCAATGAGATCTATGCTGGGCTGTTACGTTGTAACAGTGCCAAGGAATTGTGGGATGCACTTAAGGAACAATTTGGTGGGACTGAAGAAGTAATTGAAAATAACAGGGAAATTTTGAACCAACAGTATGAAACCTTTTGTCACACTAAGGGTGAATCACTAACACAATAGTTTGAACGTTTTAGCTGTCTCATAAGTGAACTAAAACTTGTTAAGGTTGAATTTTCTAAAGCAACCCAAAACAGTAGGTTTCTTAGGTCACTTCTTGATAAATGGGACATAATTGTTTTTGTAACCAGAAATTCAGTTGGGTTCAAAGATCTGACCCTTACCCAACTTCATGGTAGACTCCTGACCTATGAAAGGGACTTGAAGCAGAAAAAGAAGTTGCAAGAGACTGGTTAGGTTGCAGATGACTATTCATTTGGCAACACAGCTCTTTTGGGTCAGGAAGAATCTGGTAGTAGTAAGGATCAGAGTTATGATCGTTACATTGACATAACAGCTGGTGGAGACTTTAACTCTGATTCTCACTCATCCAATTATGCTTTTACAGCAAATGGAGAAAACCAGAATTATGTCAATCTGTGCTTTGAACTCAATGATCTCCAGCATTTTGATCCAACTGATCTGGAAGAGATGGATATTTTGCACCAACATGCATTGCTAAGTGTTAGAACCAGCTAGTTTTACAAAAGAACAGGGAGAAAATTTCCAGGGTTACATGGGAATTTAAAAGTAGGGTTGGATAAATCAAAGATCAAATGCTACAAGTGCAATAGGTTAGGTCATTTTGCTAGAGAGTGTAGGAGTCAAAACAGTGGACCAATCATCACACACCCTATTTCCAGACCATAAAATAACCAAACCACTGTGCAGTATTCTCAATATGCCCATGTTGCCCATGTAAACACTGCTCACTATGCACACCCTGCAACCCCTATTCCTGTGCATTGTGTCTAAACCACTATTCCTCAGATACAGTATGTCCAAGCCCCAGTTCCCCAGGTTCAGGTGCAACAAGCTGCACCTCAACAAGCTGTACAAGCAGCTGTTCAAGCAGATCAGCAAAGGTTTTTCACATAAGGCTTTGTTGATCGGAGTAGCTTGCCTGAGGAACTAGGAGATGAAAATTTTGCTCTATATACTGATGATGCTATTTCTAGTGATGAATTCTATTTTGTAGCATTAGAATCAATTCCTAAAGAGCTGGAAACTGAAGAAGGAACATCCAGTGCTGAAACAGTGGATAAAATTGATGAAGCAGTGGTTAATGCTATTGTGGGTGAACAACTATTGGAAGAGAAATCAGAACCCCTATTGGAACCACTGTTCGACCCATGGTCTGCTGAAGAAGAAAAGGAAGAGAAGAAGCCAGAAGAAAGTGAACATGTCTGTGATTGTGCCATGATGGCTGCAACTAAGGTATCACCTTATGTTCTTAAAAACCTTTGTTCAGACAAATGCATCATAGCATTTGTAAACATCAAAGAGGTGAATGAAAACCTTAGAGATAGATTGTTAAATGATGAAGTACAATTTGAAAAATCTTTAAAAGAATTGAAAATCAAATTGTCTGAAAAAAAAATGAAATTTGCAGCCTCAAACAAGAGCATAGCATAACCAAGGACCAACTCCAGACCATGATAGAAAAATATCAAGTCTGTAAAATGGAGTTGGAATCCACCCAAATCACTTGTGAAAAATGGGTGGAATCCTGCAAAGGTTATGAGATTATGCTTGAAAAACATATTGAAAACAATGTAAAATTTGGCATAGGGTTTAGGAAAAATGACCAAGTTGAAAACACTTCTGCAAATCAGTCTGGTTCTGTTGAAATCATACCCACCAACAAGGATGGTCAAGAAGTTAAAATAACTGATAAACTTGGCAACAAAATCACTCTGGAAAGATCTGTGGGGTCCTCAACTTTTGAGGAGATTGAGAAATACCAATTCAAACTCACATGGTCTGATGAGTGTGACATCCTTGAAATTTCAAACCCATGGATTTCACCACTGTGGATGGTGTCAAAGCTCCAAAGGCTAAGGTCATTCCTCTTAAGGATATCCCAACAGTAGTTCAAAACTCTGTTGCAAAGGAGCCTGAAAAGAAGAAAAGAAGAGAAAAGATTAAAAACTTGTTTTGTGACTTCTGTGAAAAGAAAAATCATTTGACCAAAGATTGTTTTCTTTTAAAAGCTTATGATCTTAACAAAACAAGTACCATTGTGCCTTCAAAGAGCTGCACCATCTATGGTAAATCAAACCATTCCACTCAGGAGTGTGTGTATTTAAAATCATTTGAGGTCAATAAGGAAGAGTACACATCAAAAACACTCATGAGTTCATCAAACCATAAGTCAAGAAACAACCACTGTTTGTGCCAGTCCAAACAGCTGTTACAAAATAGCTGAACCAAACCTCTGTCAAAAGAGAGGTTCAGGTGACTGATGCACCCCCTGCTAACCAATTCCAAAGAGGTAAAGGTCAACCACCATACCCAAGGGTCCCACATGTTTATGAGGCTTACAAAAGGCCTTCTAAACCAAGAGTGAACAAGCATCCCTTTGGGTATCAACAGTTGATGAGACAGGACCCCCAACAGTGGTTAGAGAATAACAATTCCAAAGCTGTCCAATCACCTGAGCTAACCACTGTCTATCCACCTAAACTTAACACAGACACTGTTGAGACCCCATCCAAAGCCTTATTGGCTTTGGAGAGCCTCCTGAACTAATTATTTACTTGATGTGCAGGGAGCTTCTGCATGCTTAGATAGTCTTTGGTATGTAGATAGTGGAGGCTCTAGGCACATGACTGGATGTAGAGCCCTACTCAAAGAATTTAAAACTTATGGAGGGGTAATATATCTTTTGGGAATAATAGTAAAGTGTAACGACCCTCAAAACATCCTAGAACGAACCTTAACCGCGTACGACGAAAATCGAAAGGAGAAAATCAAAAATTTTGATTTGTGGTGTTCTCGTGGGCCGCGAACAACGAAGAGAGATATCTCGCGGGGCGCGAGAGACTCATCTCAATCCGGACATGTTGATGGACACGTGTCGTTACACGTGTCAAGACCACACCATGACTCAGCAAACCCTAAACCGCCCCACGGTCCCTCGCGGGCCGTGAAAGAAAAGAGACGAGGCTGTTGCGGGGCACGACATACCTCCATTTCAGCTATAAAAGGGACAGACCTCTGCCTTTCATTCTCGTTCAATTGTTTTCTTTCTCTCTAAACATATAGTGCTATAATACTCTGGTATTATACCCCTAAAAACCCGAAACTCTGCTCGTTATCAGGTTAATAACTCTAATCACTGACACGGTACTATATCTGATTGATTGAAACCAATCCAATGAATGTTTAAGTGCTGCCCGTATACGGCTATACTTTGTCATTCATCGTGAGGATTTTGATTTCGTGATTATCATTAAAGTTGAATTGGGTTAATACACTAATACGAGTTCCATTGTATCTAGAATTAGAACTCATACTCAGGGAGCTGTTTAACTAGAATGCTTAGCAATTAAGTAAACTTAGTATTTAAGTAAACTTAATTGTTAAGTAAAACTTAGCAGTTAAGTAGCTAATTAAGTTAATTAATCGACTAAGTAAATGATGTAATTAACCAGTTAAGATTAATTAATTAAGTTAAGTAAGATTAATTAAGCTAAATAAGATTAATTAATCAGCTAAGTAAGTTAATCAGTTAAACAGTTAAGTGAAGTTAAACAACTAAAGTTTAACAACAAGATATACATGAGGTAGATAATATCTAAATAGGTATATATGGGGTGGGGTATTATCTAAGGAAAATATTATCTAGGGAAGGTTCAACTAAGGAAGGTGTATATGGGTAAATAACACCTGGGGAAGTTCTATATGGGATAAGACTTATCCTTTACCTATAAATAGGAAGCTTAGGATTCATTTTTCTTTGCTCATTTCTTCTATTCTTCTCTCTATACGTTGGTGTTCTAACCAATAATCACCGATACGATATTCTTTCCGATCGATTCGGGAACCAACGAACGAATGCCAAAGTGCTGTCTAAATAAGACTATACTTTGTGAATTTCGTTAAGGTTCTGATCTCGTGACCATCGTTAGGTTTGATATGGTTTTACACTAATACGTATTCCACTCTATTAAACTAAATGTTTAACTATCAGAAAACTCCGCTCCATAAAATACTATCAAACAAGATGTTTAATCATTAGAAGATTCAGAACTATAAAGTAGATGCTTAATTATCAGAAGGCGTAGAATCAAGAAACTTGTTAAACCAAGACTGCATGCTTATAAAGTGAGTCATTCTCTTTTTTACCAAAGTATTTGCAAAACCCTAAATGTTTTCCAGTTATACTTTGCAGTGAGTAAGTCTTTGCTAATCTTTAATTACTAGCAGTAAGTGGTGGTATGTGCACATTACTACTAATGATTTATCACTTTAGGTGGGCGAGCCTAATTAGTGATATGTCCATAGTCATAGATCTGGTCGAGTGACAACTGAACCAGCTAATTATAAGATAGGGGCAAATGTGAAAACTCTTAATGCTGTAAATTATAACAATGTGTCTTTTGTACAAATTGAATGTACTCACCAGTATTTCCTGCTGACCAAATGTTTTTAAAACGCGTTTCAGGTGATTACAGTAGGTTGGAATAAGAGTTGGATACGACACCAAAAGGCTTACAGAAGTGGCTTATTTTATCAATTATATTAAATAAAGGAAAAGATGTTTTATGTATTCGGATTTATCCCACATTAAAGTTACCTTTGCAAAACATGGGTTTAGCCCCACATGTTTAAAAAATAAAAATCTGGTGTTTCAAAACTCTGATATTTTACCTAACTCACGGTCCTGATGAAATTTACGCTTCAATACTTTTCAAAATAACCACTGGTACCACTTGGCTGCTTCACGGCTCCTGCTCCCGCTCCCAGGGTGGGGTCGGGGGTCGTGACATAAAGGGAAGGTGATGGGTTCTCGTACAGTACATTCTGGAAATGTTAAGTTTGAAAATGTCAATGTAATTGACAATCTAAAATTCAACATCCTTAGTGTCTCACAAATGAGTGACAAAGGTTTTGGCTCATTCTTCACTAAGGATTGTTGTAGGATTGTTGGGCCAGAAATGGTCAAAAAGATTGAAGAAATAATAACAAAATGGAAAAACTCAACTTGTTGCTCAAAGGAGTGGCAATGTTTATGTAGTTGATTTTTCAAAAGAGAGCCCCAGGATGATGCTTGTCTGTTCTCAGCTGCCTCTAACAAAGAGACAGAACTTTGGCACAGGAGATTGGGGCACACAAATCTCAAGACAATCACTGCTTTGTCAAAACAGGGTCTTGTAAGAGGTCTTCCTCAAAAACTGTTCACCTGTCCTGAGCATTGTGTTTTTTTCTTAAAAGGAAAACAACATAAAAGCTCATTTAAGTCCATTGAAGAGTCCAAAACAACCAAGTGCTTGCAAATGCTGCATATGGATCTGTTTGGCCCAGTAAAAGTCATGATTCTTAAAAAGAAAAGATATTGTTTGGTAATTATAGATGACTTTTCTAGGTTTATATGGACTTATTTCTTACATTCTAAAGATGAGACTGCAGGCATTCTGCAAGACTTTGTCAAACAGGTTGGAAAGCAGTTTGACTTGCCAGTAAAAGTCTTTAGGAGTGACAATGGCACAGAATTCAGAAATAGGGAGTTGAATGAGTTTTGTGTGTCAAAAGGAATTGTAAGGCAGTACATCATTCCAAGGACACCAGAGCAAAATGGGGTTGTTGAGAGAAAGAACAGGACACTGATTGAGGCTGCCAGAACCATGCTTGCTGATTCAGGTTTGCCATTAACTTTCTGGGCAGATGCTGTAAACACTGCCTGCTATGTCCAGAACAGAGTTTTGATCAACCCCAAGCATCAAAAGACAGACTATGAATTTTTGTATAAAATCAAACCACTGATCTCATACTTCAAAGTATTTGGCTGCCCATGTTTCATTTTAAATCTAAAAGATTCAATTTCAAAATTTGCAGCCAAAGTAGACAGTGGATACCATTTGGGATACTCAACCACTGCTAAGGCCTACAAAGTGTTTAACACTAGGACTAAGACAGTGGAAGAGACTTTGAATGTAAAGTTCAATGAACTTTCTTCAATGAAAATCCCTGCAAACCCTACTGAGTTATTTGATCTTGATAAATTCACCTTTGAAAATGTTTCTCTCAAGACTAAAAGTGCAGGTCCATCTCAACCACCTCCATCAAACAATGGATATGAAGTGATCATTCCACAACAAAATTTCAAATCCATTGCCAGAGCAGCAGATGTTCAAAACAGCTGTCAAAGCTCAACCACTGCTACATCAACAGTTGTTGATCAAAGTAGCCCTAAAACTCCTGCTTCCACATCATCAAACATTGTTGATAAAAATCCTCAAACAGTGGATAAAAGTCAACATGTTTCCACACCAATTCCTCCTATTCCTCCACCTCCATTTCAAGACACTGTTGGATCATCAAAGTCACCAACAGTTGTTAGCTCAGATGATTAACATCTGCAGCCCTCACCCTTAAATGCCATTGTTCCATACAAAGGAGATCTAATCTTCTTGAAGTCTCATCCACCAGACCAAATCATTAGCAACATCAGTGAAGGGGTGCTCACAAGAAGTCAATCCCAAAACATCTGTCTTTTTGCTGGTTTTCTATCACTTCATCAACCTGTCAAGTACCAAGAGGCATTGAAAGACAACAGTTAGGTGGAAGCCATGCAAGAAGAGCTACAACAGTTTAAAAGACAACAAGTATCGAAGCTTGTACCACTAACAGAGGGTGTGAGTCCTATTGGCACAAAGTGGGTCTTCAAAAATAAAACTGATGAAATGGGCATTGTTGTCAAGAATAAAGCAAGGCTAGTGGTTCAAGGTTTCAGACAGGAAGAGGGCATTGACTATGATGAAACTTTTGCCCCTGTAGCAAGATTAGAAGCTATCAGACTGTTCTTGGCATTTGTTGTCAACCACAACATAAAGGTGTTTCAAATGGATATCAAATGTGTGCTCCTCTATGGTTAGATTCAAGAAGAGGTATATGTTTGTCAACCTCCTGGTTTTGAGGATCCATTTAATCCAGATCATGTCTACAAGCAAAATAAAGCTTTGTATGGCTTGAAACAAGCACCTAGAGCCTGGTATGAAACTCTTTCCACCTTTCTTCTCTCTATTGGTTTCACAAGAGGTAAAATTGACAAAACACTGTTTTTAAAATGGAGAGGGAAAGACTTGATGATTGTCCAGATTTATGTGGATGACATCATTTTTGGAAGCACATGTTCCAAAATGTGTGAAGAGTTTAGACAACTCATGAAAGCTTAGTTTGAGATGAGTGCAATGGGTGAACTACAGTGTCTTCTTGGTCTCCAAGTGAAACAACTGCAAAATGGTACATTTATTCATCAAAGCAAATATGCTAAAGAACTTTTAAACAAATTTGAGATGAATGATTGTAAACCATGTAGTACACCCATGGCAACCACCAAGCTAGTCATGACTGATGAGAAGGATGATTTGGTGGATCAAACACTGTATAGAAGTATGATTGGTCTTTATTGTACCTAACTGCATCTAGGCCAGACATCATGTTTGCAACATGTGTTTGTGCAAGATCCCAATCAGGCCCTAGAAAGTCTAACCTAATAGCTGTGAAAAGGATACTCAGATACATAAAAAGTGCACCCACACTTGGTATTTGGTACCCTGCTAATGGGAAAATTAAGATTTCAGGTTTCACAGACAGTGACTTTGTTGGGTGTAATGCAACAAGGAAGTCTACATCAGGACGGTGTCAATTTATACGTGATTACTTAGTATCTTGGCAAAGCAAAAAGCAAGCTGCTGTTTCAACATCCACTGCTGAGGCAGAGTATATAGTTGTTGCAAGATGTACAGCCCAACTGTTATGGCTTCAAAATCAACTGCTGGATTTTGGTATCGCTTCCTTAAAGACACCTCTCATGTTGGACAGTCAGGCGGCAGAAAATATCATCAAAAATCCAGTTTCACATTCAACCACCAAACACATTGACATCAGACATCACTTTGTGAGGGATTGCTATAAAAAATGTTTGATTTCTCTTCATCATGTTCATACCAAAGATCAGCTGGCAGATGTGCTAACAAAGGCTTTAGACACATCTACCTTTGAAAGCTTGATCTCAAGGATTGGCATGTTGAACATAGAATAACAGGCAAAATCCTGTTTTTCTATGAATAAAAGCAATAAAATGTTTTCAGAAAATAAAATTTTCATCCTTAAAAATAGCTAAAAATGAAAATTTTCGTTAATCTTTAAAAGTCTGCCACAACCACTGTTTTGGTTCAAACATCTGTTCTGTTGATATTATCCACTGCTGAAAGTCAACCTCTGTTCCTTCATTGTCCTTGTTAAAAACTGTTGTCAAACATCAGTGTTTTTAACCCACTGATGACTATCCACTGATGGTAAAAAGTCAGCCACTGTTTTCATTTTCACCATTGTAAACTGTAACACATCGAAAATTCGTGTTCAATGGAATAACGACACGTGTCATGTAAGACAAAAATATTATTAAACACGGATCAAATTAAAGATATATGACAGGATTTAAAAGTGTCGTCATGTTAAATTTACACCTCTGAACGACCTCATAATAAATCCCATGACCCTAACCTATTATAAACATCTGATAATACTCAAGACCGGTTATTTTGATAATGAATTAATGCACAAGATTGGATCCTATGGAATATCTGCGATAAACCTTCGTTTACGGCACTTTCAAATGAATCCAAGACTTTTACACAACATATCAAGGTGGCGCATACTGTACATGACCCAAACTTGAGGCCCCATACTGATAAAACATGGCCAAAAATCGTGTATACTCAGTTGCCCTTTCAAAGCATTGAAAAGCCAAGATTTTTGTTTCTGCAGAAGGCTTACGGACCGTAAGCCTTACCCTTACGGTCCGTAAGGGTGTGCCAGCGACAATAAATTCGCCTGTTTGCTGTTTAAACGCAATAATCGACCTTTAAACGATTTTCCTCAAATTTGGACGACCCCTAAATGACTTCTAGACACTAGGGACATGTGTTAATGATCAGGGAACATGGATAGACTTATTTGTCAACAATCCATTGAGTTTTGATCACTATATAAAGCCACAAAGTTGCAACCATTTGTTCACACCTCTCTTCTGCATTTCTGGAGCTTATTGGAGCTTAAGAGCAGACCCAAGTCCTTCCTAATCGTGCATAGGACTTTAGTAAGTATGCTTAACCTTTCTTAGTTGAGTTTTTGCTTAGTTTTAGCTTAAAAGTCAAACCGTCGTAATTAACGGTTGACCTCACGATTAATCACTAATGGTCCAGTTATTAGTCGAATTGAAAGTAGTTATAAGTTGGTAATTATGTGGGCAATAAACCCTTAAAAGGGCACCCTCTGATTCCCACTCTAACTAGGTCAAATGTCGGGTCAAACTTGTAATTAAAAAGTCATCAGAATGTTTATTTTCCAATTTATGCATAATTAGCAATGTAGAACCCCGACAACATGTTTGATCATTAATATAACTTGGTAATTAGTGTAAGAACATGTCTAAACATGTTAAACCCGACAATTTTCTGTTTAGACCCGGTTCGGAACCGAAAGTCGCAAAACTTTGACTTTTGCTTTGACTTCAGTTCTGACCCGATTTAGTATGATTTGGAAATGTCTTAGAGCTTCCTTAGGACCAGGTGACATGCTAGTATAACCCTCTGTGATTATACACCTTGGTTCATTAGTTAACCAGTTAATATGCATGATTCCGTTAATTGCCTATATGTTGACCATTATGCCCTTTTCACCATAAAACGTGATTTTTAAAAATGTAAAAGAGTAGAACCCTTAGTTACTGATTTATAAACTTGCACCCAAAATTTGACAACAGTTTGAGGTATAGATTGAGAGTTATGCTCATTAGCGTAATTAGAAAGCTTTTTAGCGATTAAACGACATAATTAGCATATAGCCTATTTAAACCTACTTTTTGATATCAAACTTCTTACCCACTGATGTAATATATTATTTTGGGATTTTTGAAGATTTTTAATTAATTTTAGGCTGGGCATAACTTAGAGTTATAAGCTTGAGTCGGTAATTGTCGGTTTTTGCCCTTTTGGGCTATAAAATGAGTTTTACATATCTTTTTGACCCCAAACCTTTTGCTACTGATTTTATATGATAAATACATTATTTTAAACATTCTGGAATAATAAAAATATCAGTTTTCTATAAAGAACCCGGAAACGGCTTCTAATCGCCTTTTAAGCGTTTTTAACGCATAGTATGTACTAAAACTATTTTAATCATACAAGGGTTGATACCTATTGATATTTTAGATAAATTAAAATATTTTAACAGTAAGCAAAATTCGTTTAACTCAGACTTCAGTTTTGAGCTTTTCGGCTTATGTGAAATTACCAAAATGCCCCTATGGTGCATAGTTTGGTTAGAATTGACAAGTTTCACATATATGCAATACCCTACGGTTATAACTTAGTAAATTAAGTATTTTTGCTGATTATATCAGACCTGTAACTCAGGTTAATACTTAAACTCTTTTTATAACCTTATAAATGACCAAATTACCCCTACGGGGCATAGTTTGTGTTTAAATTCATTTTGGGCATAATGGAAGGTATCCTACTGATATCACAACATATTTGAGGCATATTAACTTCGGAAACCTGGTTAGGACCCTTATGATTACCCGTTACGCCTCTTACGCGTTCGGTTCGGCTTATGTAACTAGTTTACATAAATTAGCCGAAACGGGTCAAACCTTATCGGTTTTACCCCAAAATTCAGAATGTGCCTAGATTACCCATATAAGGCAAGTCTTCAATCTTGTCGGGTCTAAATCACATTCTATTCCGGTCTTCGCCTAATCATGCGTTTGAACCGTATCTTCCTTTTGAAAACTAACCGGTCTAAGTCAAGACTAAATTAAAGACCCGTTAGGATTCTAATAGGTTATTAAAAACCTTCGTTCCAGATTAGGAACCCAGTAAAAGCTATCTGTACTTGCTAAATCGATATACGGCTGGGATTAAATTTATATTTAGCTTAGGTAAATATTTTTAACTTATTTTCCCTATAGGGGCTTGGGGTACGGTATATAAAATACCGCTTGGTCGGGCATTAAATCTTCCATCGTATGGTGGTTAATTGAATTTTAATCGGCCCGTTTAAATTGTTTTGTTGCTTAAAGCCTTTGGGAGGTTAATGACCATGTCCCGGATATCCTTGGCATCATTTTACGAAATGGCCACGACCTTAGCACGCGCGTGTAGGCGTACACCCGCTAGTGCATTTATGAAGAACAAGGTATAACTGCTGGTTTCGGGAACAACCCGCCGCATGACTATATCATGTGGTGTGTCTATTAAGCTTTAACCCGGCATGATCCGGGATACTGAACGCATAAGAAACATGTAATTCTTTTACGAGATTATATATTTAAATAATTATCCCAAGTTATAAAGAGTTTGTGCCACGTGCATTCAAATCAATTTTATTAAAACCTTTTCAAATGAGTCAGTTAATTGTATTTACCAATGTAAACTGGCGTATTTTCCAAAAGGCTAAATGCAGGTACTATACGTAATAGGCTGGCTACTCCAGGCATCAATAATCAAGTCTCGCAAGCTTTAGATGTTAAAGTCTGTTGAACGATATTATCTTTCTGTTTAAGATCCGCCTGTGGATCCATCTTACATTCCGTTGTAATATTTGATATTACTTTGAATCAGATTATAATATATTTATCATTTGCTTCCGCTGTGCATTTATATATTGTGTTGTTTGACTATGATGATATCAACTACGTCACGATACTCCCCACCGGGCCCACCGGTGACTCGTGGAATTCGGGGTGTGACAGGTTGGTATCAGAGCCAACATTGAGTGAATTAAACACTAGCCTTTTTGTGTTTAATCTCAATGACACATTAGCACATTCCTTGACCTTAGACTTAACATAGGAATATTCTCAATCCTCATCTGGAAATTTTGCTTCCAATTTTTATATATTGGATACGTTGCCAAGCGAAGAAGCCGTAATAGGAATTCTCCACACCTGGAGCCTTGAATTGCTGACCTTCGTACAGCGGCTAGGATGAAACGTGCAACCAAGGAGAAAGCATTCGGAAATAAAATGAAGAAGAAACTCCTTTTGCTGAAGATCGTTTCCTTAAAAGTCTTTATAACGATATTTATCTTTTAGTCCCTTCGAGGACAACATTATTCCTTTCAAGACCCGTTTAGGGCAACCTTGAACTTTTTAATTTTATAGTGGAATGACTAAATATTCATCCTAATCAGGAAATATGAAATAAATGAAAAATAACATTCCTTTTATAAGATCTACCATTATAATAAAATGGCAAAATCTAAAAAGGACAAGACCTAGCCTTGTGTCATTATTAAGACCCGGCCAAGATGGCAGTTCCTCAATTTAGGTTCAGATCCTTATTAACATCCCGAGTTAGGATTGTTCTGCGTTTATTATTAAAAAAGGAATCTTAAAGGTAAACCTAGCCTATATGACGAGGCCATGATGGTAGGACCTATTCAAGAGATTCAAATCCTTGTTAACACCTAAGAACGTGTTAGCACTCTTGACAGATGTGATTCGAGAAAATCACAACAGTCATTCTTATATTGGATTCTTCCAATTTTCTTATCTAGTTTATTGATTTAGAAATCATGGCTTATATCATCCTATAAGATGATCATATTATAAACATCTTGTGTCTTGACTTTTTGTGCTATAGTTATATTTTTATTTAAATCCAGGATAATATTAATAAAACTCCTGAATAAAAATAAATATCATTCCTTTCCTGCCAGTGTAAATATTAAAAGAGAATCTTAAAAGGTTTGACCTAGCTTGAATGTCATTGAAGACCTAGCTAAGATGGTAAAACCTGTTTAAAAAGAGATTCAGATCCTTGTTAACATCTGAAAATGTGTTAACACTCCCGACAACAGTGATGCGATAAAATCACACTTGTCATCCTTATATTAGGAATTTTTCAAATCCCTTATTTAGCGTAGATGATCAATAGGAATCATGGCTAGTAAACGTCGAACATGATGTACGCATCAAAACATCCATTTGGGAGGTATACCTACGGGAAAAAGTGTATACATGAAAAGATAGTTTTTATTTCATAAATTCTTGTCAAGACAATGAACTATGAAATTTTCCGATCCAAAGGAATCATCGATTATGTTTTAGATTTTTCCTTATGACAAGGCCCTGTGCCATCAAGAGTCCTTGGGAACAAGCTCTTGTGCTATAAAAAAAATGTCAGTACGACATTGACAGTCATGATTTATGTCCCCTGTCTAATAAATATGAAGGATTATATTCTGTTTACACGCCAAGGATGGTTTATTTAAAAAAAAAAACATAGGCAGAACATAATCAAATAACTCAAATACTATCTTTTGGCCTATATGGTTTATTTACACCATAGCTATTTAATCAACAAATTCGACAATTCACCATATAATTAAACCAATTATTACTACCTGGTTTGTAGTCTTCAAAGCTTCACCATGGCTGACTCCTCTGAAGCTCACAATCATCCAGTTAATCAAAATGACGATTCAAGGAGACCCTGGGTATGGATTGCCTAAGCGCTTGTTGAATATGGTATTTAATACCAAAGCTTCGAGTATGGAAAACTCAGAAGAAACAAACAACAGTCGCGATGCTAGAGATGCGACAAATGTTAATAATGAATCCAATGTGAACCCCAAATGTTAATGGAGTAAATCTCCAGAACTGTGATTAACGCAGCTATTAGAAAGGCTATGAGATAAGTCATAAAAAGATTCAAGAAGCTGAACGCGATTTGCTTTAAAACGCATATCGCTGCTCATGAGAAGAGCTATATTTATACTTAAATTGCGAAGAATAAACCCAGCAGAATCATGTATAGCAAGGAGCCCCATTCTTTTTAGGATGTACTTAAAAGTACTTCGTCTCTTGGGAGTCAAGAGACTTCAATGATAAAAAGGGGGCCATCGATTGCAAGAAATTGTTAGACGAGATAGAAACCATTAAGTATATCAGCGGTTATACTGGAGAGGACACGAGGAGATATGCACTACGGTCGTTAGAGGGCATACCCTTAATTAGTGAGGACATAAATAAAGTCCACAAGAAATATCCCCTTACGTAATATGGGATGGTCCAAGTTTTAAAAGCCTGCTTATTATAAATCCATTATGGATCTACCTCAGCTACTCACGCTTTATAGATTAAGAAATAACCAGTCAAAGCTGAGACTGCCCTAAATTTGTCATAGATTTTGCAGCTAAGTTTAAAAAGATTAAGAATGGAGGCGCTTAACCCTCCAAATGTATGATTAGAGGCAGTTCACATTAATAATGACACTATGTAAATCCCTTATTAAGATTTATTTGCTAAGAATTACATCTGGGTTCAGGTGCTACTAGGTCTCCCATAAGACCATAAGCTTAGCAAACTTTTAGAAAATTTTCCCGTAAGAAACCCAGATATTAAGTGTAAGGTAAGACTCGCAGGCAGATCAGAAGAACCATTTCTTCTGTTCCTGTCAGAAACCTTCAGTCATAGAATTTTAGAAGTATCCTCTCTCTAAAAAGAAGTGCGTCAGCATATGTAGTTGATATCTCTTTGATCTCCATCGATTCCGAATACTCGATGGTATGATAAAAGCGTCATATGAGGATTGGTGTATCTTAATATGTCCCATAGATTGCTTCCATGCCTGATCAGTGTGGAGGTTTAATGCATGGAACCACAAAGATACCCCGATGGTCATATGGTACTAAAGTCAACTAATGGTATTCAAAGAAGATATCCAGGATGGAATTGTCCAAGTAAATGTTTCCGGTTAAGGAACTTCGTGGACTTGTAACATAAATGTGTCACTTAATTGACACAAGCAATGATGGGTGAACTGGAGCCTGAGATATGGAAATCTCGGTAACCTCCTTGTACCTTGATTATCTTCTCCTAAGATTACCCTGTTTACCCCTGGGAGGCAGGTAGAGTTAAGGTTTATATCCCATTTAAGGCTGTATCATTATGAAATCTCCAAGACAGCTAGTACCATTATTGGAAGAATCGAAAACCCTGGTTAAGTAAGTTTTAAGATATGGATTCATATAGCCTAACTCAATATCCTGAGAGTTCGGTATAGTTAACTATGAAAGACGGTTCATTTTGCTTATGCATTATTTACCACAAACCTAATTTGGCAACGATTAAGAATCGCCCTCAGCTGCCCAGGATCGTCGATTTGTTCGACTAACTGTGAGGATTAGCTACTCCTTAAGATTAGTTTTGAGCAATGGTTGGAATAACCATCTCACCCTAAGATAAGCTTTTCTATAATAGCTGTTATATAAGTATCAAGGTGGCTCCTTTGGAGACCTTGTAAAGATGAAATATCAAAACGTCCGTTTGATGGACGAGATTTTGGGAAAGTCCACTTATCAGGATCTAAACGTTGCATTGGAAACAACGAATAAGATCATACAAATCCCTAATCATCTGTAAGTTGCCAGTATTCGGCAGAAAATAAAGAATTAATGAAAGTAGCAACCCTCCTAAGCTCTTGTTAAGGAATAAGGATCAACAAAAAGTATCACCCAGGAAGGGTGTACCAGATTTGTTAAATTATCAGGCTAGTTAAACCCTGAATATATAGAATCATTCGAAGGAAATCGAATGTATCAAGATCCAATAACTTATGAGCTAAGACCTATATAAGGAGCTTAGTGGTATTCACAATGTATTCCACATCTGCAATCTGAAGAAGTGTTTCGCTGATGAATCACTAGTCATACCACACACAGATGTGCACATAGAAGAGAGCTTGAAGTTTGTTGAAAAACCTGTATCGATCGAGGATCGACAGGTTAAGAAGCTTCAAAGGAAGCATGTGCCTATTGTAAAGGTAAAATGGGATGCCCGTAGAGCTCCCGAATACACGTGGGAGGTTAAGTCCACAATGAAAGAAAAGTACCCTCATTTATTTCAGTAAATCTCGAGGTCGAGATTTCTTTTAAGGGGGTGGGGATGTAACACCTCGAAAATTCGTGTTCAATGGAATAACGACACGTGTCATGTAAGACAAAAATATTATTAAACACGGATCAAATTAAAGATATATGACAGGATTTAAAAGTGTCGTCATGTTAAATTTACACCTCTGAACGACCTCATAATAAATCCCAAGACCCTAACCTATTATAAACATTTGATAATACTCAAGACCGGTTATTTTGATAATGAATTATTGCACAAGATAGGATCCTATGGAATTTCTGTGATAAACCTTCGTTTACGGCACTTTCAAATGAATCCAAGACTTTTAAACAACATATCAAGGTGGCGCATACTGTACATGACCCAAACTTGAGGCCCCATACTGATAAAACATGGTCAAAAATCGTGTATACTCAGTTGCCCTTTCAAAGCATTGAAAAGCCAAGATTTTTGTTTCTGCAGAAGGCTTACAGACCGTAAGCCTTACCCTTACGGTCCGTAAGGGTGTGCCAGTGACAATAAATTCGCCTGTTTGCTGTTTAAACGCAATAATCGACCTTTAAACGATTTTCCTCATATTTGGACGACCCCTAAATGACTCCTAGACACTAGGGACATGTGTTAATGATCAGGGAACATGGATAGACTTATTTGTCAACAATCCATTGAGTTTTGATCACTATATAAAGCCACAAAGTTGCAACCATTTGTTCACACCTCTCTTCTGCATTTTTGGAGCTTATTGGAGCTTAAGAGCAGACCCAAGTCCTTCCTAATCCTGCATAGGACTTTAGTAAGTATGCTTAACCTTTCTTAGTTGAGTTTTTGCTTAGTTTTAGCTTAAAAGTCAAACCGTCGTAATTAACGGTTGACCTCACGATTAATCACTAATGGTCCAGTGATTAGTTGAATTGAAAGTAGTTATAAGTTGGTAATTATGTGGGCAATAAACCCTTAAAAGGGCACCCTCTGATTCCCACTCTAACTAGGTCAAATGTCGGGTCAAACTTGTTATTAAAAAGTCAACAGAATGTTTATTTTCCAATTTATGCATAATTAGCAATGTAGAACCCCTACAACCTGTTTGATCATTAATATAACTTGGTAATTAGTGTAAGAACATGTCTAAACATGTTCAACCCGACAATTTTCTGTTTAGACCCGGTTCGGAACCGAAAGTCGCAAAACTTTGACTTTTGCTTTGACTTCAGTTCTGACCCGATTTAGTATGATTTGGAAATGCCTTAGAGCTTCCTTAGGACCAGGTTACATGCTAGTATAACCCTCTATGATTATACACCTTGGTTCATTAGTTAACCAATTAATATGCATGATTCCGTTAATTGCCTATATGTTGACCATTATGCCCTTTTCACCATAAAACGTGATTTTTAAAAATGTAAAAGAGTAGAACCCTTAGTTACTGATTTATAAACTTGCACCCAAAATTTGACAACAGTTTGAGGTATAGATTGAGAGTTATGCTCATTAGCGTAATTAGAAAGCTTTTTAGCGATTAAACGACATAATTAGCATATAGCCTATTTAAACCTACTTTTTGATATCAAACTTCTTACCCACTGATGTAATATATTATTTTGAGATTTTTGAAGATTTTTAATTAATTTTAGGCTCAGCATAACTTAGAGTTATAAGCTTGAGTCGGTAATTGTCGGTTTTGCCCTTTTGGGCTATAAAATGAGTTTTACATATCTTTTTGACCCCAAACCTTTTGCTACTGATTTTATATGATAAATACATTATTTTAAACATTCTGGAATAATAAAAATATCAGTTTTCTATAAAGAACCCGGAAACGGCTTCTAATCGCCTTTTAAGCGTTTTTAACGCATAGTATGTACTAAAACTATTTTAATCATACAACGGTTGATACCTACTGATATTTTAGATAAATTAAAATATTTTAACAGTAAGCAAAAGTCGTTTAACTCAGACTTCAGCTTTGAGCTTTTCGGCTTATGTGAAATTACCAAAATGCCCCCTATGGTGCATAGTTTGGTTAGAATTGACAAATTTCACATATATGCAATACCCTACGGTTATAACTTAGTAAATTAAGTATTTCTGCTGATTATATCAGACCTGTAACTCAGGTTAATACTTAAACTCTTTTTATAACCTTATAAATGACCAAATTACCCCTACGGGGCATAGTTTCTGTTTAAATTCGTTTTGGGCATAATGGAAGGTATCCTACTGATATCACAACATATTTGAGACATATTAACTTAGGAAACCTGGTTAGGACCCTTATGATTACCCGTTACGCCTCTTGTGCGTTCGGTTCGGCTTATGTAACTAGTTTACATAAATTAGCCGAAACGGGTCAAACCTTATCGGTTTTACCCCAAAATTCAGAATGTGCCTAGATTACCCATATAAGGCAAGTCTTCAATCTTGTCGGGTCTAAATCACATTCTAATCCGGTCTTCGCCTTATCATGCGTTTGAACCGTATCTTCCTTTTGAAAACTAACCGGTCTAAGTCAAGACTTAATTAAAGACCCGTTAGGATTCTAATAGGTTATTAAAAACCTTCGTTCCAGATTAGGAGCCCAGTAAAAGCTATCTGTACTTGCTGAATCGATATACGGCTGGGATTAAATTTATATTTAGCTCAGGTATATACTTTTAACTTATTTTCCCTATACGGGCTTGGGGTACGGTATAAAATACCGCTTGGTCGGGCATTAAATCTTCCATCGTATGGTGGTTAATTGAATTTTAATCGGCCCGTTTAAATTGTTTTGTTGGTTAAAGCTTTTGGGAGGTTAATGACCATGTCCCGGATATCCTTGGCATCATTTTAGGAAATGGCCACGACCTTAGCACGCGCGTGTAGGCGTACACCCACTAGTGCATTTATGAATAACATGGTATAACCGCTAGTTTCGGGAACAACCCGTCGCGGGACTATATCATGTGGTGTGTCTATTAAGCTTTAACCCGGCACGATCCGGGCTACTGAACGCATAAGAAACATGTAATTCTTTTACGAGATTATATATTTAAATAATTATCCCAAGTTATAAAGAGTTTGTGCCACGTGCATTCAAATCAATTTTATTAAAACCTTTTCAAATGAGTCAATTAATTGTATTTACCAGTGTAAACGGACGTATTTTCCAAAAGGCTAAATGCAGGTACTATACGTAATAGGCTGGCTACTCCAGGCATCAATAATCAAGTCTCGCAAGCTTTAGATGTTAAAGTCTGTTGAACGATATTATCTTTCTGTTTAAGATCCGCCTGTGGATCCATCTTACATTCCGTTGTAATATTTGATATTACTTTGAATCGGATTATAATATATTTATCTTTTGCTTCCGCTGTGCATTTATATATTGTATTGTTTGACTATGATGATATCAACTACATCATGATACTCCCCACCGGGCCCACCGGTGACTCGTGGAATTCGGGGTGTGACATAAACAACTGATATTGCTCCATCATGGTTTCCTAAACAACTGTCATCCATTATTCATCAGAGGTTGTCACGCGAACAATACTTAGCGGTCAGATCTTTTGTAACCGCTGCCATGTCAGCATTCACTTTTTCACCCTATAAAACCCTGATTAAAACCTGGTTTTCCCTGTCGAATCGAATTCAAAATTCCTTTCAAAAGCAGTTTCCATCAAATTCCCTCAAATCACTCATCGTCTTCTTCCTCTCGCAACTACTTTCAAATCACAAATGGCTCTCGCACTAAAACCCCTCATAACTACATGTGTATACTTGAGAAACCAAATCAAAACACAACCTTTCACTCCGTGATTGATGCACTCTCGTCTTCAAAGTAAAAAAATTTATTGACTTGTAATGCACCCATCTACCTGGATACCCAACGAGAATTCTGGAAAAATGCAAAGCTTGAGGTCAAGGACAAAAAGCCCTTAGCTATTACTTCAACTATAAGGGGAATTCAGGTTGCTATCACACCTCAAACCATTTCAGAGGTTTTTGAAATGAATGATCTTATAGGTAAAACCTCTTTCCCAAAGGCTGATTACCAAACTGATTTCATTGAGAGAGGGTATGAAGACGAAATGAAAAAAGATACTTTGCAAAAGGGCAGTTTTCCATCTGCCATGAGATTTTTATTCCATACCCTCCTCATGTGTGTATCAAATAAGACAACAGCTTTTAACGAAATCCCACTGAAAATCCAATACATGGGTTATGCTATAATGGCTGAAGTTGATTTTAACTACTCCCAGGAGATTTTCAATGACATGGTAAAAAATGTTAATAATATCAAAGACAATAAAAACCATTCTTATTGTTTCCAAGGTTTTTAAGTTTTTATTTACAAAAGATATTTTCAAAGGATAATGCACATGTGCTTATCCAAGGAAATCCTTTTCAAATAAACAGCCTATCTTCTGAAACTTTCACAAGGCTGTCAAAACCTTCCAAAACACGAACAGAGGAACCTGAGCAGAATTAAGCTGAGATAACCTCGGCTCCTCAGGCTCCTACTGTTCAGCCCACTGCTCCTGGTGATCACAATAGCATACCTACTGCTGTGAAACCCACACCAAAAATCACCAAACTGCCCAAAAAGAAAATTACCAAAAAGCCCCCCAAACCCTCCAAAAAGGTAACTCTGGAAGATGAGATCCCAGAGATAATACATGTGATAACACAAAAGTCACCAATAACCAGTGCTGCTACTTCCTCACAGCAGATGGAAGAAAGATCTCAACCTGAGCCTCAAACTCCTCCTGCATCCTCTCTAAAGGACTAGGTTGTATCCATAGGGACACCACATTATGAAGCAATGGATTCACTTGAATCCATCTTCCACAGCCCTGCTCCCGGGGCAAATTCTCTTTCAACCCCTCTCCTTGCTTCACAAATTCAACCATCTTTGCTACCTCTGTTGAATGCTTTGGACATGGATCAGACACAAATCAGTTCTTCTCAACAACCCATCACTGAGAAAATACCTCCACAAGTGACTGAGTCTGATTCCTCTGCCATTGCTAACCCATCAACAGCTGAGGAGGTTACACTGAAGGAATTACCAGTAATTCCTGTCAGTAGTTCAAGTGGAGCAGCTACTACAGGTGTTGAATCCACTGATTTACACCTGGACAGTAGTTTCATTAGTAAGACTCCCTTGAAGGCAATTTTCTCTTTGGGAACCAAAGTAATCACTGGTGTATTTCCATTATTCACTGGTGTGCTTACAATGGTAACCTCTGCTGAGGAAAGAAGTCCTCAGTACCAAGACAAAGGGGCATCAGTGGATGATTTTTGGGAAACTTTTCCTAAGTCAACTACTGATACAACCACTGCTAGTGGGAAATCAGATGATCCCATTCACTTGGGTGATGGTTTAAAATACAAAAAATTGACGGAAAGAGTGAATAAAATTGAAACATCTGTTGCAGATATCAAAAATATGTTGCAGCAGTTGTTACAATCTCAAAAGACTACATCCACTGCTGCACCATCTACTTCATTCCCCACTGAGCTATGGCACTTATTTCAACCTATGCTTCATCAACAGAGAGAATATGCTGATCAACAACATGAAGTTCAGCTTTAGATGTTCAGAAATATGATGGAAGCTAGGTACAAAGATACACAAGCTGATATCAATGCAATCAAGGCCCATTTGCTTCAAACCACTAGCACTTCTCCTCCTACCATCATTTATGTTGAAAACCCTGATGATGCCAAAAAGGGGGAGAAAGGAAAGAAGGGGAAAAAAGGTTTATATATGCCACCAGATCCAATGTCCAAACTTGTGGTAGAAATTCCAAAGCCAGATGGTTCTAAAAAGGTTGATGAGACTCAAAATGCATTTGCTGATCTAAAGGCAAACATGAAAGAGTATGTGGAAATAAAAGGGTAAAAAAGATTTGAACAGGAGAAGAAAGTTATAATGGAAAAGGAAGAGCAGGGTACTTCTAAAACCAAAAGAAGAAAGCCTACCAGAAAGGTTAGCCAACTCAAAACCACACCTTCCAAAACCACCAAACATACTCCTCAAATCCCCAAAAGTTCCTCACATCAAACCTCCAAACCAACAGATGTTAAGACACCTGTTGTATCAACAGTTGTTGGTACTTCAGTGGTTTCAACAAATGTTATCCCAACCACTGTCATCACCACTTCATCAACCAATACTCAATCCATTGTCATACTAAAAACAACATCACCATCACAAAAACCACCTGCCAAAAAGCAGAAGACAACAGTTCACACATCAACTGTTGTAGTGACAACAGTAGTTGAAACACCAGTTGTTTCAACAGTTGATAGTCAGACACCCACCATTTCAATCACCACCACTAAACCCTCAAGTACACCACCAACCTCTCCAAAGCACAAAAGGAGAAGGGTAACAAACATTGTACTGGAAGATGATACTTCTCCACTTCCAACATCTTCACAACCACTAACCTTAGCCACCATTCCAAACCCTATTCCAATCTCTTCAGTTCAAGCCTTCAATCCAAACACTGCCATTGTTCATTTGGGAGTACAGTATCCATTAGATCTTCTAGCAGTCAGGGAGGATATCAAATCATTCTACTCTGAAGATGATACTGCAAAGAGGAAACTCCCATCTCTTCAAGGATATCCTTTGCCAAGAAACATAGAAGAATATTTGAAATTAAAGGCCAAACAAGCAGATGATATATCTCAAAGAGACACAAAGGGAAAGTCTGACAAAGACATTCAAAGAAATTTGCAATACCTGCTCACCAAAGTCAGAACTTTAGAGCAGTTCTCAAAAGATCTTTACCAGAAATTATAACAAAAAGATGATGAAAGTATGAGACAAGACTAGATTGAATACATTATGGCATACAAGAAATACAGGGCAGAAAAGCGTCAGTACAAGGATTGGACCATTAGTGAACTAAAAGAGGAGGTATCCAGAATTCAAAAGATGATTGAAGACAAAGTAAAGCAAACTCCTCCAGTCTGGGCCAATTACAAAAAGAATGTACCAGAAAGGGCTTTGAAGCTGAAAAGAATGAAAGAAGAGCTTATAGCTACTGATTATGGGTCAATGAATCAGGTAACAAGGTGGTCAGAGGTAAAAGTGTTAGATACCTACAAAAGGTTGGAAGAGTTAAGGAAGAAAGATCCCACTGTTCTCAAAAAGCCTGATTATCCAGAAGCAGTGGTTCCAGTTAAACAGAAATTGCCAATTAGAAGATCCACTGCTCCACCTGCTGTCATTCTTTTTCAAAGAAGGAAACAAAACTAGATGGATGAAGAAACAAAAGAAGACAAGGCTCAAGAAGAATACATCATGAAGATGGTTCTTCAGACATTGATGGCAGAGAAACAAGACTTAGCAAAATCTCAAGACCCTGCCAAAGTTGTCATCACCAGGCCTCGATCTCCAAACTCATCAACAATAAAGTCTCTCCCAAGAAACCCACTGGATTCAAAAATACTAAAGTGGAAGTCTGATCAAAAGACCCACGTATTGACTCTACTCAAATCCAATGGTGAAGTGAAAAGAACTTGGCCTGGGTGTAGAAGATTTACAAGATCTCCTTGAGCTTACACTGTGAAGGGATGAAGATGATGAGGATTCCATGAACTTTGAATTACAATTCAAAGGGCAAGTAAGGGAACTCTTGATGAGACAATAAAAATCCAGAATAATGAAGTGTTTTGGCATCATCTGTTCCAGGGGAGATTGTTGGGATTGAACCCTACAAAAGAACAGTTGATAAAGCCAAAACTGTTCAGATAAGTGGATTCACCATAAGTAGTTGTTTGCATTAGATCTTTCCCCTTGAAAGTGGCCCTATCATCTGATGACCTCTAAGTACTGCTCTTCACAACAACTGCTAATCCCTAAAGACTGTTGAAGATAAAGCACTGATGCTCAATCTACTGATATGGTTCAAGTACTGCTGAAGACACAAACTACTGCTGGAGCTATAACAGTGGAATGAAGAAGCAGTAGTTTACTTTATTCTTTGTATTATACTTGTAGTCTGTTGTTTAGTTATCAGTGGTTGTAATAGTCAGTGGTTAGAGGTTGTTAGGAGGTTAGATGTCACTTTCATGGTGACGTCAGCCAAAAGATGCTCAGTGGTTGTTCTGTACTATAAATAGAACAGTACCCGGTACTGTTCTATTAGTTCTTCATCACCAAGTCATTCTGTACGAACACTCATAGTGAGCTCAGGCTGAGGGGGAGATTATGTGCATGCATGCATTGTTATTGATTATTGTAATAAATACAATCATTCGATTTCAAGTTAAACATGTTTGCTAAAACTTATTCTCTCATTGATTATGTGTTTAAATTTTGTTTCATTTAATTCCGCAGCATTTAACTCTGTTTCATCTTCATTCTAATCAAACGAACACAATCAAAAGAAACTTAGATCCTAACAATATCTATACTACCTTATTAAAGAAACTAGGTTTTATACCCTTATGGTAATTTGCCACACATATAAATATTAAAGCATTGTAAACAAGAAAGAACAAGCTATGTTAGAGGGGTTGAAATGGGACATCATCCATAGTTTTAAGATGCCTAGAGGGTAAAATTAAGAAATCATCCTCCTATGTTAATTGTCACAATCGTCGCAGTGCCTTTCACTTACCCTACTCAATGACTAGGAAAGCGAAGAGACAAAAAGAGACATAAGGAGAGAAATCGATAGAGAGGAGGATTGAGATCAGGAATTAAGAGAGGGGACCTGTCGGTGATGGAAACGATAGTTAAACTGCCGTCTTCAGGCGGCGGCGATGATGGTTTGATGAACATCTGTTACTACCATCGCCTAAATAAATCTTTACAGATTCTACTTATTTTATCTGTTGATTGAAGGTAATTATTTCCACCCACTTTACATCTTCATTTAGGGTAAACCGGACCCTTCCATCGCAGACCTGTTGACCTGGCCGGAAAATCACCCCGCTGATTCGTCGGCGACCAGCGTTGCTGCTTGCTCTGATGCTCGGTCTCATAAGGTATGCACAAATTAGGGCAAAATTGTTTCAGTTCTTGATTTTTAGGTTTTGGTCATATCAATTTCTGATCCCTTTCAGATTCATGCTTTTATTTGTTTAATTCATGGCAAAACTGGGACACGAGGACTAATATGGATCTGCTTTGGTTTAAATAAATCTTGAAGATATGGGTCAATTTGGTTTGTATATTATTATATTATAACTAGGGAAAAGATCAAATAGGAAGTTTATTTTGGCTAGGAAGTGTAGGAAGCAATAGGATTAGGACATGTGGCAACATTTAAAATAAAGAAAAATGGTATTTTAGTCAATCCAACCATTTCTTCTTCCTTTTTAAAACCCAGTAACTTCAAAACCCACCATTTTCAAAACCCACCATCTTCAACCATTTCTTCACTTTCTATCTCAATAATCACTACATTATAGTGCGATTTTCATCACCAATCAATGATTCAAACACCCGATCAACGTGTTCTTCAGCTTTTTTGAAGAAAACCCAGTGTAATTTCATACAAAATCTCGTTTTTCCGGTGATTTTGAAGATAATCACTCGATCCGTTCGATTCGAGCGATGATAAGTGTTTCAATCATAAAAAAATCGTCAATTGTTGAATAAATCACTTCAATCCATGTAAGAAATTCTTTAATTTCATTTTTACGATATGGGGCTTTGATTTAGTCATTGCGTTTTACGATCTTGGCGGGGGTCCGGGGGCAGTGCCCCTGGTAGCGGGGTCCCAGGGGCGGCAGCCCCTGGCAGGGTCCAAGGGGCATCAGAAAAATTAATTTTCTGTAAATTGCCTCTGGAAACTGCATTGATCCAGACAGTTCTCAGCACAGACAATTCACAGCACAGACAAAACTATTGTCATGGTTCAATGCGTTTTAGAAAGAACACTTTCTTTGGTGTTTTTAGGCAATTGCCTTTTAGAACTAAAACATTTTTATGTGCTTTCTAGCTATTGCGTTTTAGAAAAACACATTCTTGAAGTGTTTTTGGTGCATTGCGTTTTAGGTAAAACACTTTTTTAGGTGTTTTCAGTCCATTGTGTTTTACAGAGAACACTTTCTTTTGTTTTTTAGGCAATTGCGTTTTAGACTGAGTCATTTTTAAGTGTTTTCTGGCCATTGCGTTTTACAAATAAGATATTTCTTTGTGCATTGCGTTTAGGTAAATCACATTTTTATGTGTTTTTAGTCCATTGCGTTTTAGAAAGTACATTTTCTTTTGAATTTTTAGGCTATTGCGTTTTAGAAATAAGACATTTCTTTGTGTTTTCTGGCCATTGCGTTTTACAAATAAGTCATTTATTTGTATTTTTGGTGCATTGCGTTTTAGAAAAATGTCATTTTTTAGGTTTTTTTTCGTTGCGTTTTACGTAACTGGGGGTTTTTCTATTGCGTTTTATGCAACTGGGTTTTAAATTTTTTTCGAATATAGCAATAGTATAATCGTTTTAAAGATAAAAAACGCTCGTTTTTTTGTGCAATTTTTATAAAAAAAAATAATGTCGTATGAAAGAGTTATTAACGTTTAAAAGATGAGGGGAATTGGAGGAGAGAGAAACTATTGGTTTGGATTGACTAGAATGCCCCTAAACAAACTCACGCGCCTCTTTTCTTCCCTTCAATTTCCCTGATTTAATCTTAGCCCCTGATTAACTAAATGGATGGTCAAGATCACTTCCTAGCCTTCCTAGCCAAATAAACTTCCTATTGTATCTCCACCCATTATAACTAACTAAAAATGCTTAATTTATAGAGTTTCATGAAATATATAATACACTATACGTGGCTAATGACGGTCACGGTTTTCATTTTGGTAAGGCCAGTTTGTTTCTCATTTGATTGGATTCGTTATATGGATGTAAGTTACATGTGTAGAGTTTATATTTTCTATAATTTAAATTCTAGTTATATTTTATGAGTTTATTTGGGTTGTTGCAGTCTAGGAACGCGTTATTGTTGTTTTGCTTGAGATTGAACCATGTGTACGAATAGCTTCAACCGTTAGGTACACACATCTTTATGTATTTTTTTTTTGTTTCTATTAGACCACACGTAGTGGGGCGTTATTTTTAAAAAAAATTGAAAAAAACTGCCCAAAACGCCCTCTCCCCCACTACACTAGGCGTTATATGGCGTTATTTTTTTGAAAATTTGCATACAAGCGTTTTAATTATAACGCTTAAGAGATCAAAGGGTGGCCAATGGGGAGTGGTCAACTGTTTGACTAACCAATGAGCAATTTCTTTGTTATTTTTTTTTTTTTTTGTTTTAATGATTGGAAGGGGCATTATTCCCATTACACCACTTTTGCAATAACGCCCCATGCTGAATGGGATGACACGTGTCGGATAACGCTCCATGGTGGGGCATTATTTTTCTTAACCACTACACATGGTCTTAGTGAATAATATTTATCATTATTCTAGGTCTAAAATATGAAAAATTGCAGTGTGATATGTTCGGCTCAAGATTGAACCATGTGTACGAATAGCTTCAACCGTTAGGTACACACATCTTTATGTATTTTTTTTTCTATTGGTGAATAATATTTATCATTATTCTAGGTCTAAAATATGGAAAAATTGCAGTGTGATATTAATTTGGGAAATGTTACTTTTAATCATACACCATGGCAAGTTGGGGGGTGATATGCAGCATTTGCATAAAAGAAAAAACGTCATGTCCAAAGTCATTCAAAGTGTATTTTAATCCATAATACCTCCTATATTGTTATATTCAAAACTTCATACTATTATTGAAAAAAAATTAACTTTGGACTCGGATCTGACACTTATTTATTTATTTATTTTTTGTAAAAAAGGTGGGGCGAAAATGTTTTAGGTTAACCAAGCCGACAGACCGAGCTGGATGCAATGGGTGCCCTTATATATGTAGACAACAGGCTGAATGCAATGGGCGTGCGGGTTGCCGGTCAATTTTGTGGATCTGATTTTGTCACTTTTTTGTGTTGTTTGCAGGTTTTAATTGAGTTGGTATTGCCGTATTGGTGTTGGTTTTGAGTTTGTTTGCTAGATTGATGGTGCCAGGAAATTTCCGGTCAATTTTACCTCTGATGAGAATATAGGTACTTATTATGTATAATTGAGCATTCTGTTGTGGTTCCAACGGTTTCGTTGGCCAAAAGCAAATAGAAAGAAACTAGAAAGCAAATTAGAAAGAATTCTTGATTTAATTTTTCTTCGATATCCCTTTGATGTAGAAAACATGCCTATAAATAGTTACAATGGAAATAAAAGTGCAGAACCACTACCTCCCAAACATGGCATCATGGGTATATACTCCCACTACTGCCTTTATTCCCTCACTATTTTAACTAACCTAAGACTAAGTAAACCATGTGACAAAAACCATAAACATACAATTAATTAAAAATGAAAACTCTTGCAATTAAAAATAACGTAAAGTCATGGGCACATATCATTCCCCACCGCTCGAAATATCCTTGTCCTCAAGGATGTAATCCGAAGATACTTTGCGATACGTCCACTCGGTTCTTCCGATGGCACTTGGACAAGTGGTAACGTAGCACCATGGGGGCTTCCACTTGTGTTCCGAATTCGCGTATTTGCTCGGTGCCCTGTGATTCATTGACGGCCTCCAAATGTTGCTTTCACATGGAGTAGGCTCGAGTATGCTATCCGTGAGGGTGCTCGGGTAGATTGATGACTTCGTGTTAGTGCACGAAAATGATGGAGGGTCTATTGCACCCAATGAGGATATTGATTTTGGCACTGTTGCAGGGTGGAATATTGTGGTTTCTTTGGCGGGTTTTGTTACGGATTTGAGGAATGCTGCAGGATTTTGGACTATTTTAGGTGTAGGAGGAGCAAGTGTTGACCTGGTGGCGGAAACGGTAGTAGGAGACGATATGGTTGTTGGCTTTGGTGTCGAACTCGTGGTCAAAGGAACTTGTTTCGGTGGTGGTGTTGCGGCGGAAGCGTCAAATGGAATAAGGCGGGGGGCTTCCCGAGCGATGCGAATCGATCGGAGCTCATTGAAGATGGTTTGCAACTGAGATTCGAGCCTCACAAGGGATTCGTTCATCCATTGATAGAACTCGACTTCGGATAAAGTGTGAACAACCATGGTCCGGGGGGATCACGACAGCTCTGATACCACTGTTGTGGTTCCAACGGTTTCGTTGGCCAAAAGCAAATAGAAAGAAACTAGAAAGCAAAGTAGAAAGAATTCTTGATTTAATTTTTCTTCGATATCCCTTTGATGTAGAAAACATGCCTATAAATAGTTACAATGGAAATAAAAGTGCAGAACCACTACCTCCCAAACATGGCATCATGGGTATATACTCCCACTACTGCCTTTATTCCCTCACTATTTTAACTAACCTAAGACTAAGTAAACCATGTGACAAAAACCATAAACATACAATTAATTAAAAATGAAAACTCTTGCAATTAAAAATAACGTAAAGTCATGGGCACATATCACATTCCATTTAATCATTGAAACATATTTGTTGAAATAGACACATTCTAAAATGTTCCAATTTGCTACATAGAAATCTTAAAAAGATTACGTCACTGTGCCAGTTTTCATTTAAATTGGCTTTTGCTTCTGTATTATCTGTGTTTAGTTTTTTTGCATAATGGAACCGGAAATTAGAGCAAGTTTTATGGTCACAAAGTTGGAGGTCGCCAAAGACTATTATTACACCCTCTTGTATTGTTTGGACATTTTTATCTTTATTCTAGGTGTCTTTCTCAGCCTCTTGCTGAGTTTAGTCTCTGTTTGTTTTAATGAAAGTAGTTGTCTTTCCTTTGACATAAAAAGAATATTATATGCCTTTGACAAGATTGATATAGTATTAGAGATCTAGGAGCCGGATGCATTAACAATTTTGGAGACTTTTGACGTGTTTCCCTTTTTTACCAAATTAATGGATTTGGCTTATCTGACCCGTTCATAATTATTTATAACTTGATGAACCGATCATAAATCGCAATCAAGCAGTTGCAATCAAGCTATCTGTCCAAAAATGGGTGTGGCAATCAAGAATACGATTAAGTCGTTAAAATACAAGCCTATCTCACTCACAGGTTAAATTATTCAGGTTTCTTGTTGTATTCACCTCATCTTTTCATCATTCGAGTATTTATCCATCTGTATTCATACAAATGGACTGTTTAATCGATATATCACAAGCTTCAGTTTGTATGATTGAACTTCTTTTTTATTTTAGGGGTTCTTAATTTATGAATTAAATTGATTTGATTAACCTAATTTCGGATGTGCTACCTACCTTAGTTATGTGTAAATCTACCGTATATTGCATGACTGAATCTGTATGATAAAGGAAATAATAGATGCAAAGTGTAAAAAGGAAGATCATGAAAATAGGCATGTTAGACGAAGAGTTTTAGCAAAATAGGTATTAAATTTGTGGACTTGTAAAATAAGCAAACCAACAAGAGAAAGACAAGTAAGCATGGCCGGCACTAATACAACCCACACTCCGACTTTTTAGTCGGAATAGAAAACACAAAAAGTACACTTGGGTCCACATATCACCCAATAACAAATATAAAAATTACAAATGTAAAGTTTCTACTCCTTAAGCCCACCGGCTAAAATAGTGTCGAAACTTTTACACTTGTAATTTTTTGATTGGTGGATCTTCCTCTTTTTCAGTGCCGACAAAAATAGTGCCTGCTCCTTTAGCCGCCGGGTAAAATAGTGCTGGCACTTTACACTTGTAATATTTTGATTGATTATTTGGGTGAAATGTGGACCCAGGTGTAATTTTTTGTGTATATGGTGCGAACTAAAAAGGTGCCGGAGAGTCAGAGTATGGGCTCACTACAAAAAAAAGTCATTTAGTGACATACAAAAAGTGCTATAAAAAACAAAAAAAGTGCCATTAAAGACCCTTTTAGGAATGGGTGGCACACAAAAAAGTGACGCTAGAAGCGCTGACGCTAAAGCCTTTTAGTGACACTTTTTGGATCTGCTGCACAAAGCTTTTGGGCTTTTAGTGGCATTTAAATTTTTGCCATAAAATAAAAAAGAGACTTTTGTGGCACAATTTTTTTGCCTTTAAAAATTAATCATAGTCACATATCTATACTAGTTTTAGTGGCACTTTTTTTGCCACGATATAAAAAACCTTTTATGGCACAAATATTGTGTTGATAAAAACTGTTTCGAGTTAAATATATGTACTATTTTTAGTGCACATAATTTTGCCATAAAATACATTATTTACAATATAAAATATAAAATAAAAGATAAAACAGTAAATGTAGAATTCATAATATCATAACTGATTAACTTCAATAATAAGTTCGATCCAAAACATATTTGAAATGTTAGGAAAACATCGTGAACAATTATATATTCCAAATTCTAGGTATTTAAAAAAGGAGTCTAAACGTTCTTTTGGGTGAAAATTCCAGTATCATAAAAGTTAGCTCCAAAGTTTCTCATGATATCTACCATGCGATCATCAACCATATAAACAAGTATTAGTATTGATTCAAAAAATTCTAAAAGTTGTTTAAACTCATTGTTCTTGATTCAAAAGAAAAACATGTATAAAAATGGCCCGAACATCTGATAATTAGACAAAAAATAAACATATAATATACAACCATTTATAATTGACTCGAATACCTAACAGTTAGACAAAAAGCCAACATATTACCTTAATTGCAATGTCAAACCTTCAAGATCAATTGTCCAAACGACTTTGGCTAATCAATTTCATACCAAGATTACAGTATAATCATATCCATTTAATATTGCGAAATAGCTAAAAAAAAGTAACTAGTTAAAAGTGATTACCACTTAAATGAAGAGCTAACGACCACTCCGTTTTAGCCTACGCTATCTTTCCTCCAAACAAAATGAAAATAAACAATAATGATCAACTTGCACTACTCAACATCATGAAAACCTATAATACAATATACTTTTATCTACCTGGAGGAGTAACTCATACTTTGAGTTGAACAAAAAGACACTGAATGCTCTATGTAACTTATTTTCCTTTTCAATCTTCTCCATTAAGTGACCTGCATGTTATAGACAATTGTTATAATAGTCATAACAGTTAAAAACAAACAACGATGGTAGTTAATCATCTGGATCACCAGGTTTGCTTGTGGAGACATAGATCAAAGAAAATATTTGACCCATTTGCTAACCTACATCTAACCAAATTCCAATAAGAAAATGTAGTATAACTAATTTACTGCAATATTATGAAGTTAAAGTAATTAGCTAAAAAGAATACACAAGAGAAGTTGGTAGTTTACTAAGCATGCTTACTGATTTTGTTGGGGCGATTAGCAGATAGATAAACGTAGAGAAATGCCAGTAAAACGATAAGAAAAGCAGTCTGCATAAAGATCATGGTATATTATTACTATGAGACGGATTTGGTTAAACAAAAAGACCAACTTAAGAAATTTGGATACTCACCAGAGCGGAGCGTAGCTCGCCAACTGGGTGTGAACCAAAAATTTATTTATTTCTAACATATATAACAAAACAAATAAGATTACATAATTTATTTATTATAAATAATTTATTACAAAACAAACGACTGAGTATTTCTACCTGCCAACAAGTTCATAACAGTTCCATCGAAATGAAAATGCATGTTATTACACAACAGTTCCATCTTTGATCGTTGGGTTCTTGATGATGACTGTTATCCCTGATCTTATATAAAACCCTTCATCCGATCTGTCCGCTTCTTCGACGTTATCTTTGTTTTTAATGATCACATCTTTCCCGATCTTCGCATTCTTATCTAATATGCAGTTCCTAAACCGACACAAAAAGATATGATTATGATGGAAAAAATGTCCCAACGCATGCGAGGGAAGGAATGCTTACGTTATTTTGGTGTTCGGTCCGACACCGATCGGGACTCGACCGGTTGCCACTAGAGACGCGATTTCTGAATCAGTTTGGTAGTAGTCCGCACCCATCATCATGGTATCCTGGCATGGGTAAGTATGTAATTTATCATGAGGGTAGAAATGTCATTTAACAATGTAGAAAAGGGTAAATATGTAATGTATCATGAGGGTAGAAATATCATTTAACAATGTCAAAAAGGGTAAATATGTAATATGGTCATGAGGGTTAATTTGTCATTAAACAATGTCAAATAGGGTAAATATGTCATTTAAAAATGTTGAAAAACATAAATATTTAACTTATCATGAGGGTAAATGTGTCATTTAACAATGTCAAAAAGGGTAAATATGTCATTAAACAATGTCAAATAGGGTAAATATGTAATTTATCACGAGGGTAAATATGTCAGTTAACAATGTAAATAAGTAATTTATCATGAGAGTAAAAATGTCACCTTTAACTCCACGCCTTGATCCAAACAAGAACGTATACCAACCACAGAGTGTTCGACGCTACACTCTCGCAAGAAGCATCCGTGAGAGATTATTGCATCGATAATTTGAAGAAGTTTAGCTAAAAAAAGGTGAAATGTAAGGATAATTAAAACCCTGAACAGATTTAAGGTTACTAGTTGAGGCAACAATTTTGACCCGTTTACTTATATGGGTCAAGAAGTTAAAAAGGATATTTAGCGTTAAAGGAAATGGGTCAAAGGGTTTGAAAAACGCTTGATTATATTCAGAAAATGATAACTACTCAAATTATATATTTTTGTTATCATAATTAATGTTTTTGGTCAACGAGTAGCATACCCTGCATCTTTCGACTTTTGTAGGAAGTAAGAATCGTGGAGATGTGAAGAACGGGGTCTTTGGATCGTTGAAGTCAAACTTTGGAGGCTGTTCATGTGACAAGGGTAAATACGTCATTTCCAATTCAACGATTTCAAAAAACCGTGGTTGGATATGGTTCGACTGACCTGTTCAGTAAGCGCTAAGTTGGCATCGAAGAAAGACTTCATTGTACCAATGTCCTCCCAATAATCTTTGAACAGATACGTCTGATAACGAAACAAAGATCCCAAATAATATCATCGTAACTTTGACCAAAATAAGTCAAAAGTAGAAGGTTAAAGTCTCACTTGGACATTGTGTTCTGCAACAGCATAAGGAATGATTTCAGACCCGAAGTCATTGCATGAAGGGTACTTCCATTTTAAAAGTTCTAGCAAAACGTCGGTTTTGAATACATAAACGCCCATCGATGCAATGTACGGGTTTTGTAAGGCTTCATAGTCAGATAACCCGAGAAGAGTGGTGTCAACTTGCTGAAAATGAAACATTAAAAAGTTAGTGTATAACAAATAAAAAAGAAAAATGGTTGCGTGACCAATTTCAGCATTGAGAAGTAGTTTAGTCAACTATGAAAAAGTCAAAAGGTGACACTTTTTCATGATCCAAAGTCAAACCTCGTGGCGGGTTTGACTTTAGCAAATTACCAAATGGGTCTCTTTGAATTTTTAAGAATTTTGAGAGATCTTTTTATGAGTATTCACCATCGATTTTAGCAAGTTGCTCTTTGGTTTCTCAGCAAAATGGACAATTCATCCGGTTTCATCAATCTTCATTAGCCCATAGTCCGATGCCCGGCTACAAAGCAAAAAACGAGTGAAATTAGCCAATGAGTGGGTCGGCTGGTTGGATAACGGGTCAAAACGGGTCAGGCCAAGTTGACCAGAAAACACTTTTTGTCTAAACTAAGATTGTATTTTATAGATAATTAATGCGTTAATTAAGATTACAAAAACACTTTTTGTAATTTTTTGATTGGTGGATCTTCCTCTTTTTCAGTGCCGACAAAAATAGTGCCTGCTCCTTTAGCCGCCGGGTAAAATAGTGCTGGCACTTTACACTTGTAATATTTTGATTGATTATTTGGGTGAAATGTGGACCCAGGTGTAATTTTTTGTGTATATGGTGCGAACTAAAAAGGTGCCGGAGAGTCAGAGTATGGGCTATTTTGGTGCTGGCTTTGCTTACTTGTCCTTCTCTTATTGGTTTGCTTATTTTACCGGTCAACAAATTCAATGCCTATTTTGATAAAACTCTTGGTCAACATGCCTATTTTCATGATTTTATGTGTAAAAAACTCTTAACAGATGATAATAAAAAAGACATAAATGCCCCAACATACCGTAAAGTCAGAGTATGGGCTATTTTGGTGCCGGCTTTGCTTGATTGTCCTTCTCTTATTGGTTTGCTTATTTTACAAGTCAACAAATTCAATGCCGATAAAACTCTTGGTTAACATGCCGATTTTCATGATTTTATGTGTAAAAAACTCTTTAACAAATAATAATATAAAAGACATAAATGCCCCAGCATATATACATGCATAATAACCTGTCTAATAAATAATAATCACTATTGCATACAAGTTGCAAATCAAAGGTGGAGTCCTATTTGGTAAGAAAGCAACATAAACTTTGGATTTAACCTCCATTTGTATGTATTTGAGGACATGTTTCTTGTTTTATTCAGTGATATTGTCATTTGTCCTCTTTGTAACAAGTTTTTTTGTTTATTCATCGTAGGATTATCTAATCACTAAGTTATGCATTGGTTTCAACATTAGTTTAGCAAGAAGATATCTAAATAAACCTAACTGACCAAGTTTTTGAACGGGCGTGGCATTTTATTATTGACCAAGTCTTTGGTGATTTCTTATTTCATTTCTGTTGGATTTGTGGTTTTGTGTATAGTGAATGTTAATCTAGATTTTATTTGTTTATAAGAATAGGAATTTCATTTCTTTTTACTAGGCCTGAAAAACAGTCCGCTTTGGTCGGGTAACCAGTCAAATGGGCTGTTACAAAAGAGTATCAATTTGGTTCAGGTTAAAACGGGTTTCGCCTTGAAGTGATTCTTTTTAAAAAGAATTTTTTTTTATCAAAATGGGTCACTTGATATTTGCTTTTATGGCGGCTAGCGACAACAGTGGAGGTGTTGGCGTTGATGGTGGCAGATACGCCAACTGTGGTAGGGGTGGTAATAATACACAATGGGGGAGGGTGGTGCTCACCAATTTGGCTCCATTTTAAATTAGCAAGTTTTATGACACTGACCCATATTTACCAGGCAAACCAAAATTGACCTCTTGTTTGATTTTAGTAGACCCAAATGAAAACATAAGCAAATATTTTTACCAAATCAACCCATTTCTTGATGAATGGGTCATAATTTCCAAGTGTATAGTTTTTCCTTTACCTGATGGATTTTATATAAATTATTTTAAAAGAATTGTGATCTGTGATCCAACACTCCGTCGATTCTTAGAAATTTTTTTATGGTGATTCTTGACTTGATTAATCCGAAACACTGGATAAGCAGACATAACAAGTTTATTCAAGTGATGCATGCAAATTTTACAAAGTACTCAACAAAGACAATATTGGAAAAGAAACCATTAACATAACTTCAACTGTAAATTTTTTATCTGGAATGCTGATGTCTACCAACTTTAGGCCCCAATTTATATTTGTTTACAGAACCTCTAGTCTTTCAGTAAAACTTTTTACAGTTTTTAGTGTTGAGTAGGTGTTTAGTTACAAAATTACTTCTATAAACAGAAGTAAATGATGCATATATCTTGCCGAACTTTTCCTGCAACTGAATATCCTTTGAACAAGTCAATGCAAAAACTGTCTTAGATTAATATAGTGACAGCGAACCAACATTGAACACATCGACAACGATAATTTCAATGTGCTCAGTCCTGATAGGATATAATATATGTAACTTAATGCTGTATGTTTTTCCCCTATGTTTATGAAACTGTGTGTGTTATAAAATATAAACCTCTAAAGGTGATGAAATCGAATGAAATGCCTCCTTTGGATACTCATATCTTTAGAAAAATCCACAACTACTCTAATGGTAATGTTGAGAATCGAGAAATCGATAGTCGTGGAAAGCTGCCTCTGTTATACGAAGATGGTCCGGGAAACACTTATAAAGCGACCGATGGGTTTTGGTTTTCAACAGGAAATCATCAAGTAGAATTTGAACCGTTAAAAAGTTTCCATAATTTGGATGCCTTGTTTCTCGACACCACACCGCCATTTCATTCATATGAACATAAGATGCGGGAGCTTGCAGATATCGAATCTCAATATTCCGAGCTTATTAAACCACACACACAAAGTCATGAAGAAGCAGTTCAACATGACCCAAGTGGCCCAAAGTTATCAACTGATGCGATTATTCGGTTAGGTGGAGAACGATTCATACAATCCTGTTCATCCACTTCGATGAAGGATATTTCGATATCGAACCACCCTTACGGTGGTACATTCTCGGGCCTTTCTGATGAAGAGGTCAAAGATGTTCAACTCATTGAAAATCTTTTACTTTCTTCAGAGAAAGTCACTAAACAACAGTATGAACGATCAATTAAGCTTCTTGATTGGTGTGATGTTCTGGCTTGTAGCATGGAAAACCCGGTTCAAAGATTAGTTCACTATTTTTCAAAAGCTTTACGAGAGAAGATTGATAAGGAAAACGGGGGGGATACATCTAGTGGTTCGAAAAAGAAAGATGAAGCAAATCTTGCAGAGAGAGTGATGACCCCAAGTGCAACTGCTACCATGCTTTATGAAAAAACACCTCTTTACCAAGTGGGTCATTTTGCTGGGGTGCAGGCTTTGGTAGACGGTGTATCTGGGTTGAAAAATGTTCATGTAATTGATCTCTCTATAAAACAAGGCACACAATGTACGATTCTAATGCAAGCTCTCGTATCTCAACCCAATTGTCCTATCGAGCATCTTAAAATAACTGCTGTCGGGACTAATTCCAAACAGAAAATCGAGCAAACAGGTGTTTGGTTGAAGAGTTTTGCTGAATCTATCAACTTATCTTTCTCTTTTAACTTGGTTATAGTCGAAGATATGCTAGATTTCAATAAAGGTCTTCTTGAATTGGATCCAGATGAAGCTTTGGGTGTTTACACATCCTGTGGTTTATGGGGCATGATAGCGCAACAGGACCGTTTAGAATCTTTAATGAAAGTTATAAAAAGTATAAAGCCTCTTGTTATGGTGGTGTGTGAAGTTGCAGTGAATCTTAACTCGCTAAACTTTGTGAACCGTTTTATTGAAGGTTTGTTTTTCTACGGGGCGTTGTTTGATTTTTTAGAAGAGTGCTTGGGTTGTGAAGATGAAATCCGCACAATTACTGAGTCGATGCAATTTGGTAAGGGAATAAGTAACGTTGTGGCATCGGAAGGCGCGGAGAGAGTTATTAGGCATGTAAATATAAATGTTTGGAGAAAGTTTTTTGCGCGGTTTGGGATGAAGGAGACTGAGCTTAGTATGTCTTCTTTATATCAAGCAAAATTGGTGGCGGAAAAGTTTCCGTGTGGAAGTGGTTGCACATTTGATAGGGACGGTGATTCGCTCGTCATTGGCTGGAAAGGAACGCCGATCCAGAGTCTTTCTTCATGGAAATTTTCATGAGACTTCATGTCTGGTTTCAGCTACGAGTTTATTGTTTGTATAATAATGTTTGACAAGATCAACGATGTTCTTTATGTTAGTTGTGGTAAGACATTGTATAATTTTCCACATTATGTTGATATGATGAGTATCTGACCTGTGAGCAGGCTGATCAGCATGAGCATCTAATTCATATTTAATATATAAGACCATAATGGGACCAAAAGTGGCAGTTACAATCAATACTACAATCAAAGAATCGATACAATACAAGCCTTTCTCACTCACACCTCCAATCAGGTTTCTTGTTGTGTTCACTCATCTTGTCATCATTCAAGTATTTAATTCAACCTGTTTCTCTGTATTCATCCAACTGGACTGTTTAATCGATAGATAAATCGGCTATAATGTTAATGCATATTATGTGGACGCGTCTCGGTTCGGTTCGACGCCGTTACGAAGCGAATACCGAAACACGATATCCTCCCTCGAGTGTTGGAACGGGTTCGACTTTGTATCTGATGAAGAACAGTTGTGTATAAACAACTGTTAGAAGCTTGTTTGTGTTGAAGCTTAGTTTCTGTGTTGCTGCTGTTAGTATTATAATCTGCATATCATGTACACATATGACGAAGAACTGATCACACATATGACGAAGAACTGATGTTTATCATAGTGGCGAAGAACATAGTCACATAGAACCCAGGTTCTTCGTGGTCTCTAAGGTCTTTCGTCGACATGTTTGATCGCTGCAGGTCCTTCGTCGACCTGCAGTATATATACACAGCAGACTGAAGGAAAACATTAGACACCAGAGAACACAGTAAGACTAGAGAGCATAAGTGTGAGACTATAGAGAAAACACACTGTATGAACACACACATTGAGATGTTATAGAGATTGTAAACACTGTTTTGTAACGGATACGTATTAATACATCGAGTGTTAATCGTTGAATCGTGTTTGTGTATTTCGGGTTCTAACTTGGTTTAACTTACCCGTTTGGATTCCGCACTCTCGGGTTCGTCGGAAAACAGGGAAGAGGTTTGACTCGATCCTCCGGGTGGACCTACAATTGGTATCAGAGCATTGGCTCTTTTCCTTGTTAAAACCAAGTTTCGATCTTGTGTTTTGGTAGATTCTCATGTGTTTTTCTTGAAATGTTCTTGAGTTTGAGTTTGAAAAACATATTTTTCTGGAAAAACAATTGAAAATCTTTGAAAAATAGTGTTCTTTTTGCTGTTAGTTCATACAAAACCTTGTTATATCTCATTCATACACAAGGTTGGAGAACTCGTTAGTCGCTAGCGGGTCGGTGTGGTGGGGACTAGCGACTACTCGGGATTACTCGGGATTAATCGGGATTAATCGGATCGGACTTTTTATGTATAATTTTAAGTTTTTATACATATATACATATATTTTTATACGTAATTTTTTTAAGTGGACAAGTTTTGACCGGAATCTGGGAGGTTTTGGCCGGAATATGTGTTTTTTCCGATTTTTTCTGATTTTTTCCGATTTTTTCTGATTTTTTTCCGATTTTTTTTGTTTTTTCCCGATTTTTTCCGATTTTTCCCGACCGACTAGTCGCGATTAGGGCCGACTAGGGCCGATTAGGGCCGACTAGGCCGACTAGCGATTTTTTCACTGATTAGTGAAAAATTACTCAGTAGAGGTCCGACTAGCGACTAGTCGCCGATTAATCATACATGTTAAGTTAAGGTTTTTATTGAAGTTTCTTGCAAAATTTGTGTTCGGAAATTATTCCGGTGATTATGTTTGGCCCAAAAACTCATAAAGTTCGTATAGTTCATCTGAGTTCTTGAGTCTTCTTCGTAATTTCTGGGTTTTAAGTTGTGGAATTATTGAAGTTGATTATTATATTATTGTTTAAAAAGGATAAGGGTTTTCCATGATGGTTATTGTCTGAAAAGTCAAGTGTGTTTGACAATTGGGCATTTTTGTGTCAGAGGATAAGAGGATAAGGTTTGATTGGCTTGTGAAAATATCTTTCTGTCTCTACACATTAGTCAATGAAAGACTATTATTCATTAGTTTTGTTTTTGACGAAAAACCATATCTTTCATCAGATTGTTTCAAACGAAGAACCATCTTTCGTCACACTTGGTCTAGACAAAAAAACCCCATTTTTCGTCACTTTGTCCTTTACGAAGAACCTTGGTACTTTGTCAATTGGTCCTTTACGAAGAACCCATCCTTCGTCTGATTTGGTCTTTCGCGAAGAACCTCAGTTCTTCGTGGACATCACTTGAACTTTTTAACAGAAGCTTTTTATTTCATACTTAACAGTCTTGTTTTGAGTTTATAAGCAGGTATCTTTGTTCCTACATCTAAAATGAGTTCAGATTGGTGGGGTATTCCATCTAATACGGAGAGCAAGTATACGAGCAAGGGTTTATCTCCATCATGGGCCGAACCTCTCGCACCCTCTTCTTCGTCAGTTCCATCTCAAGTGAGTCTTGTTTCAACAAATCAATAGGCGTTTGTTTCAAATCAAAATCAAAGTATTCAAAGTATACTTTTAAGCGAAAGTGAAACCGGAAGCAATAATCACCCACCGAAGCTAATGCACATGAATGAATATCCTGGATGGGAAGACAGATTCCATACGTATATTCTTGGGCAAAACACGAAATTGTGGTTTTGTTTTACTACAGATTTCGATCAAGCACTTGATGTTGCCGCTTCAACTGCTGCGACATTTGCAGATCTTACGGTAGACGAGAAGAAGAAATATGATTTGGAAAAGAAAGCATTTTCTATTTTAACTCAAGCGTTGAGCAAGGATATATATCATCCGTTTGTCAGCTTCAAGACATCAAAGCGGTATGAGATGCATTGAAAACGAGAGGTCTAGGAAATGAAGCGTCATGCAAATTGCGACATGATCTACTCAAGAAGGAGTTTGATGGCTTCACGTGTATGGAAAGAGAATCTTTGGGAGATTTGACAAGTCGATTTTATCACTTGTTGACTGAATTGAATAATTATGGCGTAGTAGCAACTCAAGAAGAGGTTGTCATCAAGTTTTCCGACTCATTGCCAGTTCAGTGGAATGGTTTCTTGGAAATTCTAAAGTATAACGGCACCTTGGCTACGACCAACATCAATGATTTCGTTCAGCTCTTGGAGAACAAAGATCAAGAAGAAATCAGGAAGGCGAAACGGATTCCAGTGCAACAAAATCCTGATATGTATTATGGTAACTGTGGAGGTTCTAGCATTGTTGCAAGATCTGCTCCACATGCTCAGCTACAAACGGCTTTTGTCTCAAGTACTGACATGTATGGAAATCCACAACCAGAAGTCTCAAAGCAAAGTTATCAATCTACCGGAGCAAGAGATATGTACGGAAATCCACTACCAGTTCCACAACAAGCTTGTTATGGAAGCACTTCATCTGCTGGTCAGTCATCTAATCCAAATGCAGTTCGGCTCGACACTTCAAGTTTCTCGAAAGTAGGTATTGAAGTAGCTAAAGAACATATGGAGCTGCTAAACACTTCTGTGAGCGCATACTGTGGGTTAGTAGCAAGGCAGATTGGGAACATCGATCTGACACAGGAAGATTATCAGCAGATTGACAAGGAGGAAATGGATATGATGGACATCAAATGGGGTTTTGCTAGTGCAGTTAGGCGAGCTAAAGGCTTCATGGAAAGGACTGGTAGAACCAGCTTGAAAAGCAAGAAAGACACCAAGTATGGGTTCGATAAACAATCAGTCAAGTGCTTTAATTGTGGTGAAAGAGGTCACTTCAAGAGAGAATGTACAAAGCCAGCTCAGCATGGGAACCAGAATCCGTTCAGGAATCAAGGCAACCAGCAGAATCAGAATCAAAACAGGAATAACGAGCGTACGATAATGCCTGTGAACAATCATCATCAAGCATGAGCATCAAATAACAACCAGGCTCTTGTGGTACAAGTTGATGAAGGATGTGACTGGTCGATTCAGTTGGGAAGTGTTGATCAGGATGGAACAGCTTGTTTTGTTGAGGTTGTCAAGGATCTGAAGCACGCCAGTGGTGGAAAATCATCTGAAGATGAAGACAGTTCTGGCTATAGTAGAAGCTCAGATGAGGAAACCTCAACTTCAGGCGATGACCTTTTGGATGAAGCATCAAGTGTGACAGTCGATGCAGATGATGATGAATTGTTGGGAGGAGCTGAAGCAGGGAATCATAGAAGATCAATCTTGGTGGATGAAGCTGCTTATTCTTCTTATTCTAATCATTCAGACTTTATGGCTAATGTTGACAGTTCATCAAACCAGGTATGTATCGATGATCCAACTTCTGATAAATTTGATAAATGTGTTAATTTAGGTGATAAATTGTCGGACTTGCAAAGCAAATATGATGATATGCAAAGCAAGTATGACGTGACATATATCCATAATCAAAAGTTGATAGTGGATCTTTCAAAATGCACAGAGGCTAACATGTTTTATGAAAACCATGAAAAAGAGTTTAAAACGGTGGTTGAAAATTTAAGAGAAGATAAAACCGAGCTAACTAAAATGGTTTCAAGAAAACAAACTGACATAAACTGTTATATCAATCGTCTCGAGGACATGCAAAAGAGTTAGCCTGTGTAAAATGTGAAAGTGAGGCGATCCAGCTTAAGTTAGATAGTTATTCAAATTCTAGGTATGTGGTGGATCACATCATTGACATACAAAAAGAGAAAAAGGATGTCACGTGCATCAGATATAAGAAATATCCACCACCTGTTAGACACAATTATGATGCAATGCCTGATGAGGAGAATAGAACTTATTTTGAGCAATCTGTTCCTTTAGACATTGAGGAATTTGCAACCGGACTCGGATACAAAATGGAAGTATCATCAGATTCGGATGTGTCAGCAGATACAAATGTAACAACTGCTAAACAAAATCAGGATCCTCCAGCCATTGTTGAGGATGCTGATTCTTCAGATGATGAATCCGATGATACTAACTCAGCACAGCCTGATGCGGTGATCAAAGAGGACACACCTCTCGAGAATCATATTCTATGTGATCCTCCCGTAAAACCTGCTAAGACTGTTCGGGTCGAGTCCACTTCCTCACAAGAGTCTGAGAGTGTGAATTTGTTGTACACTCTTGTTGGTGATGATAAAATCTATTCTGACAAAGATTTTCCAATTAAAAATGTTAATCAATCTTTAATCAGTAAAGTTTTTGAAGATTCGACAAGTAGGTTTTTGGGAAAGTCGGTTCACACATTGTGGTAACACAGTGTCCTTCGATTCCAAGAGCTGAAGTTCGAAAACAAAATGGCAATCAAAGAGTACCAACAGAGAAAAGGCAGTAAAATCATACCGAACCAAAAGGTAAATCAACGACTCAAGGTCGAAAGGAACCAAACCAAAAGAAGAATCAAAAGGTGAACTTTGTGAAATCGAAGAGAACAGATAAACTTGAAACATTTGCAAATAAATCTAACTTAGATCATGTTAATCAAGTTAAAATGTTGAAAAGAAATGGTCAAAACAATTCAGGACCAAGTACCTCGCAATCACAAAGTTCATCACCAAGACATCAATATGATACTTCAGGGTTTGTTGAACGAAGATCATGTTTCAAGTGTGATAAAGTTGGACATATTATTCGAAATTGTCCATATCTTCATAAACTAAAAGCCAAAGTTGATGATCCCCGTGAACAAAATTACCGAAAGCGATCTGTTTCTTCAAAACAAGATCCCTGTCTTGTAAAAGAAAGGGAAAAGAAACAGAAACGCCAAAAAGTCAAGGTAATTGAGAAGGCAATTAAAACCAACGTGGTTCATAAACAACCTGTTTAAGTTAAACCAGAAATTTCTAAAACTTCTAATAATCACGAAGTTTAGATTTCAAAAATTCAAGCTGGTAAAACACAACAGACTTGGAAACCAAAAACGGTTACTAATTCAGGGGGAGCATCACAATTTCCTAACCATCGAGAAATTGAAATAACTTTTGTCGATGAAAATGGAAGACCCAAGACCACAAAGGCTTGGGTCCCCATCTCCAACTAATCATGTGAGTACATGTGCAGGGTGGTCCAGGAGGAACTTTCAGCAGTCATTGGATTGTTGATACTGGAGCATCCAGGCACATGACCGACGACATGAAGCTTCTCTACAACGTTAAATCCATTAGAGGAGGTTATGTTGCATTTGCTGGAGATAAGGGCGGATATATTACAGGGGAAGGAATGGTATCCAACGGTGTTGTAAGATTTGATAAGATCAACTTTGTGCAACAACTTGATCACAATCTTCTCAGCGTTTCACAAATTTGTGATAAGAAGTTTTCTGTACACTTTGATGCAAATGGATGTTATGTGCTGAAACCCTGGTACAAGATTCCAAAAGGCTGGATTCTCTTATCTGCTCCAAGGATTAATGATTTGTATGTCCTTGATATGAGCCAAGCAATTACAGCGTCTTCACAAGCAACCTGTTTCGTTTCCAAAGCCACAGAAAAGGAATCAATCTCTTGGCACAGACGGATGGGACACATTCATTTAAGAAAAATGAATCGTTTGGTGTCGAATGAATTAGTGACTGGTGTTCCTCTTAAAAATTTCCATCTTCAAGACGTCTGTGTTTCATGCCAGAAAGAAAAGCAAAGAACGAAGTCGCACCCTACAAAGAAGATCAACACCGTGGCAGTTCCGCTTGAACGTTTGCACATGGATTTGTTCGGTCCTGTCAAGCATAAAAGCATCAGGAATGATCAGTACTGCCTCGTGGTGACTGATGATTATTCAAGATTTTCTTGGGTGGCGTTTATGGCACATAAGAGTGACACTTTCGGAATTATCAAAAACTTGATCACAACGATTGAGAATTTGTATAATTTGAAAGTTAGACGGATACGTAGCGACAATGGAACTGAATTTAAAAATCATGCAATGGTGGAGTTTTGCACATCCAAAGGTATTCTTCATGAATTCAGTGCAAGTTACACTCCTCAACAGAATGGCGTCGCTGAGCGTAAGAACCGTACATTGATCGAAACTGCTAGGACTATGTTGGTAGTGATGTGTGCAAAATGCAACATATAAATTACATCAATTGTGGCATAAAACTAACCATTTTTTTAGTACTAATGTTGGAAAAAGTGTGCTTTTGTCTTCCTTTTGTATTTTCAGGATTAAATGAGCTCAAATTAATAAAAGAAGCAAAAAGACAGCAAAATCTAACATAAATACAAGAAAAGGAACAAACGTGACATGCCCGTCCCCACGACAGCATCTTCCCAAGCAAAACAAGAAGACAGAAGACTAAACACGCCCCACGCTCAGCCAGCACGGGGGCGTGCCCAAGTGTCAGCAGAAAAGACAAAGTGGTAGAAGCTTCTATTGCCCACCACGGGGCCGTGCTCAGCGGGCACGGGGCCGTGGTCAACTATAAGATTCGCAGAATCTAGGCAAATCTTCATAGTACAGATATGTTTCTGCACACGGGGTCGTGCTCAGCGGACACGGGGCCGTGCCCGAGCTTCTGTTCAGCCTATAAATAGGAGTGCTTGGCTCAAGCTCAAACCATCCCTTAGCACACCACCTCTCTCACACTTCACCCACCACCATAACACCATCATCCACCACCATCATCCATTGTCCATCATAGAATGTGTGAGTCATCTCGGGATCCAAGATTGATCGTAAGAGTTCTTGACAATCAAGGCCATGTTTGCCTAAGTCTCTTACATCACTTGGTGAAGACAAAGTGTCTAGTGTAATACTTTTTAATTTTAATATTTTCGCACTTTTTAATTGGTTATGTATTAATGACTTTAATAACTAGTTTCTTATGTTGAAGGTGATTCTTCCTTGTCGTTTGTCCGTGGTGTCTTGGCATTATTTTACTGTCTATATAAAATAAAAGATTTTCACCATTCATATCTCCACGGTCTATATGGAGGTATGTTGGCTACCTGGTCGGGGGTTAAGGGAACGGTTTGGTAAGAGTCTTGTCGTTGTTCAGCGTTTAGAGATCCTGCAAGGGACCTGGGTCAAATTTAGTAGGACCTCCTTCAATACTTAACGGTATTGGATGGCGGGGGTCCAAACTCTTTGATCCCCTCATAAGTTAAACTACTATTAATACTATAACCCGGCTACTTAGGACTGTATCCTTGCTGACTCAGACTACTTAGCCGAGGGTAACGTCACCTTCAAAAGAGGGGCCTACCATAATTTGCATTAATAACTTAATTAATTATCTTTCAATAATCCGACCCTTTAGGAGTGTATCCTTGCTGACTCAAACTACTGGGTTGAGGGTAACGTCACCTCCAAAAGAGGGGCCTACTACAATAACTAAGATAATCTCTTAAATAGTGCAAAAGTGCGGAAATAATCAAAGGTTACACGATACAGAAGTCGGAACCAAGTGATTCATCTTGTCTATCTGTTTTTCTTTTATTTTTATTTTCATCATTTTAATTAATTTTTATTTTCTTAGTTTAAAACATTTTTCTAACTTTTTGATTTGATTAGACGTTGAGGATAAACCAGTACTAAAAGCTCTTGTGTCCTTGGACGACCTCGGTATCTTGCCAACACTATACTACGCTCACGATGGGTGCACTTGCTCATATGTGTGTTTAGTGTTAGTAAATATCATGTTTTATAAATTTAAAACTTGGCTAAAAAGTGTTAAAAAGGGCTTAATAAATACATTAAAAACTAACGACACTTCACACGCATCAAGTTTTTGGCGCCGTTGCCGGGGACACAAGGATTTTAAGAAAGCTTAAAATCGACGGCCTAATCAGTTTTTCAAAACCTTTTTAAAACGTGCGCACATTTTTCTGCATTTTAGTTTAGTTTTGCATTTACAGTAGGTTGAACACGGGCCGTGCTCGCTGAACATGGGGCCGTGCTGCATATTTTTCATAAAACACCCAGTAACAGAAGCTGAACACGGGGTCGTGCTCACTGAACATGCCCCCGTGCTCAACGAAATTAGTAACTTTAATTAAAACGCCCAGATACAGATTCTGTACACTGGGCCGTGTTCACTGAACACGGGGCCGTGTCCAGCCTCTGTTTCCGTTTTTATTTTTGTTTTCTGATCTCGAGACTTGGTTGTGGTCTGCTGAGTGATTCTTATGGATCAATACTCAGGAGGTTACACCTACACCTATGAGGAGGATGATTATAGGAGTAACTATTGCACTAATTGTAGTAATCCGCACTCGGTTCAATATAGTCACTCATATCAACCATCCAATTCATACACCTACTATGAGGAGCCCAGGTACGAGCCATCGACTTCATACACATCATATGAAGACCAAAGGTATGAACCTCCTCCCTCATACTCATATTTTGATGAACCAATGTATGAGCCTTCATACTCATACTTTGAGGAACCAAGATATGATCCACCACCTTCGTATGCTTACTATGAGGAACCATGGCGTGAACAACCCACCTCATACGAGTATTATGAAGAAAAAAATTATGACCCTTATCCATCATATGCTTACAATGAAGAACAATGGTGTGAACCATCTACTTCATATGGGTATTATGAGGAACAAAGGATCGAACAACCGGATTCAAGCTTTGAAAATCCCGATCCTTTTTTCTATAACCGAAGTGACCAATAGGATATTAGAACACCTTAGAGTTATCGATCGCTATATAAAAGAATCTCGCGCAAGGGAAGAGGAGTCCTGCGCAAGAGAAGAATTAAATAAAGAAGAGATAAACGAAAGTGTAAAAATGGAAGAACAAATAAGTGAAGAACCGACACATGAGTTAAACAACGAAAAAGGTGAGTCCGACAACGTTAAAATTCAAGAAGAGTCTAATTTTGTAAGAAATTAATCTCTTGTCACCTTCTTTTGAAAATCATTGTTTAGTTCCCACTCATGCTAAGTTTTTAAAAGAGTTAAACACTAACACTAAAATTGACGAAACGGTAAGTGTTAAGTTAACTATTGATCAAACCTCGTTAATAAAAGAAGACCCATTTGAAATTAACATTACACCGGTTCCATGTTTCTTTCAAAATTCATTTATTAGTAATGTCACAATTGATAAAGATCTTTGTGTTAACATAATGCCTAATTACATTTTTGAAAAATTAAGTATTAGTGATTTTTCTCCACTTCAAATACCCATTTTTCTATCCAATCGGAAGGTAATAAAATCAATCGGTGTAGTTGAGGATGTCTTGGTTCAAACAAATCAAATGGTAGTTCCCACCGACTTTGTCATCCTCGATGACGCTCCCCTAATGTTGGGACGACCATTTGTAAAAACCCACGAAGCTTTGAAAAACCGGAAGTTCAACAATCTACCTCTTCAATTAGGGGCATTTAAAAGAAGTGTCGATCTTGAGCGGTCAATGAAATATCCATTCGGCAATAATGACCCCCTAATTGAAGATGAACCACCCGATACAAGTGAAAAGTTTGATCACTTTTCTAGACAAAGAACTTCCAAAAAGGTTTGGAATATGCTTTTCTAGACAAAGATGGTAAATTACCTGTAATTATTTCGTCTAAATTAGATAGATTAGAAAAAGAAAAATTAATTAGTCTTTTGAAAAAACACAAAAACGCAATTGCTTGGAAGCTTGTAGATATTAAAGGAATAAGTCCTTCCATGTGTACGCACAAAATTTTAATGAATGATGACTACAAATCGGTAATACAACCACAACGTCGAGTAAATCCAAATGTTCAAGAAGTGGTTAAAAATGAAGTCAGCAAATTACTTGACGCTGGACTTATCTATCCTATCTCCGATAGTCCTTGGGTAAGTCCCGTCCAAGTAGTTCCAAAGAAAGGAGGTATGACGGTGATAACTAACAAAAAAAATGAATTAATACCCACAAGAACCGTCACAGAATGGAGAGTATGTATAGATTATAGACGATTAAATAAAGCAACAAGGAAAGATCACTTTCCTTTGCCCTTCATTGATCAAATGTTAGAAAGATTATCCGGTCATAAATTTTACTGTTTCTTGGATGGTTTTTCAGGTTACTTTCAAATCCCGATAACACCCGAAGACCAAGAAAAGACAACTTTCACATGTCCCTATGGAACTTTTGCTTATCGACGCATGCCGTTTGGTATGTGTAATGCCCCCGCAACATTCCAACGTTGCATGGTAGCCATTTTCCATGACATGATAGAAAAGACAATGGAAGTCTTCATGGACGACTTTTCTATCTTTGGGGATTCATATGACCAATGCCTCGATAATCTTGAACGAATGCTATCCCGATGTGAGGAAACTAACCTCGCCCTTAACTGGGAAAAATTCCATTTCATGGTAACGGAGGGAATAGTACTCGGTCACAAAATCTCAAGTGAAGGAATGGAGGTGGATCGAGCCAAAATAGATACCATTTCTCGACTACCACCCCTATCCTCCGTTAGAGCTATCAGAAGTTTCCTAGGGCATGCCGGATTTTATAGGCGGTTTATCAAAGACTTTTCTAAAATCTCAAGGCCTCTAACAAAATTACTTGAAAAAGATGCTCCTTTCATCTTTGACAAGGATTGCAATCAAGCATTTCTAACCCTAAAGGAAATGTTAGTCAATGCACCTATCATGATAGCGCCTGATTGGAAATTTCCTTTCGAAATCATGTGTGATGCGAGTGACTTTGCAGTTGGAGCTGTCTTGGGACAAAGAAAAGAAAAGCATTTCCACCCAATTTATTATGCAAGTAAAACACTTAATGATGCACAAGAAAATTACACAACAATTGAAAAAGAATTACTAGCTGTGGTGTTTGCTTTTGATAAATTTCGTTCTTATCTTGTTCTTTCTAAAACTATAGTCTATACAGATCATGCAGCCATTCGATATCTCTTCAAAAAGCAAGACGCAAAACCACGTTTGATTCGGTGGATTCTACTCATCCAAGAATTTGATATTGAAATCAAAGACAAAAGAGGAGCAGAAAATACCGCAGCAGATCATCTTTCACGCTTAGAAGACCCAGCTTTGGAGGCAACCAGGGACGAGCAAATCAACGAAAAATTTCCAACGGAGTCCCTAGAAATGGTGGAATACAAGGAAGAACCATGGTACGCCGACTATGCTAACTACCTAGCTAGCGGTATAGTCGCTAAGGGTTGGCCACATCATCAAAGAAAGAAATTATTTGCCAATGTGAAACACTATTTTTGGGAAGATCCATATCTTTTCAAAATGTGTGCCGACCAACTCATCCGACGATGCGTACATGGCAGTGAAGCACGAAGAATTCTCCGCCATTATCATGAAGGTCCATACGGAGGGCATCATGGTGCCGCTAGTACCGCACGAAAGGTATTTGATTCAGGATTTTATTGGCCAACCATTTACAAAGACGCCCAAAGTCTTGTCAAGACATGTGATGCGTGCCAAAGAACAGGTAATATTTCTTCCAAAAACGAAATGCCACAAAATGGCATTCTTGTTTGTGAAATTTTTGATATGTGGGGACTCGACTTTATGGGACCTTTCCCACCATCGAAAGGAAACAAATATATACTTGTGGCAGTAGACTACTTGTCTAAATGGGCCGAGGCCGAGGCACTTCCAACAAATGATGGAAGAGTCGTGGTAAGATTTCTGCAAAAATTATTCTCTCGTTTTGGCACACCAAAAGCATTAATAAGTGATAGAGGTACCCATTTTTGCAATCATCAACTTGAAAATTTTTTAACAAGATATAGGGTCTATCACCGGGTCTCAACAACATATCACCCTCAAACAAACGGACAAGCCGAAGTGACTAACAGAGGTTTAAAACGAATACTCGAAAAAACCGTAGGGTTAAATAAAAAGGAATGGGCAGATAAATTAGATGATGCTTTATGGGCTTTTCGAACTGCTTATAAAACAACAATAGGTACAACCCCATATAAGCTAGTCTAGGGAAAAAGTTGTCACTTGCCAGTAGAAATTGCACACAAAGCCTACTGGGCAATTAAAAATGTAAACTTAGATTTAGAATTTGCTGGTAAAAATCGATTTTGTCAATTAAATGAATTAGACGAGCTTAGGAATTATGCATACTCAAACTCCGAAATTTATAAGGAAAGAATGAAAAACTTGCATGACAAACATATTAAACCTAATGAATTTCGAGTGGGAGATCTAGTTCTTTTGTTTAATTCACGACTTCGCTTATTTCCTGGTAAATTAAAGTCTAGGTGGTCGGGACCTTTTTCCATCACCCATATTTTCCCACACGATGCAATAGAAATTAAATCTCGGAATGGACCCCCATTCAAAGTCAATGGCCAACGGCTGAAACTCTATCAAGGATTCATTGAGGATGAAGAGGAGGAGATCTCGCTTCAAACGGTTGAAGAATGAAAACATCATCATCATACCTGGTAAGTAACGAACGATAAGGACGACATCTAAATCGGTAAGTCTTCTAACCAAACTTTTTGGGAAACAACGGGCACTCACACGAGCACTGAAAAAAAATTTTCAAAACTTTGCTCGGCACGAGGCCGTGTCCGCTGGACACGGGGCCGTGTCCGCGCTACTGTCGGGATATATTCCCCTTTTCATAACAGTTACTTCATTCCACACGCCCCGTTTCCCCGAAAACGCTCTGGTTCCAGGCGATTTTCCGCAGATTTTCAACGTCTCCTATCATTCTAACAACATCAAGGTATGATTCTATCACTATTATTGGTTAGATTAGGTATTTGCATGTAGTTAAAATACCAAAAATTTGGGGAAAAATCTAGGGTTCTTGAAGTTCATCCGGATCGAACCTCAAATTTTTGTTTAGATCTATTAGCATTTAGTTAGATTAGTGTTATAGGAAGTAAACCCACTTGTATTGTTCAAAGATTCGCCCCATTTCTCACAAAAACCCCAAACCCTTGTTTTTGAACCGAAAAAGATAAAATTGAATGGGTAAACGGGTTGTTTTGGGAAAAACGGCACTTGGGGTTTCCTTTTCGGCGGAAACCGCACCTATTGGACCAAAAATTTTCAAGTTTTCGAAACCGGGTCAAAAAATGATATTTTTGTGTAACATACGCCTGGACACGGGGCCGTGTCCGCTGAACACGGGGTCGTGTCCAGCCCACTGTTTGTAGTTTTGTCCGAAAATTCTACTGTTTCGTGCTAACTTTTGGTGTATTCTTTCAGATGGCAAGGAAGTTCACGAGGTTTAACGCAAATGAGCTCGATGCTAGGGCTAGATACGAAGTACTTCAAACAAGACCGGAAGAATACCCAAGGCAAGCATGCACGGATTTGTTAGCATTGGTAAACCAACTCGACCGTTTCAACAACCTTGTCACCGAGTCATTAAGAGTCGCTTTAACAACTAGACTTCGTTCCGTCAACGAATGCACTTTGGAATTCTATAGCACCTTCACATTCAACTCAAGGTGCAACCCATTCGACAATGATGGGGTAGCATTCAGATGTGGTGGAACTAGATATTCGATCTCTATGGCACAATTTGGGTCGATTGTCGGGTTGTATGCGGAAGAAGATGCAGGTAACGAGGAAAATACTGGAGGGATGCGAGAGATAGATGAGAACGATCGCCAAGCCGCGTGGGCTCAGATTGGTGAAGGGCATTACAATCCGAGCAGCACTAAGAGCACGAAGTTGAGGGGTCCGCTCTACCGATACATCCATAGGCTCCTCGGCTATTCTCTTAGCCAAATGCATGATAGCGGCGGCGGCGTTGGGTTAAGAGATCTTGTTGTCCTCCACTGCATCCATAACCGCAGGCACCTCGATGTCCCTTTCCTCATGCTCCGAAACATGCATCTGAACCGCCTTGCTTCTGCACCAAACCCTATCTTCTTTGGATGATGGGTGTACCGTCTCTTCAAGCACTTCACCAACATACCTAGGTCATTCGGAAGGAGCCCATGGTCGGGTAGGGTAGATATACACATCTGCCGCTCAATGAACCTAATCTATGAGGCTGAAGACGGGACGGTGAGCTTCCAAAGGATGCAAGGGCATGCATGGAACCCGCAGGAGGCACTTGTCCTTCACGCTCCACAACATCGTCAATACCAGTACCAGCCCCATGGTGATCCAGGCCAGTCCTTCTCCGGAGGCGGTTTTCCTAACTTCCAAAGTTTACATGATTTATTGCAGGAAAACCTCATGTGCACCAGGAACACCTACAATATGGCAAGCAACACGTACAACCAGGTTGGGGCGATCGAGAGAAATATATCCTATATCCAAGATGATATTGGAAATATCCGGGAGTACATTGCGGGCCATGGGGGAGATGATGATGATGAGGACATGGATTAGGCGGGAGGAGCGGAGGAAGAAGCTGTTGGTTGGTGATTCCCCAGGTTAACCTTTAATCTTGAACAATTTAAGGCCTGCGTGCCGAGTGTTGAACAATTTACTTTCTTTTAATTTTCTGCACTTATTTTTCCTTTTCCTTTTTAACTTTGTTGACATGGATGTTGAACTTGGTAAAATTAGGATGTTTGCTATGGTGTGGTATAGTGTTTATATATTAAGCAGGTACATACGAGGCTTCGAGTACTAAGCATTAGTACTACTAAGGCCGGGACAGGAAAAGCGAAGAAAGAAACCTGTTTTTCAACCTTGCAGATTGTCCACACGGGGCAGTGTCCAGCCGACACGCCCCGTGCCCACTCCCCCGAACCTGCTGTTTGTTTTAATTCTGCAGACTTTGACAGACACGGGGTCGTGCCCAGCCAACACGCCCCCGTGTCCACCTTTTGTAAGTTTTCGTTACTGGCACCTGAACACGGGGTCGTGTCCAACGAACACGGGGCCGTGTCCAGCGCCCAGTAACACAAATTTTTGCTTTTTCACACCTTTTTACACATTAAATCAACCTAAAAACTTATTTTTGGGACACATTGAGGACAATGTGTAATTTAAGTGTGGGGGGATGCTAAAACCTTGAATCTTGCAAGTCCTAAATACAAGCCTTACACAAAACTCTATTGGAACCGCTAATCACCCCAAATTTTTTTCAAAAAAAAAATTCATTTTTTTTTACTTGTCTAGGTTTAACTTGAGAATTTCAAAGTTCTAAAAAGGTTATATTTTTACAAATTTACAACCGATAGCGTCGTGATAAAAAGAACCAACATAAGAAAATTATGAAAAGGCATGGCAAACTTAGTTAAAATTTGATTATATATACTTGATCACATAAAAATCCATTCCCACAAAAGTGAGTTTTGAGCCTTTATTGAGCATACAAATATATATCTTTAAATTAAATGCTCATTTTTCGTTTCTTGTGTGAATAGCCGCTTGGTTCTTACGACTCTAGAACTTGCAATGACGATACATTCCCGGTCCTTACCAACTTAAACCCGAGTAAGTAAATGATGGAGGCATTAGGACTAACCCTTTTTATTTCTACACCATTATTTTTTTTTTCACCACCTACCCAAAATACCCCTAGTTAACCCATTTGAGCCTAAACCTTTTCATTTCATAACCCAAACCAAACACCCTTTCACCCACCAAAACCTTTTTCATTTTTAACTCTTTGTTTTAGTAACTAGCTCGGTTTTTCGTATGATTTTTCAAAAAAAAAATGTTGATAATGAAGCAAAAGAAAAAAAATAAACAAACAAGTTCATCAAAAATAACTTTGTTTGAATAATAGCTTCATCAAAATAAAAGTTACAAAAAATAAAAAGTCTTACGAAAACCGACGCTTGTTACGTTTTTCGCCCTTTCTACTAACCACTAACCCAACCACCTACCTTTAACCCAAGCCTAACCCTTCACCCGAAAAGTCCTCTTGATATTTACAAAGGTATATAGTTAAAAAGGAGGAGGATTGATTGCTTGGCAAGCTTATGGTAGGAGTAAGTTCCATGCCGCTCTCGAGTGATCCACTAAAATACATTTTCGGCCGAGTGTTGAGTGATCCCCCGTGAGGTATGTGAACTTGTATATAAAGAGAATTTTAAAGAGGCATGTTATGCCCTAATAAGTAATTTATCTTATGAAAAGTTTTAAATAAATCATGACGAATAGGATTGTAAATAAATAAAAATAAAACTTAATAAAGAATCTTGGAAATCCCGACAATCTATGACAAGCTCAAAAAAAAAAAAAAAAAAAAAAACTTTCTCTTCTACCAATTCCATTTGGGAGTGTAAAGCCACACTATAAAGAGTTTTCCTTGAGGACAAGCAAAGATTCAAGTGTGGGGGTATTTGATGTGTGAAAAATGCAACATATAAATTACATCAATTGTGGCATAAAACTAACCCTTTTTTTAGTACTAATGTTGGAAAAAGTGGGCTTTTGTCTTCCTTTTGTATTTTCAGGATTAAATGAGCTCAAATTAACAAAAGAAGCAAAAAAGACAGCAAAATCTAACATAAAAACAAGAAAAGGAACAAACGTGACATGCCCGACCCCACGACAGCATCTTCCCAAGCAAAACAAGAAGACAGAAGACTGAACACGCCCCGTGCTCAGCCAGCACGGGGGTGTGCCCAAGTGTCAGCAGAAAAGACAAAGTGGTAGAAGCTTCTATTGCCCACCACGGGGCCGTGCTCAGCGGGCACGGGGCCGTGGTCAACTATAAGATTCGCAGAATCCAGGCAAATCTTCATAGTACAGATATGTTTCTGCACACGGGGTCCTGCTCAGCGGACACGGGGCCGTGCCCGAGCTTCTGTTCAGCCTATAAATAGGAGTGCTTGGCTCAAGCTCAAACCATCCCTTGGCACACCACCTCTCTCACACTTCACCCACCACCCACCACCACCATAACACCATCATCCACCACCATCATCCATTGTCCATCATAGAGTGTGTGAGTCGTCTCGGGATCCAAGATTGATCGTAAGAGTTCTTGACAATCAAGGCCATGTTTGCCTAAGTCTCTTACATCACTTGGTGAAGACAAAGTGTCTAGTGTAATACTTTTTATTTTTAATCTTTTCGCACTTTTTAATTGGTTATGTATTAATGACCTTAATAACTAGTTTCTTATGTTGAAGGTGATTCTTCCTTGTCGTTTGTCCGTGGTGTCTTGGCATTATTTTACTGTCTATATAAAATAAAAGATTTTCACCATTCATATCTTCACGGTCTATATGGAGATATGTTGGCTACCTGCTCGGGGGTTAAGGGAACAGTTTGGTAAGAGTCTTGCCGTTGTTCAGCGTTTAGAGATCCTGCAAGGGACCTGGGTCAAATTTAGTAGGACCTCCTTCAATACTTAACGGTATTGGATGGCGGGGGTCCAAACTCTTTGATCCCCTCATAAGTTAAACTACTATTAATACTATAACCCGGCTACTTAGGACTGTATCCTTGCTGACTCAGACTACTTAGACGAGGGTAACGTCACCTTCAAAAGAGGGGCCTACCATAATTTGCATTAATAACTTAATTAATTATCTTTCAATAATCCGACCCTTTAGGATTGTATCCTTGCTGACTCAAACTACTGGGTTGAGGGTAACGTCACCTCCAAAAGAGGGGCCTACTACAATAACTAAGATAATCTCTTAAATAGTGCAAATGTGCGGAAATAATCAAAGGTTACACTATACACGAGTCGGAACCAGGTGATTCATCTTGTCTAGCTGTTTTTCTTTTATTTTTATTTTCAGCATTTTAGTTAATTTTTATTTTCTTAGTTTAAAACATTTTTCTAACTTTTTGATTTGATTAGACGTTGAGGATAAACCGGTACTAAAAGCTCTTATGTCCTTGGACGACCTCGGTACCTTGCCAACACTATACTACGCTCACGATGGGTGCACTTGCCCATATGTGTGTTTAGTGTTAGTAAATATCGTGTTTTATAAATTTAAAACTTGGCTAAAAAGTGTTAAAAAGGGCTTAATAAATACATTAAAAACTAACGACACTTCACACGCACAGTAGAGTCCCAATTACCTATTCCATTCTGGAGTGAAGCTATGGCCTCTGCATGGTACACAATGAACCGAGTCCTTACAGTTAAAAGACATAACAAGACCTGCTTTGAGCTACTTCACAAACGGAAACCAGATTTACAATTTCTTGAACCGTTTCGAGCTCCTTGCACAATGATCGATCCGAATGGAAAGTTTGGGGCAAAAGCCATTGAAGGATACTTTCTTGGGTATACCAACCCGAACTTAAGAGTCTGGAATCTAGAGACAAAAAGGGTCGAGGAATGGTCTGAAGTCAGAGTACAAAGGCACACATTGCCAGTCAAATGTCCTGGTCAGCCTTGGATGTTTGAGTACGATGACTTCTTCAATTCGATCAATATTGAAGAATTTTCAGTAGATGTTGCGGCACAGATGTTTTTCAAGAGTGACAACGCAACAGATTCACCGTTGGTTCGTCCAATTATTGTCAACAATCAAGAACCATCTTCGGTTAACAATAATGCTCTCGACAATGAGGATTTTCATGATGCTACTGAACTGAACGAATCTTCAGAGGATGATGAATTTCTCGATGCAAACCAAGAAGCTGTACATGGTACTTCTGAGGCTACACCCCCAATGGATTGCCCCAAAACAGCTGAAGCTACTGCATCATCCTCTTCGCCAGTTCAGGGTATTGACTTGGTTGTTGATCTCAACTTCAACAATCTGGGTACAAATATTCAAGTTCCAGATAATCCAGAAACAAGAATTCATAATACCCATCCTCAACAAAACATCATCGGTAATGTATAAAGTGGCGTACAGACGAGAAATCAGTTGCGAAACAACAACAATGCGGGCTTATATGCAGCTATTCAAGAATCGGGTTTGCAGAATGATTGGTCCTTCGCGTGTTATGTATCACAAGAAGAACCAAAATCTTGGAAAGAAGCTTTGAAAGATAATTCTTGGGTGGAAGCTATGCAGGAAGAACTGTAACAATTCCAGAAGCTAGGTGTCTGGAAACTAGTTGAAAAACCTGATGATTACAAGAAGATTGGTACCCGTTGGGTTTATAAGTGCAAAAAGGATGACTGTGGAATTGTCATTCAAAACAAGGCGAGATTAGTTGTTCAAGGATTTCGTCAGATTGAAGGGATAGACTACAATGAAGATTATGCACCAGTTGCACGTCTTGAAGCAATTCGAATCTTTCTAGCCTATGCTTCCTTCAAATGATTCAAGGTGTACCAGATGGACGTGAAAAGTGCATTCTTACATGGTATGGTTAAAGAAGATGTGTACGTCGAATAGCCTTCAGGTTTTGAAGATCCTATTCACCCTGATCGTGTTTGTTTGCTCAACAAAGCTGTGTACGGATTACATCAAGCACCGAGAGCTTGGTACGCAACCTTATCTAATTATATACTGGAGAATGGATTTCATTGAGGTCTTATCGATTGCACTCTTTTCATCAAAGAATAGGATGGAGATTTTCTATTGGTTCAGGTATATGTGGATGATATTATGTTTGGTTCAACTAACAATGTTATGTGTAGGGATTTCGAGCGTGTTATGCAAGAGAAATTCGAGATGAGCGCCATGGGGGAAATGACATTCTTTTTGGGCCTACAAGTGCAAGAAACGAAGTCTGGGATATTCATCCATCAGACTAAGTATGTCAGTGACATATTGAACCCATTCCAGATGTCCGAATCACTACCCATTGGTATCCCACTTCAGCAAAATCACGGAATTAATCCGGACTTGAAGGGTGAAGTTGTTAACTCTTCATTACCACGCCATGATCGGATCTCTTATGTACCTCACAGCCTCAAGACCAGATATAGTGTATCTTACGTGCCTGCTTGCCCGATATCAAGTCAACCTGAAGGCCACACATCTTGCAGCTGTGAAAAGGATTTTTCGCTATTTGAAGGGATGCCCGGACACCGGTCTATGGTACCCTAGGGATGATAGTTTTGACTTAATCGCTTTCAGTGATTCTGATTTTGGCGGATGCAAAATCGACAGCAAATCCACAACGGCTGGATGTCAGTTTTTAGGAAATCGCCTAGTCACATGACAGTGCAAGAAGTAGACTTGTGTTGCTACATCAACTTGTGAAGCTGAATACATTGCTGCCTCAAGTTGTTGCTCTCAAGTTCTGTGGATTCAGCAACAAATGAATGATTACGGTTTTGAATTCCTATCTACTCCTATTTTAGTTGATAATTATGCTCCCTTACAGATCACTAGAAATCCTGTGCAGCATTCAAAGACGAAACACATCGAAATTAAGTATCACTTCATACGTGATTGCTTTGATAAAAGACTTATCGATGTTGTTAAGGTCCACACCGATGACCAACGTGCCGACCTTTTTACCAAAGCACTTGACAAATCACGATTTGACTTTTTATTAGTGGTAAATGGCATAAAGGTCAAGCAAGAGTAAAACCAACATCAGAAAATCATTTTTGTAAATATATTTGTGCTTTTAATTCTTCATAGTTTTTACATTTTAGGGGGAGTAAATCCAAATTTGAAAAATTCAAAAACATCGAAGAATTTCAAAAACACAAAAACAATAGAAAAACAAAAATGAGTTTCCTAGTAAGCAAAAGAGAAAATGATAGTACATCAGTGGTCTGTCGAAACCTCTTTAAAACTAATATGAAAAATGATAAGTAGCTCTATATATGATGTATCGGTAGGCTCACAGTCATCTTAAAGTATGTAGGGTGATATAAACTTAAATCAACTGAAGACCAGGTGGGAACCGCTCATTGGCATATGGTCTTAGTACCGAAATTTCTTTTGAGAGATTGCCGAGGTTCTGAGATATGTGGTCTTTATGCTGTTTATCATCTGGGTATCATGGTTGTTTCTTTTACCGAAAAATAATGGAGACGAAGTCTAGATCTTCCATGATACTATTCATACGTGTACATATTGCATACGACCTCAATAAGTGATCAACAATCACATGTCCAAACAAAATAAGTGATAATATATCACAGATTTCATGCGGGAGTCAAGTTCGTCTCTTTGTCTGTACGATGGTACTAACCTGTTCACGGACTTGCTCTTGTGCCCTCATACATCTGAAAATCAAGTTTCTCGTCAATAAGTGATTCTATCACATAGGGCTTGTTTTCAATTCAAAATAAGTGAGTATCTCACATTTTTATATACGTCAAAACAGATGATAAATGGTATACTCACCAGTAAGATGAAATCTCGTGCATACCTTGATACGGGAATGTGTCGTGTGTGGATGAACACAGGTCGGTAAGTATAAATCATACACTAATCGTATCCCCTCGCCGCGATTACATCTGATAAGTTGAGTTATGTGGATAACAATACCAATAATCGTTATAGGATGCTTATCTAAATGTTAACAAAATGAACAACAAGAATGTTTTGGCATGACCGTATACTGATATGATTCTCTTACCCTCGAAACTCGCAAACAGAATGTATGTGTATATTTTCTTTCATTTTTTAGTTTCCGCATCTCTGTTTATATTTATTTACTGCTTTCAGTCTTTACATTTGAAATATTCAAAATTCCAAAAAGAGTTTAAGTGTGTTTTAATATAAACTTTATAAAAACCAAAAAGATTTTATTTCTATATTATCTTTGATTAACCGATGTTGGAACTCGATTCTTCGTTACCTGAAATCTGAACGAAAACCAAAACAACTAAATCTTCATAAACGGTCGAAATTTGCAAGTTTTGAAAGTTAAAAACCAAAATTGGACAATTTGTTAAACTTTCAAACTGTCGGACGGTAGTTGTTTGAAAAATGGTCACATGTGTGTCGTTTGTTTGTTTTAACTATATTCCAGGCGGTTGTTCTTATTACGCATTTAGCTTTCTTGTATGTGCAGATGCGACATTCAAACCAGCTAAAGGCGAAGAGAACGTGTTAGATAACAAGCTTCGGAATGAAGACACGACATGGATACACTCAAATGATCAAGATGATCGACTTGCCGCTGACCACTCATCAATTCCACAAGGATCTAAAGTATCGAAGATCAAAAGATTCACGAGCATCAATCAAGGGGGATTTTGTTGATACACTCCCTGTTTGCGACACGTGAAGACCTTTTTTAAGATCCAACAATGTGAAGGACGAACCATCACGAGCAGCGTCCAAGGGGGAGTTTGTTGATGCATATTATGTAGACGCGTCTCGGTTTGGTTCGACGCCATTACGAAGCGAATACCGAAACACAATATCCTCCATTGAGTGTCAGAACGGGTTCGACTTCGTATCTGATGAAGAACAGTTGTGTATAAACAACTGTTAGAAGCTTATTTGTGTTGAAGCTTAGTTTCTGTGTTGCTGCTGTTAGTATTATAATATGCATATCATGTACAAATATGACGAAGAACTGATCACACATATGACGAAGAACTGATCACACATATGACGAAGAACTGATGTTTATCATAGTTGCGAAGAACATAGTCACAAAGAACCCAGGTTCTTCGTGGTCTCTAAGGTCTTTCGTCGACATGTTTGATCGCTGCAGGTCCTTCGTCGACCTGCAGTATGTATACACAGCAGACTGAAGGAAAACATTAGACACCAGAGAACACAGTAAGACTAGAGAGCATAAGTGTGAGACTAGAGAGAAAACACACTGTATGAACACACACACACTGAGAGGTTACAGAGATTGTAAACACTGTTTTGTAACGGGTACGTATTAATACATCGAGTGTTATTCGTTGAATCGTGTTTGTGTATTTCGTGTTCTAACTTGGTTTAACTTACCCGTTTAGATTCCGCACTCTCGGGTTCGTCGGAAAACAGGGAAGAGGTTTGACTCGATCCTCCGGGTGGACCTACATATAATATGTATGAACTATTTTTTATTTTATTTTATGGTTTCTTAGTTTATGAACAAAATCGCTATGATTTAAGCTAATTTCGGATCATGTTCAGAGATGTAGATGTAGTAGCTTGCTATGATCAGTTGATCACTATATTGTAGTAGTTCACGTTGATTTTTAGTGTGTTAACACGTTAATTCATATTGGTTTGTATACTTATCGCGTGTTTGGTGTTTTTGGCTTAATTAACAGGTGCTAAAAAGGGTAAAAAAAAAAAGAGAAATCGAGCCGAAAAATGGGTTTGACGGGTCAACACGGGACCTGTAGCGGAAAAAGTCAACCTGGGCAGTCCAGGTGACACGCGGCAGGATCACATACTCTCCCGCGACACGCAAGAGAGTCCAGTTACGGAAATGATATAAAAACGGCAGAAATTGAGTTTTAGGGCATCCATTCACTTTCCAGCCGTTCCAGACGAAGACAGAGGCGATTTCCATCAAATTTAACCATAAACTACATCCGTTCAAGTTGTTTCTCTTGATTAATCTGTCCCCGATGAAGATTGAAGATGCGTAGGTCCAACTAGCGGAGGATCTACTCGCCTAATCCTTGTATACGAACAAACCCGGTTGTGCGGAATCCAACCGGGTAAGCAAACCGAGCAAAGAGAACACGAACACAACAAGATTCAACCTTTAACGCTCAATATATTGATTCAGCAAAGTAACAGTTACAAAGATATTACAAGAAAATCACTAAACTCTACTGATGTGGTCTCATGTTTCTCTCTGTGTTCACACTTCACTTCTGTCTTCAACCTGCTGTTTATATAGGCTGCAGGTCGACAAATGACCTGCAGCGACGAAACACTTCGACGAATGACAAACAGCTGACGAAAGACATCAGTCCTCAAAGCACCTCGACGAAATACATGCAGGTTTTTCGTCATGTAAGAGGTGAGGAGGTTTTTCGTCATATGTGTGCTCAGTTTTTTCGTCAACAGCATACTTGTAGGTCTTTCGTCATGCAGGTGATGGAAACAGACAAAATAAATAGAATCTTCAATAAAAAAGATCCATGCATTCACGTATCTATGCATTTAAATGTCATCACATGACATCATCATGAGATCATCATGGTGATGTCATGGTGATGTGGCGTCGGGAAAGTTCACGGCTCTTCGTGCTTCGTGTGTCAAACTCTGGGGCGCACGATGGAGGAATGTCGCGACGTCGAGCTCGAACCGAACCTAACCGAGTTGAACCGATCCGAGTCGAACCGAACCGAGTCGCGTCCACATAAAGTGTATCAACAAACTCCCCCTTGGACGCTACTCGTAAGGTTCATCTTCCATGTTGTCTTTTATGTCGAAGGATCTTCAAAGTCTTCACGTGTCGTAAGTAGAAAGTGTATCAACAAACTCCCCCTTTCATTTAGGAAGTGTGTTAACAAACTCCCCCTTAAAATAAACTCCATTTTCAGCACTTAGATCCTTGAGGTGTGATGAGCGGTCAGCGGCAACTCGATCATCTTTATCTTTTGAGTGCCTCCACGTCGTGTCTTCATTCCGAAGCTTGTCTTCTATCACGTTCGCATCTGCACATACAGGAAAGCTAAACGCGTAATGAGAACAAACTCTTGGAATATAGTTAACATAAACAAATGATACACATGTGACCAGTTTTCAATCAACTACCGTCCGACAGTTTGAAAGTTTAACAAATTGTTCAATTTTAGACTTTAACTTTCAAAACTTGCAAATTTCGACCGTTTATGAAGATTTAGTTGTTTTGGTTTTCGTTCAGGTTTCAGGTAACGAAGATTCGAGTTCCAACATCGGGTAATCAAAAGAAATTAAAAATAAAATCTTTTAGGCTTTTATAAAGTTTATATTAAAACACACCTAAAATCTTTTTGGAATTTTGAATATTTCAAATGTAAAGACAGAAAGCAGTAAATAAATATATACAGAGATGCAGAAACAGAAAGCATTAAATAAATATTTACAGACATTCTTTTTACGAGTTTCGAGAGTAAGAGAATCATATCAGTGTACGGTCACGCCAAAATGCTCTTGTTGTTCAGTTAGTTAACATTTAGATAAGCATCCTATAACGATTATCGGTATTGTTGTCCACTTAAGCTCAACTTATCAGATGTAATCATGGCGAGGGGATACGTTAAGGTATGATTTATACTTACCGACCGGTGTTCATCCACACACGACACATTCCCGTATCAAGGTATGCTCGAGAGTTCATCTTACTGGTGAGTATATCATTTATCATCTGTTTTGATATATATGAAAATGTGAGATACTCACTTATTTTGATTGAAAACAAGCCCTATGTGATAGAATCACTTATTGATGAGGAACTTGATTTTCAGATGCATGAGGGCACAGGAGCAAGTTCGTGAACAGGTCAATACTAACGTACAGCAAAGAGACGAACTTGACTCCCGAATAAACTGTGATATATTATCACTTATTTTGATTGGACATGTGATTGTTGATCACTTATTGAGGTCGTATGCAGTATGTACACGTATGTATGTTATCATAGAAGCTCTAGACTTCGTCTCCGTTATTTTTCGGTAAAAGAAACAACCATGATACCCAGATGATAAACAGCATAAAGACCACATATCTCAGAACCTCGACAATCTCTCAAACGAAATTTCGGTACCAAGACCATATGCCAATGAGCGGTTCCCACACGGTCTTCAGTCGATTTAGGTTTATATCACCCTACACACTTTAAAATGATTGTGAGCCTACCGATACATCTTATATAGAGCTGCTTATCGTTTTTCGTTTAAGGTTTAGTTTAAAGAGGTTTCAACAGACCAATGATGTACAATCATTTTCTCTTTTTCTCGCCAGGAAACTCATTTTTGTTTTTCTACTGTTTTTGTGTTTTTGAATTTTTTCGATGTTTTTGAATTTTCAAATTTTGGATTTACTCCCCCTAAAATGTAAAAACTATGATAAATTAAAAACACAAAGATATTTACAAAAACGATTTTCTGATGTTGGTTTTAGTCTTGCTTGACCTTAATGCCGTTTACCAATAATAAAAAGTCAAATCGTGATTTGTCAAATGCTTTGGTAAAAAGGTCGGCACGTTGGTCATCGGTATGGACCTTAACAACATTGACGAGTTTCACATTGTAACAATCACGTGTGAGGTGATATTCGAGATCAATTTTTCTGGCCAAGGAGTGCTGTACGAGATGTTAGTAATTCGCAAAACAGCTTAAATATCGACAAAGATAGGAGAGATTAGAAATTTAAAACCGTAATCCTGCAATTTCTGCGTGCATCGCCAGGAATCTGAGTGCTCTCCCAAACTGGATATCCACCCGGTGTGGATTTCAAGGTCGATTTTGCAGCTACTTCAATGAACCGAGAATTCTCTTTACAACAACAAGATGATAAACCTTCGGGTCCGTCTGGTAAGTGGCAAATGGAGCATGTGGGAAAGCTTGTACACATCATCATTGGACGGTCCATACATGATGTCTTCCACATTCTTTTGCACCAGCAAAGGTCTTCGTCTTTCTCCTTTAGAAGTAGTGTGCGGTTGTTCAACCCATGCCAAGGTATCCGCACACCCAGTTAGTTTATTCAACAAACACATTTTCTTCAATCACACCGTAGAGAAAAGTACCCTACACGTTCATCTTGTGGACTTTGAACTTCTTGTGGTTCAAAAATCCATGAATCTTCAAAAGGCTTCAGACGTGCTGCAGCGCGTACTTTTCATTGGAATCTTTCCTATCGACCCGATCAAAAACCATAACAACCAAATTTTGGCATATTTTTCATCTTGTCGAATTTTTTAACTTCATTCAACCACATTCTTTCATCGTCATTCCTTCATCTGACATTTTTTTTGTCTTCTTTCCTTTTTCTCTCTCCATCAAAGGCAACAATATTCTCCTAGTAGCACAAATGTTTCAGAGCCTTATGTCGCCGATCTTGTGCATGGACGCTCCACTATCAACAATCCTACGACTATCAATAGTTCCTCCTGGAACATCATGCACACTCATTTAGAGATTAGTTGGAGAGGGGGACCCAAGCCTTCATAGACTTGGGTAGTCCGTCATCATCAAGAATTGTGACATCCATTTCCCGATGATTCAGAATTGATGTAGCTCCCCTTGAAACAATTTCCGATTTTGGTTTTCAAATCTGTTTTTATTTTTCATTTTTAACATCTGATTTAACAGACTGCGTTTGGACAACCTCTGGTTTTAAAGCTTTTTCAACTTTTTTTCTTTGTTGCTTTTTCTGTTTCTTTTCTCGTTGTTTAACAAGACGAGGGTCCTGTCTTGGTGAAACAGATCTTTTATAGTAACTGTTACCATGGGGGGCATCAACTTTTGCCTTTCCCTTGGTGAGATATGGACAGTTTCTGACAATGTGCCCATACTCACCGCATTCAAAACATGATCTCCGCTCAACAAACCTCGGAGTATCATAACCGTAAGAGCTTGATGATGAACTTCGTGATCTTGAGGTACTTGGTCCTACATCACAACAGTTTGTGTGTTGTGTGTAGTTGTTTTGACTGTTTCTTTTCAAATTTTTCTTTTGCATAACAAAATCTGTGTTGGATTTGTTTTCAAAAGATTCAATTTTATCCGTCCCTCGGGATTTCACGAAGTTCACCTTTTGAACCTTCTTCTTGTTTTGGATTTGTTTGCCTTTTCCCTTTCCTTGGTAAACGTGACCTTGCTTTCGTTGATTGTGTTGTGGTTGCAATTTTTTATTCCCATATTTCTTTCTAACTTCGGATTTTGGGATAGGAGCACACTGAGTTACTACAACTCCTGGGCTCGACTTTCCCAAAAACTTACTGGTAGAATCTTCAAAAACTTTATCAATCAAGGATTGATTAACATTCTTGATTGGGAAATCCTTGTCTGAATATATTTTATCAGGTCCAATCAACGTGTAAAGCAAATTCACGCTTTCACAACTCTCAGAGTCTTGCGCCGACGTGGACTCAACCAGAACAGTCTTAGCAGGTTTTGCGGGAGGATCACATAGAAAATGATTCTCAAGAGGTATGTCCTCTTCTTTGATTACCGCATCAGACTATGATGAGTCACTATCATCGGATTCATCATCTGAAGAATCAGCATCCTCAACAATGACTGGAGGATCCTGATTTTGTTTAGCAGTTGATACATCTGTATCTGCAGACACGTCCGAATATGATGATACTTCCGTTTTGTATCCAAGTCCGGTTGCAAATTCCTCAATGTCTAAAGGAACAAATTGCTCAAAATAAGTTCTATTCTCCTCATCAGGCATTGCGTCATAATTTTGTCTAACAGGTGGTGGACACTTCTTATATCCAATGCACGTGACATCCCTTTTCTCTTTCTGAACATCGATGATGTGATCCAGCACATAACTAGAGTTTAAATAACTATTTAGCTTAAGATGGATCGCCTCACTTTCAGATTTAACACAAGCTAACTCTTTTTGCATGACCTTGAGACGATTGATATAACAGTTTATGTCAGTTTGTTTTCTTGAAACCATTTTTGTTAGCTCAGTTTTATCTTTTCTTAAATTTTTAATCACCGTTTTAAACTCTTTTTCATGGTTTTCATAAAACATGTTAGCGTCTTTGCATTTCGAAAGATCCACGATCAAACCTTGATTGTGGATAAATGTCACGTCATACTTGCTTTGCAAATCGTCATATTTGCTTTGCAAATCAGACAATTTGCTTTGCAAATCAGACAATTTGCTTTGCAAATCAGACAATTTAGCACTTAATTTAACATAACTATCACAGCTATCCGAACTTGGTTCATCGACACATACCTGAGTGGATTCAATCTCAGATATTGACTCATTCGCCTCAGAATCAACAACCCCCCTTGTTGAATCATATTCTGATCCATCCTCGCTTGAACTTGAACTTGAACTTGAACTTGTACAATCTTTAACTGAGCTTGTAACATCTTCAACTGAGCTACCGTCATGTTCAGAACTGTCATCATTTCCTGAGGATTCACCATTGCTGGCATCCTTGACAATTTTGGCATAAAGCGCCGTTTTTGTCTGACCATTGTAGTTTGGATCAAGAAATGATGGTACTCCAGTAGACCGATAGCTTTGCTCTGAAGCAACTGGTTGTGCTGTTCCATACATATCGGTTGCTGAACCCTTTCTCGTATACGTGTTATTTGACGGTGTGGGAGATTCGGCCCATGATGGCGATAAACCCGTGCTTCTATACTTGCTCTCCGTACTAGATGGAATACCCCACCAGTCTGAACTCATAGTGAAGTGAGAACAAACAACTTAAAAAACAATTTTGAACCAACGGATATTCACGAACAATGATGGCCCACCAACGAATAATTGTGAAAGATGTATGTTAGGCCCAAATGACAACCTAAGCCCAATACTCAATATCTCCTTAACGAAAAATGATCAAGTATACACATAAAACAGTTGGACAAAACATATAGGTTTTGGGCCTATATTACTGGGCTCACAAATTAAAGTGGACATTTTTTTTTAAATCTCACGAAAGGCCAAAGACACTTGTAGGACCAAAACACCACAAAATAAATGTGAGCCCAAAATAAGTATTCGGTGAATTATATCTAGATCAGATGAGAAACATGCCCACTTAAGTTTTTTATCGTTACTTGAAAAGGATTCAGGCCCAATTCTTAATTGTGATCCACTAAAAAAATGTCAGGTCTTTCGTCAATCCAAGTCCAAAAAAAATAATCTTTTTCGTGAAAGCTGAATGGTAGGCCCAATATTAATTCTGGTCCAGGAAAGAATATTGAAAAAGGGCCCAATGTCTTAGAATTTCACAAAAACAACAGTTGAGATATTTTCAACAAAAAGAAATCTTATCTCTGACACAATAGTTGGTGAATTATTTCAAACTTCACCTTACCCTTAAGCCATCCTCAAACACCTCAAATTTCAAAGGTCGTCATTTTGAAAGACTGACATTTCAAATCAATAATATTTTAATCTACTTCAATAATTTACCCAAACACACAAAGCAGATTCAAATCAAAAACCCAGAAATGATGAAGAAACTGATGAACTTTTTGAAGATACGAAGAACACTATGAATTTTCCGGTCAAACTTATGATGATTCCGGCCAACGGAAAAAATTTCCGAACAATGAGTTTGCAAGAAAGTTTCAATAACAACCCAATCTTAACATGTATAAATGTATTCCAACAAGGTTTTTGTCAAAACTTATAGAAAAACACCAAGATTTCCAAAGTTTTAAATCTGTTTTTCAGAAAATATGATTTTAAGAGCTCAAACTTGAGAACAAATTCTGAAAACAACTCGGTTTTAACAAGGAGAAGAGCCTTGGCTCTGATACCACTTGTAGGTCCAGCTAGCGGAGGATCTATTGGTGAATTATTTCAAACTTCACCTTACCCTTAAGCCATCCTCAAACACCTCAAATTTCAAAGGTCGTCATTTTGAAAGACTGACATTTCAAATCAATAATATTTTAATCTACTTCAATAATTTACCCAAACACACAAAGCAGATTCAAATCAAAAACCCAGAAATGATGAAGAAACTGATGAACTTTTTGAAGATACGAAGAACACTATGAATTTTCTGGTCAAACTTATGATGATTCCGGCCAACAGAAAAAATTTCCGAACAATGAGTTTGCAAGAAAGTTTCAATAACAACCCAATCTTAACATGTATAAATGTATTCCAACAAGCTTTTTGTCAAAACTTATAGAAAAACACCAAGATTTCCAAAGTTTTAAATCTGTTTTTCAGAAAATATGATTTTAAGAGCTCAAACTTGAGAACAAATTCTGAAAACAACTCGGTTTTAACAAGGAGAAGAGCCTTGGCTCTGATACCACTTGTAGGTCTAGCTAGCGGAGGATCTAGTAGCCTAATCCTTGTATACGAACAAACCCGGTTGTGCGGAATCCAACCGGGTAAACAAACCGAGCAAAGAGAACACGAACACAACAAGATTCAACGTTTAACGCTCAATATATTGATTCAGCAGAGTAACAGTTACAAAGATATTACAAGAAAATCACTAAACTCTACTGATGTGCTCTCATGTTTCTCTCTGTGTTCACACTTCTCTTTTGTCTTCAACCTGCTGTTTATATAGGCTGCAGGTCGACGAATAACCTGCAGCGACGAAACACTTCGACGAATGACAAACAGCTGACGAAAGACATTAGTCCTCAAAGCACCTCGACGAAATACATGCAGGTTTTTCGTCATGTAAGAGGTGAGGAGGTTTTTCGTCATATGTGTGCTCAGTTTTTCGTTAACAGCATACTTGTAGGTCTTTCGTCATGCAGGTGATGGAAACAAACAAAACAATTAGAATCTTCAATAAAAAAGATCCATGCATTCACGTATCAATGCATTTAAATGTCATCACATGACATCATCATGACATCATCATGACATCATCATGGTGATGTGGCGCCAGGAAAGTTCGCGGCTCTTCGTGCTTCGCGTGTCGAACTCTGGGGCGCACGACGGAGGAATGTCGCGACGTCGGGCTCGAACCGAACCTAACCGAGTTGAACCGATCCGAGTCGAACCGAACCGAGTCGCGTCCACATAAAGTGTATCAACAAGATGTGATGACAACCATGAGTGGCTAAACATGTTGTGACTTCCGCTCGGATGAACAATTGCTTGTTTTGATACGAATACTTTGTTTCTGATTCTTTTAAACTGGTAAAGTTTGACTACTTATGTTGATTTTGTGCAACGATTGTTATATTTGAATTATTTGTCGTTTATCAAGTGTATTGGGGATATACTTGCATCATTAGCGGGTTAATAAACTGGTGGGTAATTGGTATAATTAAACGGGTTGTTAGGTGTATGGTGAATCTTAAAAACTATCCCTAAAAATTAGTCAAAATCATTAATCCAAGGCCATATCTATGTGGTGTTTTGAATCAGTAAACACGTGTTTGTGTTAAAAACGGGTAATTGAGATTCCGGGTGGAGGTTACTTTTTCTCTTATTGATAACACTTTTCCCATTAATTTCCGTTTTCTTTCAAACAATTATTAAAACCCCTGAATTTAGAATGGATTAGATCATAGTTAAAATCGAACATTAACCACAAATTTCCCATGGATACGATACCCTACTTATGTTATCTACATAGTTTATTTAGGTTTCTGATTGACCCTAACGATAGACATCAAAATGGCGCCGTTGCCGGGGAATTCGTGTGCCTAGTGTTAGTCTAGATTAGTTGTTTTTCTTTTTCTAAAAAAATCATAAAAACCCAAAATATTTCTTTTTGTTTATTTTTGTATCGTGCGGTATTACGTGCAGTTTCTTGTTTACTTGTGTGTAGGTGATTTCTAGTGGCATGCATACCAGGTTTTCAGGAAAGTCATCACCACTTCTTTTCGACCCCGAAATCGAAAAGAGCGCCAGACAGAACTTGTTGCTTCGTTCAGCCTTGAAAGGAAAAGTGATAAAGTCAACAATGAATCCTCTAATAAATCAACCAACCCTGAATCAGCAAACACCACAACAAGATCCACTTCCTGATATACCACCACCACCATTCCAAAATCTAAATTCACAAAATCAACCTCAATCCCTAAATCATCAAAATTAACCACCATTACCTTTCCAAAACCAACCAAATCAACCACCACCACAATACCAAAATGCTAGACAAGCACCTCCATAAGGTGACTTTCAAGTGAGAGGTGGAGATTTAGAGTACCCACGCATGGGTAACCCGTTAGGAACCCAACAACAACCCGAGCTAATTCGGGTTGTGAATAAGAGTGAACCTCACCCGCACCGTGTAGGTGACCAATTTGAACAGAAGGTGAATTAGGGTAGAGTAGAGATGGTAGATTGGATTATGGTTTGGAGTATGATGAAGAATGGGATGAGCGTGAAACATATGCGGGAATGCAAGGAGGCTAATTAAATTTGGTGGCAAACCGGGATTGCCAAGGGTTTCAGCAAAGACAACCACGTGGGGGTAACCAATATCAACCCCCCCCCCCCCCCACGGGTGAATCGAGCACTGGTCGTACCACGTCAAAGGCAAAGAGATCCGAGATTTCTGGATCCAAATATCCGGGGGTAGAGAGTCACTTCCGTCCACAAATTGCGGAACACTCATCGCCTATTGTCATGCCTGTTCTTAATGGTGATCGATATTTTGAGGCAAAACCGCATATCTTGACATGTTGCCTAATTTTCATGGAAAGGGGAGTGAAGAACCGTATGCTTATATTGCGAAATTTGAAGCGGTTTGTTGTATGATAGGTGGACATGGGTTCACACCGGATCAAGTTAAGTTGGTCCTATTTCAGTTCTCCCTAAAAGACTCAGCACGTGAATGGTTCATTTCCTTGCCTTATGCAAGCATTCACACATGGCAAGAGTTGGAACAACAGTTCCTAGAAGAGTATTATACTTAACAAAGAACCAAGTCGGGAAGAGCTGTCATTAGAGAGTTCCAACAACTTCCGGGTGAGTTGTTCTATGAGTCATGAAAGCGGTTCAATCAATTGATTCGTAATTTTCCTCATCTTAGCATTCCACGATGGTAGTTAATTATCGATTTTCATGACGGGATATCCAATGAAGATAGGCGAGACATCAAGGCCACAACGGGTGGCACTTTTCTAAGGAATCATGTGGACGTGGATTGGGATTATTTGGATATTGTAGTAGCCGACTCGAAAAGTCAAGCCCAATCTGATAGAGGAAAGAAATATCCAATCCCTACGTCAACAGGTACGGGAATCTCTACGGCTCGGGTGACTCAGTTAGAGAGAGAGAGAAGGAGGCTTTAGAACGCCAATTGGCGAGATTTAAAAGTCTTGGAAGAAAAGACTCGATACATGCTGCTATGTCTTATCAAGGAGGTGAGCCATATCAAAACAGACAGCCTGGTTACAACAACCAAAATTACAATCAAAGGAGTTGTCAACAGAGTTCAATCCAAGGAAGATCAAGCGGTCCAGCCGAAGGGTCGAACAATGAGATGATGGAAATTGTGAAGCAAATAAAAAAATGTCAAGAGGTTCAAGCCAAGGCTTATCAAACTTTAGAAAAACAACTTGCACAATTGGCGACCGAGGTGGCTCAAGGAAGAAGAGAACCAGGGAAACTATCGAGTGATACTACAAAGAATCCTCAACATTATGCAAGAGTTAACTCGGTAAGTATCCTTCCTAAATCTGAGATTGTTGATACAGCTCATACATCTTCATCTCAAGCAGTTGCAGGTATAAGAGAGGATATTGATGGAGGTGAGGAGAGTGAGCCAGGGGTACCGCTCATTACAATTAAAGTGGGAAAGTTGAAGATCTACAAAGCTTTATTGGATTATGGGGCGAGTATGAGTATTCTCCCAGGAAGTTTGTATGATCAGTATGACTTTGGTCTACTATATGATTTTGATAAGAAGGTGATTTTGGCGAATGATAGATGGAAGCAACCCCGTGGGGTTCTGAAGGATGTGATGATCTAGCTGGGTGAGTTCTTTTATCTAGTAGACTTAATGGTGCTGGATCATGCACCTACAAGGACAATTGAGCCACAAAAAGTGATTCTGGAACATCCATTCTTGTACACTTCCAATGCTCAAATCAACCATAGAGATGGATTAATCTCCATGAGCTCTGAAAACCGTAAGCTATTCTTTAATGTTTTCTCAAAATCCTACTTACGAGGTTCTTGATAATTTGTGTGAAGTAGGTGCTATTAACAAGTTTGTTTCATCATACACTGCACGTGTGTGAGGACACGTTAGATAAGAAAGGTGTTAAGTGTTACAGGTCCAAGTTTGGAAGAACGAAGAATATGTGAAGAAAGTGGATGTGAAAAGGAGAGGAAAAGCAGGCAAGGGACCGGATGGTGGAAACGCTTGGGGAGATGAGGCCAAGATTGAGCCTAACTGGTATGGAGCTGCAACTGTCCGGACTTAGGGAAGCTGAGTCCTCTAGAAAAGTCTGGAGGTAAGCAGGCGTTTGAACCACCTTAAAGGTTGCAGGTATAATCTGGCTGAAGATCTAAAACTTAGCGCTCTTAGGAGGCAGCCTAAGGTTTTGTTTTTCCGTTATGTTTGTTTTTCTTTTGTTTTGAGTCGTCGAGTCTAACCATGCAATTGTTCAAGTGTGGGGAAGTCCGAGGAGGTTTGGCTAAGCTCTGGCGCAGTTGAGGGCATTGCACAGTTGGTTGGCGGGTAAGGCAAAATGATTATATGTTAATTTGCATAAAGAATTTGGCCCAAAAAATTGATTTTTGGAGTGTTCTTGGACATTTTTCGATTGTTTTTGGTATGTTTTCGGAGTGTTTCAGGAATATGAGATGGTTTGGAGAAAAGAAATCATGAAAAGAGGAGCCCTAGGTATGTTTTTATTGAAAATTTATTATAGAAATACGTTTGGAGGGTTTGGGAGGTGAAAACAAGAAAAAAAAAGAAATTTTTTCTAGGGCATGAAACTAAAATTGTGGGCAAATCTAGTGAAAAAGTGGTTCTCAAGCGCCACGTGGCAGAACTCATTGCCTCTGCCGCGACACGCCCGAGGTCCCAAGTCAACAGGCACTCCCCCGCGCCACGCGGGGGGTTCCTTGGAATCTACCGCGACACGCGGTGTATGTCCCCAGCGAAACAGGTTTTAAACGCAACCAGGTCTTTCTTTTTCACTCAAACTCTCTTTTCCCTCGCCTCTCTACGTCTTCAGCCAAACCCTAACGAAAATTAACTTCCACCCTCTTAAAATCCACCCCTCTTCTATCTTAAACTCACATCACATAGAAGGAGGGCTAGGTGGATAAATTATGATGGTTTTTGTAGATTGATTCGTTTTAATCTGTTTGGGAGCATGTGAGTTTTATTTTGTAGGTTTCGATCACTTTGTCCATACTCAATCTCCACTGGGCGAGGGGATTTGAATATCTTTTAAGAAGAGCATCCCATGTTGAATGTAGCCGCGAAAAAATGCTATACGGTTGCTGTGGAACGAGGCTTATAGGAATTCAACCATTTAAAATCATGGGAGCCTGTTCCATTTTTCTTTGTGTTCGGTTCGTGTCAGTAGTTGAGTCATGGGTTTTGCTCTCCATTGAGGACAATGAAGGAATTAAGTGTGGGGAGGGGAGACTAGCATCTATTAGTGTTTCGTTGTGTCAGTTAGTTGTGTCTTAGTCAGTGTCGTTTAAAAAAATAAATAAATAAAAAAGAAAATGTTTCGAGAAAATTTTTGCAATAAAATGGAAGATGATAGGTATAATCAGTTTGTGGCATTTGATTACTATATATATGAGATAACGAACAGTTAGTCACAGGTCTAATTTAGGATATGTGGGTAGGCCTAGCCGGTTGAAGAGTTCCTTAGGATTGATATAACATACCTTAAAAATTAGGAGTCTTGTGGGTTCTCACCTTAGGAGCTATGGCAAAATTGAAACCATGGAGAGTATAAGAGGTACGTCATAAGTAAAAGCTTAAAAGTTTTTCCGGTTAAATTGGCACATCTGTTTCTTTTTATGAAAATAAATCCGAAACTCGGTGGCGCCCGAAAAAAGCATTCCATCGGTTCATTTGAGCTACATGTAAAAAAGAGAAAAAACGAAGCCTATGGTATTAACCACTGGGATGGTGACTCAGGTGGGGTATACATGTTAGGTGGAGTTAGAAAATGTATAAATATGTGAAGTTTATGGCATTAACCACTGGGATGGTGACTCGGGTGGGGTATGTCCATTGAACTGATCATAAGCAAAACATGTAAAGCTCACAACATCATCCATCCATCATAAGTTTAACCGGAATTGCATAAAAGTTTTCTATATAAGACGGTATATTAAATCTTTTAACCTTATAAGCTTGAAGTAGGATTAGGTGGCGTTGTAGTCTTTTGAGTATGAGACCCATAGATGACTATAATCATCACTTGAACTTAATGAATCGTGAATAAGGGCTCCGAAGCTGGCGGTTGGGTTTAGGTGTTCTTATACCCGCAATCTTGGTTAACGTGTGGTTTGACTTGTTAATAAATTAATTGAATATGTTGAGTGCCAATGTTTCGGATTGTGATTCAATTGCATATAATTTTTTCGGGATGAAAAATATAAGGGTGGGGATGTGAGGTTGGGTCAAAATACATTGTATTTTGTAGTAGTTTGCATTGATTTTTAGTGACTTAACACGTTAACTCATAACTTATCACGTGTTTGGTGTTTTTAGCTTAACAAGTGCTAAAAAGGGTTAAAAAAAATGAGAAACGGAGCCGAAAATGGGTTTAACGGGTCAACACGGGACCTGTAGCGGAAAAAGTTAACCTGGGCAGTCCAGGCGAGACGCGGCAGGATCAACATACTCTCCCACGACGCGCGGGATAGTCCAGTTACGGGAATGATATAAAAACGATAGAAATTGAGTTTAGGGCATCCATTCACTTTCCAGCCGTTCCAGACGAATTTAGAGGCGATTTCCAGCAAATTTAACCATAAATTGCATCTGTTCAAGCTGTTTCTCATGATTAATCCCTCCTCGATGAAGATTGAAACTGTGATGACAACCATGAGCAGCTAAACACGTTGTGACTTCCGCTCGGATGAACAATTGCTTGTTTTGATACGATAACTTTGTTTCTGATTCTTTTAAACTGGTAAAGCTTGACTACTTGTGTTGATTTTGTGCAACGGTTATTATATTTGAATTATTTGTGGTTTATTAAGCGTATTGGCGATATACTTGATCGTTAGCGGGTTAATAAACTGATGGGTAATTGGTATAATTAAACGGGTTGTTAGGTGTACGGTGAATCTTAAAAACTATCCCTAACAATTAATCAAAATCATAAATCCAAGGCCATGTCTATGTGGTGTTTTGAATCACTAAACAGGTGTTGGTGTTAAAAACGGATAATTGAGATTCCGGGTGGAAGTTACTTTTTCTCTTGTTGATAACACTTTTCTCATTAATTTCCATTTTCTTTCAAACAATTATTAAAACCCACGAATTTAGAATAGATTAGATCATAGTTAAAATCGAACATTAACCACAAATTCCCCGAGGATACGATACCCTACTTATGCTATCTACATAGTTTATTTAGGTTTATGATTGACCCTAACGATTCTCATCAAACTCCATTCGTGTTATATTCAGTGATATTGCCATTTGTCCTCTTTGTTAGGGACAAGTTTTCTTTGTTTATAGTTATTCTTGACTTGGTTAATTTGAAACACCGCATAAGTAGACATAACAAATTTCATATGATGCATGAAAATTATACAAAGTACCTAACAAAGACAATACTGGTAACAAACCATTAACATAGCTTCAACTGTAAATTTTGACTTGGAATGTTGGTGTCTGCTAAGTTTACGCCCCAATTTATATTTGTTTATAAAACTTCTAGTCTTCCAGTAAAACTTTATACAACTTTTTGGTGTTGGAGAAAATACCGATCACAAATCACAATCAAGCAGTTGCAATCAAGCTATCTGTCCAAAAATGGCTGTTACAATCAGAAAGTCGATACAATACAAGCCTATCTCACTCACAGGTAAAATTAATCTGGTTTCTTCCCGGGCCGGCTCAACCATTGTGGTGGCCTAAGGCGAAGTAAAATCTTGTGGCCTTTTTCCCAAAAAAATGTATGTAATTGAAAGTTAAACTTGAAGGGTCCAAGTGTAATTATTTGAAAGATTGTGTTAAAATTTAAAAACAAAGAAAAGAATGGTGACCCAGGGATTCGAACCCGGGTCTCACCAACATCCCTACATAGACAAAACCACTACACTACCAACCATCAGTTGATAATCCACACCCTAAATCTTTTATAAATGGACTGTGGTTTCATCAAATTATGAAGGCCCTATAGTTTTGGTGGCCCAAGGCCCAAGCCTCATTTGGCTTACCCTTGGGCCGGCGCTGTTTAATTGAGTATTTAATTCAATATATGTATTCATGCAATTGGACTGTTTAATTGATATATCACCGGCTTCAATTTGTGTGATTGAAATTCTTTTTTTATTTTAGGGTTTCTTAACTTACATATCAAATCAATTTGATTAACCTATTTTTTGGGTTTCTTAGTCTACTGTATATTCTGTATGATAAAGGAAATATAATATATACAATCTATATGCTCTAGCAAATAATAATAAAAAAGACATAAATGCCCATGCATATATACATGTATAATAACCCGTCTAATAATCACTATTGCATACAAGTTACACATCAAAGGTGAACTCCTATTTGGTATGAAAGCAACATAAACTCGGATTTTACTTCCATTTGTATGTATTTGAGGACATGTTTCTTGTTATATTCATTGATATTGCCATTTGTCCTCTTTATTGGGGACAAGTTTTCTTTGTTTATTCATCATACTTGAATTAACCTAATTGACCAAGTTTATGAACAGACGGAGCATTCTATAATGACTTTTAGGTATGGTTTTGATTACACTAATGGAAAGAACAGTTTTTGCTTTACCTGTTAGATTTTATATTAATTATTTTATAAGAACGGTGGTCCAACACTCGCTCGATTCTTGGAATTTTTATAGTGATTCTTGACTTGGTTTATTCATATGATGCTTGCAAATTATACAAAGTACCCAACAAAGACAATGTTGATAAGTAACTTTAGCGCTAATTTATATTTGCTTATAGAACTTCTAGTCTTTCAGTGAAACTATATAAAATGATTAGTATTGAGTAGGTACTTAGTTAGAAAATCTCTTCTGTAAACAGAAGTAAAATGATGATATCATGATTTATCTTGCTGAACTTTTCCTACAAGTTTGTGTCCTTTTCTGATGGCAGTATCCTTTGAACAAGTCAATGAAAAAAGGAGCATATCTTAGATTAATATAGCGACAGCGAACCAACATTGAACACATCGACAACGATAATTTCAATGTGCCTGTCCTGATAGTTATATATGAAACCTGATGCTGTATATGTTTTTCCCTGCTGTTTGTGAAAGTGTGAGTGTTATGTATCTCTAAAGGTGATAAAATCGAATGAAATGCCCGCTTTCGATACTCGTAATTTTAGAAGAATCTGCAACTACTCTAACGGTGATGTCGAGAATCAAGAAATCAATAGTCGCGGGAAGTTGCCTCTCTTATACGAGGAAGATGGCTCAAGAAATAAATATAAAGCGGTTGATGGGTTCTCGTTTGCAACAGGAAATCATCAAGTAGAACACGAACCACTGAAAAATTTCCTTAATTTAGACGCCTTGTTTCTCGACACCTCACCACCGTTTCGTTCATATGAGCATAAGATGCAGGAGCTTGCAGATATCGAATCTCAATATTCCGAGCTTATTAAACCACATACACAAAGTTATGAGGGAGCGGTTAGATATGAACCAGGTGGCCTGAAGATATCAACCGATGCGGTTATACGCTTAGGAGGAGAACGGTTCATACAATCTTGTTCTTCCACTGCGATGAACGATATTTCGATATCGAGCCACCCGTACAGTAGTTCATTCTCCGGCCTTTCTGATCAAGAAGTCGAAGATGTTCAACTCATTGAAAATCTACTACTTTCTGCAGAGAAAGTCACTCAACAACAGTTTGAGCGATCCATAAAGCTTCTTGATTGGTGTGATGTTATGTCATCTAGCTCAGGAGGCCCGATTCAAAGATTAGTTCATTATTTTTCCAAAGCTTTACGAGAGAAGATCGATAAAGAAACCGGGAGAGCTGTTTTGTCCAGGGGGTCAGGAAGGAAAGATGTCCCAAATCTTGCAGAGAGAGTGATGAGCACAAATCCAGTTGCTACCATGCTTTATGAAAAATCAGCACTTTACCAAGCGGGTCATTTTTCTGGGATGCAGGCTTTGGTGGATGGTGTTTCTGGGTCGAAAAAAGTTCATGTAATCGATCTCTCGATAAAACATGGCGCACACTGTACGATTCTAATGCAGGCTCTCGTATCTCATCCCTTTTGTCCTATTGAACATCTTAAAATAACAGCTGTTGGGACTAATTGCAAACAGAAAATCGAGCAAACGGGTAACTGGTTGAAGAGTTTTGCTGAATCTATAAACTTATCTTTCTCGTTTAACCTGGTTATAGTTGAAGATATGCTAGATTTCGATAAAGATCTTCTTGAGTTGGATCCAGATGAAGCTTTGGGTGTTTACACATCATATGGTTTATGGACCATGATCGCGCAACAGGACCGTTTAGAATCTTTGATGAAAGTCATAAAAAGTATAAACCCTCTCGTTATGGTAGTGTGTGAAGTTGCAGCGAATCTTAACTCACCAAACTTTGTGAACCGTTTTATTGAAGGTTTGTTTTTCTACGGGGCGTTGTTTGATTCTTTAGAAGAGTACTTGGGTCGTGAAGAGGAAATTCGCACTGTTACCGAGTCGATGCATTTTGGTAAGGGAATAAGCAACGTTGTGGCATCGGAAGGCACGGAAAGAGTGATTAGGCATGTGAATATTGATGTTTGGAGAAAGTTTTTTGCGCGTTTTGGGATGAAGGAGACTGAACTTAGTATGTCTTCTTTATATCAAGCAAATTTGGTTGCAGAAAAGTTTCCGTATGGAAGTTGTTGCACATTTGATAGGGACGGTTATTCGCTCGTCATCGGCTGGAAAGGAATACCGATCCAGTGTCTTTCTGCATGGAAATTCTCATGAGACTTCATGTCTGGTTTCAGCTACGAGTTGAATGTTTGTATAATTTATTTCTTAATGTTTGACATGATCAACGATGTTCTCAATGTTGGATTTGGTAAGAAATTGTATAATATTCAACATTATGTTGATATGATGAGTATGATTTGCATCTAATTAACATTCAATATATAAGACCATAATGGGAGTCTTGAGTATGTTCTGCAAATACATTGTCAAGAAAATCTAATTCACCACTGTATTACAATACAAGCCTAATCAAAAAATAAAAAAAAAAATCACTCCAAAAATGGCTGTTGCAATTAAGACTAAAATCAAAGAAATGATACAATAAAAGCCTTTCTCACTCACACCTCCAATCAGGTTTCTTGTTGTGTTCACTCATCTTGTCATCATTCAAGTATTTAATTTAACCTGTTTCTCTGTAGTAATACAATTGAACTGTTTAAACTAGCTATTTCTTGTATATTTCTAGTGTTTTTTTTTTTTTTTTTTGTTTATAATTCAAATTGATATGGTTTAACTAACTTTCGGATCAAGTTCAGAGATCCAGATGTAATAGCTTGCTATGATCAGGTGTTCACTCTTGCATATGCCTGGAGATTTGGATAAAGTATATATCTATTTCTGTCAACGATCACATTACAGGTGAACTCCTATTCTTGTTATATTCAGTGATATTGCCATTTGTTCTCTTTGTTGGGGACAAGTTTTCTTTGTTTATTCATGCTAGGATTATCTAATCAGTAACTTGCGTATTTGTTTCAACTATAGTTTAGCAAGTAGATAATTTATAAAAGGACAAACATTTTTATAGTGGCTTTGGTTATGGATTTTAGTTATATTAATGGCAGAAACAGTTTTTCAGGATTACATGAACTATACCTTTGATTTCTTAGTTACAAAATCTCTTCTATAAACACAAGTAAAATGAAGCATTAATCTTGCTGAACTGTTCCTGTAACGTTATCCTTATCTGTTGGGAATATCCTTTGAACAAGTCAATGCAAAATCAAATATTGTAGTACAAATGTACAATATAGTGACAGCGAACCAACATTGAACACATCGACAATGAAAATTTCAATGTGCCTGTCCTGATAATTATATATGAAACCTGATGCTGTATGTTTTTCCCTGTAGTTTGAGAGACTGTGAGTGTTATAAACCTCTAAAGGTGATGAAATCGAATGAAATGCCTCCTTTCGATACTCGTATTTTTAGAAGAATCTACAACTACGCTAAAGGTGATGTCAAGAATCGAGAAATTGATAGTCGTGGAAAGCTGCCTGTGTTATACGAAGATGATGATTCAGGAAATAAATCCAAAGCGGCCGATGGGTTTTCGTTTGCAACAGAAAATCATCAGGTAGGACACGAACTCCTAAAAGATTTCCATAGTTTAGATGCCTTGTTTCTTGACACAACACAACCATATCGTGCATATGAACATAAGATGCAGGAGCATGCAGATATAGAATCTCAATATTCAGAGCAAATTAAAAGTCACACACAAAGTCATGAAAAAGCTGTTCGATATAAACCAAGTGGCCCGAAGATATCCACTGACACGATTATTCGGTTGGGTGGAGAACGGTTCATACAATCTTGTTCATCGACTTCGATGAGCGATATTTCGACATTGAGCCACCCGTACAGTAATTCATTCTCGGGCCTTTCTGATGAAGAAGTCAAAGATATTCAACTCATTGAAAATCTTCTACTTTCTGCCGAGAAAGTCACTCAACAACAGTTTGAACAATCAATTAAGCTTCTTGATTGGTGCAATGTTCTGTCATGTAGCTCAGGAAACTCGATTCAAAGATTAGTTCATTATTTTTCAAAAGCTTTACGAGAGAAGATCGATAAAGAAACTGGGAGAGTTGTTTCATCCAGTGGCTCAGGAAAGAAAGATGTACCAAATCTTGCAGAGAGAGTGATGAGCCCGAATCCGACTGCTACCATGCTTTATGAAAAAATACCGCTTTACCATGCGGGTCATTTTTCTGGGGTGCAGGCTTTGGTGGATGGTGTATCCGGTTCACAAAAAGTTCATGTAATCGATCTCTCCATAAAACATGGCGCACACTGTACAATTCTAATGCAGGCTCTCATATCCCAATCCAGATGTCCTATCAAACATCTTAAAATAACCGCTGTCGGGACAACTTCCAAACAGATTATCGAGCAAACTGGTGACTGTTTGAAGAGTTTTGCTGAATCTATAAACTTATCTTTCTCTTTCAACTTGGTTATAGTTGAAGATATGCTAGGTTTCAATAAGGATGTTCTTGAATTGGATCCTCATGAAGGTTTGGGTGTTTACACATCATATGGTTTATGGGGCATGATCGCACAACAAGACCGTTTAGAATCTTTGATGAAAGTAATAAAAAGTGTTAATCCTCGTGTCATGGTCGTAGGTGAAGTTGCAGCGAATTTGAACTCACCAAATTTTGTGAACCGTTTTATTGAAGGTTTGTTTTTCTACGGGGCGTTGTTTGATTCTTTAGAAGATTGTTTGGGCCGTGAAGATGAAATCCGCATTGTGACTGAGTCGATGCATTTAGGTAAGGGAATATATAACATCGTTGCATCTGAAGGTTCGGAAAGAGTGATTAGGCATGTGAACATTGATGTTTGGAGAAAGTTTTTTGCGCAGTTTGGGATGAAGGAGACCGAGCTTAGTATGTCTTCTTTATTTCAAGCAAATCAGGTGGCGGAAAAGTTTGCGTGCGGAAGTTGTTGCACTTTTGATAGGGACGGTTATTCGCTTATCATTGGCTGGAAAGGAACACCGATCCAGTTTCTTTCTGCATGGAAATTCTCATGAGATTTTATGTCGGGTTTCGGCTTTGAGTTTCTTGTTTGTATTGTTTATTCTTTAATGTTTGACATGATCAACGATGTTCTTTATGTTAGTTGTGGTAAGACATTGTATAATTTTCAACACTATGTTGATATGATGAGTATCTGCCCTTTGGGCAGGCTCATTAGCACCTAATTAACATTGAATATGTCGACAATGGGTGTTCAAGTGTGTTCTGGAAATACATTGTCAAGAAAATCAATTTTTATGTAGAATGGATCATAGGTAAGAGATAGTTGAGTGTGAGCGATTCAACTACTCTTGACAACTTGTTAGAATAGCCTGATTCTAAGCTAAAACTCGTTTAATACAAAAGTTTGAACCCATTTTATGCTACACTTTATTCTACTCGAGATCTCATATTTTAATGGTGTTGACCCGACAAGTATATCAGCTACATTATGAGGTCCTAGTTCCAACTTACCCGTAAAGCAGCAGAGGAAGTTCGATAATGACAGGAACCCCAATCAGCAATCAGCAACTAACCAAGTCAAGGTTCATACCAGGGAAATCGTCCGAAGTGTAACAAGTGCAACCTTCATCAAAATGGGCACTGTGAACAGAACCGCTGCCAGCTGTGTGGGAAAATAGGGCATGCTGCCAGAGATTGTAGAAGTCGGTTCCCAGTTAAGCAACCACAGCAAAAACAACAGCCAGCACAGCAAAGCTAGAGACAGCAGCAGCAACAACAACAGGGCAATGGAAAGGGATGTTTCAAATATGGTGCTAAAGGGCATATCAGGAAGGATTGCCCACAACAGAATCAAAATAACAATAACAACACTGGCAATGGCAACAACAACAGTAGCAATGGTGGTAGAGGCCGAGCATTTATGATTGGCTTTGGCGAAGCTAGGAGCATTTATGATTGGCTTGGAATATCGTGACAGATAAGTTTGTTCTAAATGACTATTTCGTTTCTGTCCTTTTCGATTACGGTGGAGACTATAGCTATATATCCTTGAGTTTTAGTAAACTGCTTAAGTCCGCCCCAACTCTCCTTAACCCTAAGCATACTGTAAAACTAGTCAATGGTAAACTTATTGAGGCGACTCTTATTTTTAATGTGTAACGCCCTAACACGTAACATTCTTAAAAACGACGCAGCGGAAATACGAGCCTTAGAATTTCTTTCTTTATTAATTACATTTCTTACGTGAGGACTCAATTACAAAAATATCAAACATTCACTAGAAGAAATTTACAACATTCACGTTTAAATAACACTTCACGCGTTACATAATTCAAACTACGTGACCGTTCTTTCCGTACAATCCTTACGCTTCGACTCGATCTGCGTCAGCTTATCTTCGTTAGCGATAGAGGAAATACGTGTGGTTCATGTGGACATCATAAAAAACTTATCCGTTAGTCATTGACATCACCATTTAACATTAAACTATATAATTTGAAAATCTTATAACACTCCACAATATAAACTTGGATTTATTCGATTATCCTTTTAAATTCTTTGTCCAAGTTCGATTTCCATTCCTCATGAACCTGACGATCTCATACCTGCATTACATATCTCAAGGCTCATCATTAGCAATCGTCAAATACTCAATCGTATTGAAACCATTCTTACGTACATTCATAGCAACTTACATTCATACATGCATACATTTCTACATACGTACATACAATCATATACATATTTATACATGCATACATTCATACACGCATACATACCTACGAGTTCTTGCTTACCACTTTTATTCTCATATACTTATACTAACATGTCATATTCACAGCTTTCCATAATATAAGTTTTATACATATTGAAATACATACTTACTCGTTCCTAAACACGTTCACCTATAGATTTCCTTCACTAACACGAAGGTAAATCCATACTTATACTATCCGGAGACCCATAACATTTACTTATAATCAAAATCATCTTAAACATTAGTTACTAGGCCTTGAAAACTAATTAAAACGAGTTCCATGACCAAAACAAACAAAATAAAGATTTTTGTCAGTTCAGTGGTCTCTCGCGGGCCGCTAGAGACTTAGCTCACTTTGTCGCGGGTCGCGACCTATGTCGCGTGGCGCGACGTTGTTCCCTGCTTGCGGTCGCGTAGCGCGACAGACCTGTTTCGACAGAATGTTAATTTTTCTTGAGCTGCATCTGCCCAGCTCTATATTTTCAACATATAATGCCCAAAAACATGCATATCTTACAAACCGACTACCCGTTTAACCTCCCATTTCTTCCCACATGACCGTAATTTGGTCTTCTATCATAAGGACTCAAAATCTAGATCTGGACTAAGGAAATCCTTAACTTATATTCTTTCGGCTTAATATTCAATTACGAATTATTCGACCCGTTCAATCCCACCAATTTACTTTCGGCTTAGTTAATAACCTTGGTACTATTAGAGCATTACTTAGCTTAATACTTCTGATTTTTACATAATCCTTCATAATATCCCATATTCATAAGTATCAAAATTTATTATACCTGCTAAGAAGTGAATCGAAATTCACTTACCTTAAGCGTCCGTTCTCGCTTTCACTTCCTTGTCTCCTCTTGACTCGTTAGCTTTCTTCTCTTGATTCCTCGCTAACGCGATGCATATCATTTCATTCCATTTTATTAAAACATTGTTAGTATACATAATCATTCATCTTATCAATCATTCCATTCCTATGTCTCATTGACTTTTATTGGGCAACTACTAACATACATATGGCATAGATCAATTATCACATCATTCATAACATAACCAATTCAACTTACCGTCATGTACGTCATATAATAATCTAGCAAATATTCACATAATCTCCTTATTCTCACAATAGTGTTAGGAAGTCTAACCTTATTATTCATACCTTGTTGACTTTCTAAAAAGTCAACTGTCAATAATACACACTTCCAATCCGATAAACATATAACCACTTAGTTACATTACTTTCATTAATCAATCATTCACTAACATGTATAGCTCAATTCACTGAAAATATGATGTTTTGAGACGTCCGTTTACTGTACTTACGACTTGCAAAAAATACAAATTTTTATGTGATGTGCCCCTCGGAGGGGTTATCCTTGTGTTAAATTTTTAGAGTCTAACTCTCTACCAAAAAATTATAAAAAATCATTTACTAAGCAGCAATCAGATTCATCACTTTCTTACTGCAGCCCACGGAAAAATTCATTTAAAAATCCTCAGTTATCCGATTGACATAATTCCAGTTGGAGATTTTGATAACCTCCTGAAGCTACTTACCGTAAAAATTTGAGATAATAACTCAATTCCTAAATTGAGTTATAACATTCGTAATGGGCTGCAAATTCTGCCAGAAAACGCAGCCTGAACCTTCGATACATAAAAATTCATAAAAAGTTCATTTTTCGTCGAAAAAATGAATTTCCAGTTGGGTTTGAAATGTTTTTCCTGGGAGTTCATCACAAACTCAATAAACATCGGTTTCTTATAAGATTTGATCCAGTTACAGTCGGCTGTAACTTTCTGGACAGATTTAGCTTTCACCAAATCTTTTCTAAATATCTCACATTCTAACTTCACCTATACATTTCATCATACACTTGGTGTGCATACTATATTCTAAGCACATAGTACAAGTAGTTTAAGCATGTTCTTTCCAATATTCATCTCATGAGTCAATTTATTCAACAAGATCACAATGTCAACAAATTCTACATCATGTTTACTATCAAAACCTACTACATAACATCTAGTGTATCAACATAATCAAAACTACTAACATTCACATGTTCATCACAATCTTTCTGTTGGTGCATATGTCTATTGACTTCGTCTTATATCGAGTCTCGGTTTCGTTGCGGATCTAAACAACAATGATGTCATCATCCTTGATGATGACATCATACAAGTGACATCATAAACTTACATCATGGAAGTATATCTTCACTTAAAATAGGTTGGAATGTAATTTTATGATGTTTACATAAGGTTTCGTTTGAAGGGTAGCATGTCACCTTCAAACGGAAGGCTAGTAAGTGGTTCCGTTTGAACTGGGTTGTGCCAGTTTCAAACGGAAGGGTCAAGCCTATAAATAGGCATTGTATGTTTCTCATTTAAAACGGAATAGCAGTTGGTGTAACGTTACTCTGCTGGATTTTCATGTGATTAATGAATGAGAAACAAGTGTTAAAGTGATATACTTATGTTTTCAACTCCATTCTATCTGATTCTAATCTGTTTGAGTGTTTCCGCCACTCAAATAGTGTGTATTAACTCAAATTGACTCATTTGGTCGGTCAAATCGATCCTACAATTGGTATCAGAGCCAGTTATGAGTAAATACACCTGAATCAGTTGGTTTTTCTACACAAAATTTGATTTCTGGACTTTTGGCCGGACAAAATGGACTAAATTTTGGACAGTGTGTGTAAAACTGAGTTTTAACAAACCCTTGAGAATATCAGATCTAAATTCAAAATAAAAGTGTTAAAAATGGATTGAAAACTGGTTTCCTTTTGAACGAAGCCTGGTTTTCCGTTTGAAAACTGACATTTCCGTTTGAAAACTGACAGTTCCGTTTGAAACAACACTATATCGTTTGAAAATGGCAAATGTCTCAAACGTAATCCCTTGTATCATTTGAAAAGAGGGATCCGTTTGAACTTCTCGTTTGTAGGAATCTTGTTCGGTGAAGTTTGAAAATTGTGAAACAGTTTACGAGGTTGTAAGTATATTGGGAAGTGGTCTATCACGTGAACTCTGAATGCATTTGTCTTGATAACATCAATTTACATGTGATGATGTGGGTTTACTGAATAAGACATTTTTTTGAAATTTAAGTGTGCATGTGAATATATTCCTCTTGTCGGCCATCTTAATTGAATACATCAAATTTTCACATGAATCAAAGATGTTAATTGTCAGACATTAATATTTTGCATGTGAGCTGATCGGATGAATTGAAAAGCATGGTCCAATCAAATTGATAGGTTCATGTGACTTTATAATTAGCGGTCCATATTAACTCTTTACATGTGAAGGTTAACTGTTGACTGCCACATTTAATCATTTGTTCAATAAAAAAAAAACGGTCACAACATTAGCGGCCCAATAGGATTTCATATTGAAATTAGTTGTCAGCCACTTATTTTAGAACAAATTGAAATTCTATATCATTTTTTAAAAAATCATTCAGTTAAGTAACAATTTGGTCAAATCGTTGACTGGTCAGTATATCCGGTCACAATTCGATTCAAAGGATTTAGTTTGTTCAAGTTTACAGTGCAACAAATCGAGTGGCAATCCAAACGAGTTGCCATCCGATCCTAATCAGTTCTATTTGTCTGTATTTCAGGTGATTTGTCAATGATGCGTGTGAAGTGTCGTATATATTAGGTGTATATTTTAAGCCCTTTTTAACACTTATTTTAGCCAAGTTTTAAATTTATAAAACACGATATTTCACTAACACTAAACACACATATGGGCAAGTGCACCCATCGTTGAGTGTAGTATAGCGTTGGTAAGATACCGAGGTCGTCCAAGGACACAAGAGCTTTTAGTACCGGTTTATCCTCAACGTCTAACCAAAATAAAAGTTTAGAAAAATGTTTTAAACTAAGAAAAATAAAACTAACTAAAATGCTGAAAATAAAAATAAAAGAAAAACAGATAGACAAGATGAATCACTTGGTTCCGACTCGTATCTAGTATAACCTTTGATTATTTCCGCACTTTTGCACATAATTAAGAGATTATCTTAGTTATTGTAGTAGGCCCCTCTTTTGAAGGCGACGTTACCCTCACCCCAGTAGTTTGAGTCAGCAGGGATACAATCCTAAAAGGGTGGATTATTGGAAGATAATGAATTAAGTTATTAATGCAGTATTGTGGTAGGCCCCGCTTTTGGCGGTGACGTTACCCTCGGCTAAGTAGTCTGAGTCAGCAGGGATACAGTCCTAAATAGCCGGGTTATAGTATTAATAGTAGTTAACTTATGAGGGGATCAAAGAGTTTGGACCCCCGCCATCCAATACCATGAAGTATTGAAGGAGGTCCTACTAAATTTGACTCAGGTCCATTGCAGGACCTCTAAACGCTGAACAATGGCAAGACCTTTACCAAACCGTTCCCTTAACCCCCTACCAGGTAGCCAACATATCTCCATATAGACCGTGGAGATATGAATGGTGAAAATCCTTTATTTTATATAGACAGTAAAATAATGCCAAGACACCACGGACAAACGATAAGGAAAGATCACCTTCAACATAAGTAACTAGTTATTAAAGTCATTAATACAAAACCAAATAAAAAGTGCAAAAGATTAGAAATAAAAAGTATTATACTAGACACTTTGTCTTCACCAAGTGATGTAAGAGACTTAGGCAAACATGGCCTTGATTGTCAAGAACTCTTACGATCAATCTTGGATCCCGAGACGACTCACACACTCTACGATGGACAATGGATGATGGTGGTGGATGATGGTGTTGTGATGGTGGTGGGTGGTGGATGAAGTGTGAGAGAGGTGGTGTGCCAAGGGATGAGATGAAATGAATCTAAGCACTCCTATTTATAGGCTGAACAGAGAGCTGGACACGGCCCCGTGTCCGCTGGGCACGGCCCCGTGTCCGTCTGACACTCTCTCTCCTCATTAATTGTAATTCGCAATTACAATAAATGCGCCTGCTGTACTTTCGACACGCCCCCGTGTCCGCTGAGCACGGCCCCGTGATGGGCAATAGAAGCTTCTATAGGTTTGTCTTTTCTGCTGCTTCTTGGGCACGGCCCCGTGCTGGCTGAGCACGGGGCGTGTTCAGTCTTCTGTTTTCTCTATTTTGCTTTGGAAGGTGCCGTTGAGGGTTCGGGCAGTCCACTAATGTTCCTTTTCTTGTATTTATGTTGGATTTAGCTGTCTTTTTGCTTCTTTTGCGTTTTTGAGCTCATTTAATCCTGAAAATACAAAAGGAAGACAAAAACACTTTTTTTCCAATATTAGCACTAAAAAAGGGTTAGTTTTATGCCTCATTTGATGTAATTTATATGTTGCATTTTACACACATCAAATACCCCCACACTTGAACTTTTGCTTGTCCTCAAGCAAAACTCTTTAATATGTGGCTTACACTCCCAAATGGAATAGGTAGAAGAGAAGGTTTTGGGCTTGTCGTAGAGTGTCGGGATTTCCAAGATCTTTTTGGGTTTTATTTTTATTTATTTACACTCCTATTCGTAATGATTTATTTAGATCTGTTCATAAAAGAAATTACTTATTTGGGCATAACATGCCTTTTTAAAATTCTATTTATATACAAGTTCACATACCTCGCGGGGAAATCACTCACACTCGGCCGAAGGTGTATTTTTAGTGAATCACTCGAGAGCGGCACGGAACTTATTCCTACCACAGGCTTACCAAGAAATCAATCCTCCTCCTTTTTAACTTTTATACCTTTGTAGATATCAAGAGGACTTTGTGGGTTAAGGGTTGGCTAGGGTTAAAGGTAGGTGGTTGGGTTAGTGGTTAGTAGAAAAAGGGCTAAAAGCGTAGCAAGTGTCGGTTTTCGTATTTTTGCAACTTTTTATTTTGATGAAGCTTTTATTCAAACTAAGTTATTTTTGATTAACTTGTTTGTTTATTTTCTTTTTGCTTCATCATTATCACAATTTTTTTTTTTCACGAAGAACCGAACTTGTTACTAAAATAAAGGGTTAAAAATGAAAAAGGTTTTGGTGGATGAAAGGGTTTTTTTTGTTTGGGTGATGAAACGAAAATGTTTAGGCTCAAAGGGGCTAACTAGGGGGATTTTTGGGTAGGTGGTAAAGGAAAAAGAAAAATAATGGTGTAGAAATGAAAAGGGTTAGTCCTAATGCCTCCATCATTAACTTACTCGGGTTTAAGTTGATAAGGACCGGGAATGTATTGTCATGGCAAGTTCTAGAGTCGTAAGAACCAAGCAGCTATTCACACAAGAAATGAAAAATGAGCATTTAGTCAAATGATATGTAATTGTGTGCTCAATAAAGGCTCAAAACTCACTTTTGTGGGAATGGGTTTTTATGTAATCAAGTATATAATCAAATTTTAAATAAGTTTGCTATGCCTTTTCATAATTTTCTTATGTTGGTTCTTTTTATCACTACGCTATCGGTTGTAAATTTGTAAAAATATAACCTTTTTGAGAACTTGAATTTCCCGAGTTAAACCTAGACAAGTAAAAATGAAATTTTTGAAAAAAATTGGGGTGATTAGCGGTTCCAATAGAGTTTTGTGTAAGGCTTGTATTTAGGACTTGCAAAATTCAAGGTTTTAGCATCCCCCCCACACTTAAATTACACATTGTCCTCAATGTGTCCCAAAAATAAATTTTTAGGTTGATTAGATGTGTAAAATAGTGTTTAAAAAGCAAAAAAATTGTGTTACTGGGCGCTGAACACGGCCCCGTGTTATCCGGGCACGGCCCCGTGTTCAAGTGCCAGTAACAAAATTGAAATAAGTCAAACAGAAGGCTGGACATGGGGGCGTGTTGGGTGAACACGGCCCGTGTCCAGGTACCTGTACTGGGCGTTTTTTCTGCAGGTGGTTCGGCACGGGGCCGTGTTGGTTGGGCACGGCCCGTGTTGAACCTTCTGAAATGGAGAAAATTGTCGGGTTGCCTCGTTCTTGTGCATGGGATCATTTTTCTCGTTCCCCTTTTCATCCTTTACCACCATGAGTGTGTTGTACTCATTACAAACCATCCAAACCTTAAAACCATCATTTCATTTCACCATAGAGAGAACTTACATAATCCTAAATTAAACTAGATAAAACAAAGAAATAACAAACCATGGAGTCCTAGCCTTTACTTTATTTTAATTTAGCAAAATTTCCAAGAAGTAATTAATCTTGGTTAAACAAGGCCTTTTTGAACTCCTTCTTCCGAGTGCGGTTCTCCTCAAATGTCGGCGAGCCATTCTTCTACCTCCCTTGGAAAGAGAAAAGAAGGCTCATTGGCATTAGTTTGAGGAGTTTCAACTTCCACCGGGATCTCTTGTTGGTGTTCCATGGGAGGTTCCGCCGGAAAGTCTTCCCACCCGGTAGGGTTGTTGATTCCGAGTGCCAGGTTCCAATCCTGTTGAGGAAGGACTGGTTCCATTGGAGGTGCTACAAGAATATTTAACCTCTGGTGCAAGAGGTTAATTTCTTGGAAGCTGCTTTCAAGTCCCATCGTAAGATCGTTAATACGGTCGATTAGGACCTCCTCTACTGAAGTCATTTCGTCGAGAGCCTCCCTTAATGCTATCACATAGTGTACAAGTGTAGCTTCAATGGAGGGTCTTCTTCCTCTTCGGCTGTTTGGCGAATGCACAGGAGATGTTTCGCTGTTTTCACTCGTCATCCTACGAAAAATAAACTAAAAATAGTTTATTTAATGAAACAGTGACCGGACACGGCCCCGTGCTCACTGAGCACGGCCCCGTGTTCATCTTTCTGCAGAGTTTTGGAACAAGGAAACTTGGATTTTTAAGTTATTTTCTGAACGTTGTGGGGCCTTTTTGGCTACTAATAACTTAAAACAATGTTTCATAACATGTTTTTACCAAGATTCTTTGAACAAAACTCATTTATCCCTACCATAGAGTTGGAGGAATTCCAAACTTTCAATGGTAGCTCTTGGAGAATGATGAAGAAGAAGGAAATGGCTAAAAGAGGAAAGGACAAGATGGGTTGTTGGAACCTTCTTTTAGACTTACCTAGGATAGTTTGAGAGAAGATTCTTGCAAATCTCTGCCCCAAGTTGGTCCAAATGTGCAGAATTCTTGGCTGCATTTATAGAAAACGACAGCATCCTGGACACGGCCCCGTGTTCAGTGGACACGGCCCCGTGTGCAGGTGGAGTTCTGACACAGTTTGTCCGTATTCTGACGTACTGATCAGAATGGAATCTTTCGATGGACACGGGGACGTGTTGGCTGGACACGGCCCCGTGTCTAGGGACTGTTTTATGAAGTTGTCTAGTTTTTTTAAGGAACTTGTTAGTATCGGGTGGCTCCTGACTGGTTGGAACAACCCCAAAGTGCCTAATATACCTTAATTGTCCTAGACTAAGGCGAGAACGCAAGAGGTTGTCGGTGAGGGTAATTCCTATTTTCATTCTAGGTGGACAAGTCCAACCCTTTCCCGGGCTCTTGTTAAAGAAGGTATATGCCGAATCGCTCAGGTCTATGTATGCACCGAACGAAGTCGATGGAGAGTCCTTCACGGCACAATCGACACAGGGACGACTATCGTCCAAGTCTTTGCTAGGTACGAAGGTATTTTTGGGAGCAACGAGGTTGTCGGAATGCGGTTCCAACATTTCTTCATGGGTATCGTCTTGGGGTGGATCAATAAAATCCTTCCCAAGCTCTTCTATCCATTTCAGAATTAGCTCTTCTAGTTGAAATAACTCGCTAAGGAGCATTTCCCCTAGAATATCTGGCTGGGCGCATTCGAGGGAGAAATAGTGCTTATTTTTACTTTCGCCCCTCTTAAGGTTGTGAGAAGATGGTGGGTCCATGTAGTGGGGCCTATAATTTAGGAAGTAGCATTTTACTTCTTCATGTTCGCCACCACATAATTGACACCACGTACCATAAGAGTGCCGAAAGTAAAAATAATTACTATCACTCATGTTTATGTCAGAAATTACCAACCGTCGGGATCTAACGGTTCTGTTTTCAGTAACTGAAACTTGGGCACGGGGGCGTGTTGAGTGGGCACGGGGGCGTGTTGAGTGGGCACGGCCCCGTGTTCAGCTTACTGTCTGATGTAAAACAGGATTGCCAGTTCCAATGATTGAGCACGGGGGCGTGTTCAGCGGGCACGGCCCGTGCTGAGCTCTGCAGAAGCTGAAAAACTAAGAAAATCCTAAAAAAATAAAAAGAAAAATAAAAGATGATTAGGCCGTTGATTCCTAACTTTCTTAAAATCCTTGTGTCCCCGGCAACGGCGCCAAAAACTTGATGCGTGTGAAGTGTCGTATATATTAGGTGTATATTTTAAGCCATTTTTAACACTTATTTTAGCCAAGTTTTAAATTTATAAAACACGATATTTCACTAACACTAAACACACATATGGGCAAGTGCACCCATCGTTGAGTGTAGTATAGCGTTGGTAAGATACTGAGGTCGTCCAAGGACACAAGAGCTTTTAGTACCGGTTTATCCTCAACGTCTAACCAAAATAAAAGTTTAGAAAAATGTTTTAAACTAAGAAAAATAAAACTAACTAAAATGCTGAAAATAAAAATAAAAGAAAAACAAATAGACAAGATGAATCACTTGGTTCCGACTCGTATCTAGTATAACCTTTGATTATTTCCGCACTTTTGCACATAATTAAGAGATTATCTTAGTTATTGTAGTAGGCCCCTCTTTTGAAGGCGACGTTACCCTCACCCCAGTAGTTTGAGTCAGCAGGGATACAATCCTAAAAGGGTGGATTATTGGAAGATAATGAATTAAGTTATTAATGCAGTATTGTGGTAGGCCCCGCTTTTGGCGGTGACGTTACCCTCGGCTAAGTAGTCTGAGTCAGCAGGGATACAGTCCTAAATAGCCGGGTTATAGTATTAATAGTAGTTAACTTATGAGGGGATCAAAGAGTTTGGACCCCCGCCATCCAATACCATGAAGTATTGAAGGAGGTCCTACTAAATTTGACCCAGGTCCATTGCAGGACCTCTAAACGCTGAACAATGGCAAGACCTTTACCAAACCGTTCCCTTAACCCCCTACCAGGTAGCCAACATATCTCCATATAGACCGTGGAGATATGAATGGTGAAAATCCTTTATTTTATATAGACAGTAAAATAATGCCAAGACACCACGGACAAACGATAAGGAAAGATCACCTTCAACATAAGTAACTAGTTATTAAAGTCATTAATACAAAACCAAATAAAAAGTGCAAAAGATTAGAAATAAAAAGTATTATACTAGACACTTTGTCTTCACCAAGTGATGTAAGAGACTTAGGCAAACATGGCCTTGATTGTCAAGAACTCTTACGATCAATCTTGGATCCCGAGACGACTCACACACTCTACGATGGACAATGGATGATGGTGGTGGATGATGGTGTTGTGATGGTGGTGGGTGGTGGATGAAGTGTGAGAGAGGCGGTGTGCCAAGGGATGAGATGAAATGAATCTAAGCACTCCTATTTATAGGCTGAACAGAGAGCTGGACACGGCCCCGTGTCCGCTGGGCACGGCCCCGTGTCCGTCTGACACTCTCTCTCCTCATTAATTGTAATTCGCAATTACAATAAATGCGCCTGCTGTACTTTCGACACGCCCCCGTGTCCGCTGAGCACGGCCCCGTGATGGGCAATAGAAGCTTCTATAGGTTTGTCTTTTCTGCTGCTTCTTGGGCACGGCCCCGTGCTGGCTGAGCACGGGGCGTGTTCAGTCTTCTGTTTTCTCTATTTTGCTTTGGAAGGTGCCGTTGAGGGTTCGGGCAGTCCACTAATGTTCCTTTTCTTGTATTTATGTTGGATTTAGCTGTCTTTTTGCTTCTTTTGCGTTTTTGAGCTCATTTAATCCTGAAAATACAAAAGGAAGACAAAAACACTCTTTTTCCAATATTAGCACTAAAAAAGGGTTAGTTTTATGCCTCATTTGATGTAATTTATATGTTGCATTTTACACACATCAGTCAAGCATCGGATATCTGTCCGAGTGAATCCTCACCTGTAACATCCCGAAAATGCGAGTTCGTAGATTTGCAATTAGGTTGCAAATAAACTAGTAAAATAAACTAACTAGGAATGACACTAACCAAGTTAGTTAAAGACATATGAGTAGTCAAGGGTTAAAATAAAGTAAAAACAAAAGGCAAGGGACCAAAAGTGCCTAATTTGAAACTAATAATTGATAAAACAAAAAACTTAAAAACTCAAACACACTTTGGTGTGTTGAGGTCGACCAGACAACAGGGGGGGTGACCAGAGCTCTCCAAGAACCCCAACATCCACAAAACAACCAAATTGAAGGTCTTAATCTGATAAAAAATGTAAATCAAGCATAGATTACTGATCCTCATCACAAGAGGATTACAAGGTATGTAAAATTAGATGAAAACTCTCAACTTGAAATTCTCATGAAATTGGGAAAATCTAATATTTATGGTTGCATGTCTGTTTTATGATGGATTAGGAACAAGATAGAGTCTAGGGACAAACCCTAGACAAATACATGTTGAGATCATGTGAAATTTTAGTGAAACCTATGAACACCATTGTAGGTGATTAGTGGGTTTTGTATAATTTGATGAACACTAGGAATTTGGGTGTTGTTCTAGTGTAAATTGACAATTGTGAAGTAACTTCAGAATTATAGAAGTTAACAATCATGTAAAATGGTTGATTTATGCGAAATTAGGTCTAAGTAATAAGCTAGAGACTTGATATTTAATCATGTAAAAATCTGCCCTTAAAGTGTTTGTGAAAATGCCTCAAAGAAGGCTTAAAACTGAAATTCAAAGCTTAAACGCATAATTATGATGTTTTGGTGTATTATGCGAATTATGATTTAAAGAGAGTTCTAAATATGTCATAAATGAACTCTATAGGAAAGGACGCAGGAGCGTCAAGCGGACAAGCGGGTGGCGAATCACGTTTGAAGGGCCTACTGTGAAGGTATGTAACTTAACTCGTTACATTTGATATTTTGATAACTAGCATATATGTAGTTGAATTGTAGAATAGAAGTCGAGTTGAAATAAAGTGATAATGATCGCTATGTTGAATAATAGATAAAGAATTGTTTAGATCGCGTTGGTAGTCATCAAAATGGAGGAATCCATAGATGAGCCAAACGGGTCGAATAATCAAATAATGCATGAGTATTGCTTCGTAATATTATTGATCGTCTTTGTTTATTGATTGATAATTGACATATCAAATTGCAAGAATTAGTATTTTGGGTTGGTAGAATGAAAGATCCGAGAGATTTGTTTGGGCAAAACCAATAATTCAGTCGAAGCATATATTTGCAGAGTCTACCGTAAATTACGGTATGTACCGTAATTTACGGTAGAGGTCAGAGAGCTACGGTGGTTTACCCCTGTGTTACGGTGGAACCAAAGTTTCTCAGAAGCCACAATAACTTATGGTGACTACCGTAAGTTACGGTGGAGCCTTGAAATGCATGTTGAACTTTGCATATTTTGTTAAATCAAATCCGTTTTTAAGCGTAGTTTTGATTGTGTAATATTTCTAAGAAACTTAAACATTAAGATTTGTTAAAATCTTTAGTTTTCAGGTTTGGCAAGGATGTGGACGATGATCGAGCATGTTTGAAGAAGCGAACACAATTTCTTTTGAAGCTTCCGCAATATCTTAACTTTTAGTAGACTATGTTTATGAAATGTAAACAATTGTTAAACAACTTTCTGAATGTTTTCGAATTAGTTGTTAGTTGACTAATGTCTTGGTTATTTTTGAACCCTGTTTATGATATTTTTGTTATAACTTAGATATCTTTTATATATAATGGAATGAATCATTATTAAATTCAAGTAAATATTAGACGGGTGTTACAAGTTGGTAATCAGAGCTTTAGGTTGTCAACAAAGTGTTCGGTTCAAGCTTGATCGATCGTCTGGTAAGAAGTAACTTATTATGTTAACAAATTATGTCTTATGTAAGAAATGAGAAATGAATTGATGTGCATGGGAAGAGCGTGTTAATACACTCAAACCCGGAAAGTGCACCAAATGTGAACGGTTAAAGCAAGTTGGGAACTTGGCTAAGCCGAAACAAATAAAGTAATGCTATAAATGAAATGTTTAACGTTTAAATGTAAACATTTTAGTTTCAAGATGTCTGATGGAAACGACGATAATCCGGTGCAAACAAGCACCGAACAAATGAAAGAAATAATTGCCGAAGAAGTAGGGAAGGCAATTGAAGGTAGTCTATCCAGGTTTATAGACAAAATTCAAAGCACGGTGTTGTCGCTTGTTGAAGAGCGAGTCAAAAGGTTGGAAGATAGTGTCAACCTTATAAAAGGAAAATCGGGAGAACGCAAGGGGTGTTCGTACAAGGAATTCATGGCGTGTAAACCGCCAATCTATAACGGGGAGGTTGACCCGATAATATGCCAAAGATGGTTAAGTGATGTCTAAGGGGTGTTTGAACGGACCCATTGTGAAGTAGGCGACTTTGTTGCTTACGGAACGGGTCAATTGAGGGGCCAAGCCAAGGATTGGTGGGACAATAAAAAGAAGGAAATAGGAGCCGAAGCGGCAAGGGTCATGACTTGGGATGAGTTTAAGGTGCCGTTCCTTAAACACCATAGTCCCAAAGCGGTTATCAACAAGATTAAGGAAGAATTCATCCAGTTAAGGCAAAAGTGTGAAACAATTGATAAGATCACGCGCATCTTCATGGATAAGCTGAGATTTTGTGCCGAGTTAGTCACAACTGAAGAGCAAAAGATATACTACTATTACAATATGCTGAGTGCTGAATACCGGGAGTTTATGACTCCCTCAAAATATGAAACTCTCACAGAAATCATCAACACTGCCCGGGAACGGGAAATTGAGTTAAAGAAACAAGTTGAAAGGGGTGAGAGAAGAGCACAAGATGTGAATCCAAGCCCTACAAAGAAAGCTAGAACTGCTGAATCAGGGAAGAAAGTGGAGACTAAAGGCGGGTCGCCAAGTTGCAAAGTATGTGGAAAGGGGCACAAAGGTGAGTGCCGCTTCAAAGACAAGCCGTGTCCGGTATGTGGGAAGACGGGGCACACTGCATCGCTATGTCCCGGAAAAGTTTCTGTTTGTTACAAATGTTATCAACCCGGTCACAAAAAGTCTGAATGCCCCGAGTTGGTTGGAAAAAGAGACACAAAAGAGTCTCCAACGGAAACTCCAAAGGCGAAGGCTAGGTCCTTCCAACTTACCGCGGCCGAAGCAAAGATAGAACCCGATGTGGTCTCAGGTATATTCACAATTAACTCAATTCCAGCACGTGTATTGTTTGATACGGGTGCGAATAAATCCTTCATTTCGCATGGATTTATTCGACATCCTTCATTTGTATTGACGAAATTATCTGTGCCCTTAGAAGTTGAAATAGGGGACAACAAAAGTTTTATAGTTTGTGATGTTTGTCGAGGCTGCAAATTTAACATAGACGATGAGGAATACTTGATAGACCTAATCCCGATGTCAATTGGGGAATTTCAAGTAGTCGTTGGGATGGATTGGCTATCTCAGCACCATGCGAAGGTTGTGTGTTTTCGTAAGGAGATAAAGCTAATATCTCCAAGTGGGAAGCACGTCACTATCTATGGCGAAAAAGGAGGCAACCCTATAGTATGCTCAATGATGAAAGCTCACAAGCTTATGAAGCGGGATGCAAGGCATTCATGATATACGCAAATGAGCCCGAGAAAGGATCACGGAAGATTGAAGACGTACCGGTAGTACGAGACTATGAAGATGTGTTTCCGGAGGATTTACCGGGGATACCGCCTGAACGGGAAGTAGAGTTCGGGATCGAATTGATTCCGGGCGCTAAACCCGTAGCAAAAGCACCATACCGACTCACACCGTCGAAATTACAAGAGTTGATGTCCCAAATTCAAGACCTGCTTGACAAGGGATTCATAAGGCCGAGTGTGTCTCCTTGGGGCGCACCGGTACTGTTCGTGAAAAAGAAGGACGGAAGCATGCGCATGTGTATCGATTACCGGGAGTTAAACAAACTCACGGTAAAGAACCGATACCCGCTTCCGAGGATAGATGATTTATTTGACCAATTACAAGGTGCGAATTGGTTTTCAAAAATTGACCTTAGATCGGGGTATCACCAACTAAAGGTCAAGGAGGAAGATGTGCCGAAGACGGCTTTCCGCACGAGATACGGACATTACGAATTCCTCGTGATGTCATTCAGGCTAACAAATGCACCCGCGGCTTTCATGGGCCTCATGAACCGGGTTTGCAAGCCAATGTTGGATAAGTCAGTCATCGTGTTTATCGATGATATTTTTGTGTATTCGAACAGCGAAGCTGAACATGCACACCACTTACAAGAGGTGTTAGAGACGCTTAGACGAGAAAGGTTGTATGCGAAATTCTCTAAGTGTGCCTTTTGGTTACGAGAGGTACAATTTCTTGGCCACGTCATAAGTGCCGACGGAGTATTGGTGGATCCGTCAAAGATCGAGGCCGTGTCAAAATGGAATCCTCCGAAGAACCCTTCGGAAATTAGAAGCTTTTTGGGGCTTGCGGGATACTATAGGAGATTCATTCAAGATTTCTCCAAGATTGCGTCACCGCTAACAAAACTAACCCGGAAGGAAGAAAAGTTCATTTGGGGTGTAGATCAAGAAAGAGCGCTTCAAACGCTAAAAAAGAAGTTAACTCAAGCTCCGGTACTGACATTGCCAGACGGAGTCGAAGACATGGTGGTTTATTCGGATGCTTCACTATCGGGGCTCGGATGCGTTTTGATGTAACCGGGCAAAGTTATAGCTTATGCCTCGAGGCAATTGAAGATACACGAGAAGAAATATCCCACACACGATCTCGAGTTGGCTGCGGTGGTATTTGCATTAAAAATATGGAGGCACTACTTATATGGGGTAAAGTGCACCATATTCACCGATCACAAAAGCTTGAAATACTTCTTCGATCAGAAGGAGTTAAATATGTGACAAAGGCGATGGCTAGAAACGGTCAAAGATTTTGATTGTGAAATACATTACCACCCCGGGAAAGCCAATGTGGTGGCCGATGCGATGCGTTGAGTCAAAAGGCAGACTATGCCCCGATACGAGTACGATCGTTGCAGCTCATTGTGACATCGGGCTTACTTGAACGAATCCGAGGAGCACAAGATGAAGCAGTAAAGACAGAAAACTGGAAGAAGGAAAGGATCGTTGGTCAAGTTAAAGATCTCGAAGTAGGCAAACACGGTTTGAAAACACGTTTCAGTAGAATTTGGGTTCCTAACACATGTGGAGTTAAAAAGCTTCTACTAGATGAAGCTCACAAGTCTCGTTATTCCATCCATCCGGGAGCGACCAATATGTATAATGATTTAAAACAAAACTATTGGTGGCCCGGGATGAAAAGGGATATTGTGAAATATGTGGAGAAGTGTTTGACCTGTTTGCAAGTCAAAGCGGAGCACCAGTAGCCATATGGTAAATTGCAACCATTGGACATTCCCAGTTTGGAAATGGGAACAAATCACCATGGATTTGTTGACCAAATTGCCCAAAACCAACCGTGGGTTTGATGCTATATGGGTAGTCGTGGATAGATTGACGAAAAGCGCTCACTTTATTCCGATTCGTGAGACTTATACATCCGAGAAGATGTCGGAGGTGTACACCAATGAAATCATAGCACGACATGGGGTACCGATATCCGTTGTGTCAGACAGATATACTCGGTTTACTTAGAAATTTTGGCATGAATTTCAAGAACAAATGGGAACCAAACTGTTCATTAGCACTGCTTACCATCCACAAACGGATGGGCAGAGTGAAAGGACATTACAAACGTTGGGAGATATGCTGCGGGCTTGCATTATCGACTTCAGGGGTAGTTGGGATGTCTATCTACCCTTGGTCGAATTTTCATATAACAATAGCTATCACGCGAGCATTAAGATGGCCCCGTATGAAATGTTATATGGTAGAAAGTGTCGAACTCTGGTATGTTGAGGAGAAGTGGGTCCACGAGGACTAGCACCTACTGATATAATCTGAACTACGAATGAGAAAATCAACATGGTCCGAGCTCACCTAAAAGCGGCTCAGGATCGACCAAAATTCGTATGCGGATAAAAGAAACAGACCGATCGAATTTTAAGTGGGTGATAAAGTAATGCTGAAAGTATCGCCGTGGAAAGGAATAATACGGTTCAGAAAAAAGAGGAAAGATGAGCCCAAGATTTATTGGGCCATTCAGAATCACCGAATGGGTTGGTAAGGTAGCATATCGTCTCGAACTACCCGAGGGATTGAGTGGGATTCATAGCACATTCCACGTGTCACATCACCGAAAATGTTTAGCAGACGAAACTGCTCATATCCACTATGATGATATCGAAGTGGATAATAGCCTGAATTATGCGGTGAAACCAGTGGAGATTTTAGATCGAAAGGTCAAGCACTTACGAAATAAACAAATCGATCAAGTCTAGATCAAGTGGGAGCACAGGAAAGGCTCGGACACTACGTGGGAGTCCGAAGAGGAAATGCGACGTCTCTACCCTACTTTATTTGGTACGTACTTCGGTTTCAGGGACGAAACCCTTTTAAGTGGGATGGACTTGTAACATCCCGAAAATGCGAGTTCGTAGATTTGCAATTAGGTTGCAAATAAACTAGTAAAATAAACTAACTAGGAATGACACTAACCAAGTTAGTTAAAGACATATGAGTAGTTAAGGGTTAAAATAAAATAAAAACAAAAGGCAAGGGACCAAAAGTGCCTAATTTGAAACTAATAATTGATAAAACAAAAAAATTAAAAACTCAAACAAACTTTGGTGTGTTGAGGTCGACCAGACAACATGGGGGCGACCAGAGCTCTCCAAGAACCCCAACATCCACAAAACAACCAAATTGAAGGTCTAAATCTGATCAAAAACGAAAATCAAGCATAGATTACTGATCCTCATCACAAGAGGATTACAAGGTATGTAAAATTAGATGAAAACTCTCAACTTGAAATTCTCATGAAATTGGGAAAATCTAATATTTATGGTTGCATGTCTGTTTTATGATGGATTAGGAACAAGATAGAGTCTAGGGACAAACCCTAGACAAATACAAGTTGAGATCATGTGAAATTTTAGTGAAACCTATGAACACCATTGTAGGTGATTAGTGGGTTTTGTATAATTTGATGAACACTAGGAATTTGGGTGTTGTTCTAGTGTAAATTGACAATTGTGAAGTAACTTCAGAATTATAGAAGTTAATAATCATGTAAAATGGTTGATTTATGCGAAATTAGGTCTAAGTAATAAGCTAGAGACTTGATATTTAATCATGTAAAAATCTGCCCTTAAAGTGTTTGTGAAAATGCCTCAAAGAAGGCTTAAAACTGAAATTCAAAGCTTAAACGCATAATTATGATGTTTTGGTGTATTATGCGAATTATGATTTAAAGAGAGTTCTAAATATGTCATAAATGAACTCTATAGGAAAGGACGCAGGAGCGTCAAGCGGACAAGCGGGTGGCGAATCACGTTTGAAGGGCCTACTGTGAAGGTATGTAACTTAACTCGTTACATTTGATATTTTGATAACTAGCATATATGTAGTTGAATTGTAGAATAGAAGTCGAGTTGAAATAAAGTGATAATGATCGCTATGTTGAATAATAGATAAAGAATTGTTTAGATCGCGTTGGTAGTCATCAAAATGGAGGAATCCATAGATGAGCCAAACGGGTCGAATAATCAAATAACGCATGAGTATTGCTTCGTCATATTATTGATCGTCTTTGTTTATTGATTGATAATTGACATATCAAATTGCAAGAATTAGTATTTTGGGTTGTTAGAATGAAAGATCCAAGAGATTTGTTTGGGCAAAACCAATAATTCAGTCAAAGCATATATTTGCAGAGTCTACCGTAAATTACGGTATGTACTGTAATTTACGGTAGAGGTCAGAGAGCTACGGTGGTTTACCCCTGTGTTACGGTGGAACCAAAGTTTCTCAGAAACCACCTTAACTTACGGTGACTACCGTAAGTTACGGTGGAGCCTTGAAATGCATGTTGAACTTTGCGTATTTTGTTAAATCAAATCCGTTTTTAAGCGTAGTTTTGATTATGTAATATTTCTAAGAAACTTAAACATTAAGATTTGTTAAAATCTTTAGTTTTCAGGTTTGGCAAGGATGTGGTCGATGATCGAGCATGTTTGAAGAACCGAACACAATTTCTTTGGAAGCTTCCGCAATATCTTAACTTTTAGTAGACTATGTTTATGAAATGTAAACAATTGTTAAACAACTTTCTGAATGTTTTCGAATTAGTTGTTAGTTGACTAATGTCTTGGTTATTTTTGAACCCTGTTTATGATATTTTTGTTATAACTTAGATATCTTTTATATATAATGGAATGAATCATTATTAAATTCAAGTAAATATTAGACGGGTGTTACATCACCCGATCAGTTGTCACCAGATTTTTGCCACTCAATCGGATATTCATCTGATTCAGTTGTTTGATAAAGTGATTGAACTGGTCTTAGATTGTGTGAATTTTCGTATTGTTTGAAAATTTGTCTTTGAAAATCTTTCAATAACGAAACATGGATTGTGAGTCGTATAACTCATCTTTCGGATATGGTATGCGTGTTCAGAATCCAGTATATATTGCACAGAAGAAATTTGATAGTTTTACGGGTATCAAGGGAGAGTCTACAAAAGAATTGATTGAATGATATTGCCATTTAGTTGTGGAGACGGGAGAAAGAAAAAAGTCTAATGAAGAGTGGATCGATAAATTGACAGATGCATTGCCATACGATGAATGGGGTACATATCTGTTGATGTTAAAGAACAATACAAATTTTGCTTATTTGAATCTTAGTGGTTTCATAGAGAAGATTCAAGCTCAAGAACTTGAGTTCCAAAAGATTAGAAAATTGAAGTCTGATTCAGAAGAAAAGAATCATAAAGCAGCAATTGTTGAAATAAAAGTCAAATCTGAGGAAAATGTTCAAATGGTAGAGAAGCAAGTTGACGAAATTTCAGCTATCAAAGTTGAGAAGAAAGCTGAAGCTGAGAAGATGTCTGAGAAGTGTTTAAACTGTGATAAATCTGAAGCAGACAATGTCAAACTCTTGGAAAATGTGGAAAGTTTGACATTGAAAAACAAAATTTTGAAAGAAAAGGAAAAAGATTTTGAAAATGAAAAATTGAAAATTGAAAAAGATTTTCAAAGTCAAATGAAGATTTTAGAAGATGAAAAATCTGTTATTTTTAAAAATAATCTTGAAAAGCAGATTGAAATAAATTCTCATCTTCAGAAAATCATTCGGCTTGAAAATGAAGCTGAAATTGCTCAGAATAAAATTAATGAGCTTGAAAAGAAATTGAAAGGTTTTGTGAATTCATCAGTACCAGATTATATCTGTCCAAAACCGATCAATTTTGTTCCAATAAGTGACAATGTCACGAATTATGACAAAGTCATAATTAAAGATTGTGATGATAAAGCTGATGATGAAAAAGAGAAAAAGAAAATATTTTTGGAATTAAAAGAAAAATTTAAAGAAACGGTTTTACATTCGACTGAAATAGGTGAATGCTCAAAGCAAAACCTGTTAAGAAGAATGTAGAACAAAAACAAAATGTTAAAAGTTTGAAAAATTTTCAAAACAACAATAAAAGCTCATCAGTTCAATCATCCAATCAAGATAAAAAAAAACACAAAAATTGAAAAAATAAAACTCACAAAAAGTTGGTGATATGTGGTGCAGGTTTGACCACAGTGCTTCAAAGATAAATCCAGCTTTCAGGAGGAGTGATGATTACCACAAAGCCAGACAATGTTATGATCTGAGCGTTTGGTGTGAAAGTGGTGAATGGTACGATAACAGAGTGTGCTACACTTGTCGTGTTCAAGGACACATTGCTGTTAACTGCCAGAATCAGTGGTTTGAGACGAGGAGATGCTATAATTGCCAAATCAAAGGACACATTGCAAGAGATTGCCCAATGAGATCAATGGAAAGATCGAGGGCTGAATCTCAGAAAAAAGATGAAGAAATCAGTCAAAGTCGAAGAAAAGCCCAAAGAACAGAAAGTTCAAGAAAAGAAAGTTAAGCTTTCACAAGGGCAGAAAGACCGACTGAAAAAGAAAAGAAAGAAAGCTCGAGAGTATCTTGAAAGGATTTTGTCCTAGGATACAACAAGAAAATCAGATAAAAGTTCTGATAAATCGTCTTGCTCTCCAAAGAATGACAAATCAAGCAAAACGAATTCATCAGATACAAATCTGAGGACAGAATGGTGTATGAAGAAAGAAAAAGTTCCTAGCGATGAATTTGTTTCTTCGGAAACAAAGGAGCTACGTGTTGGCAATGAATCTGGCTTATCTAAGTCAGATGAGCCACATTCTGGTGATGATTCTGATTCGTCAAAATTAGAGGAGCCACAAGTTGAGCTCAAAAGTGAAAATTCAGTTCCGCCAATGGATGATATCAACTTTCCACCATTGCAGACTGTAAATTTTAAACAAAAAGTTGGTAAAGTGAAAAGTTCGAATCAATTCTATTCTGAAAAGAAAGAATTCGATGTCGAAAAGGCTTTTAATAGTAAAGTAAAACATATCTTTGGAAAGATGGTCGATGGTAAGGTAAAAGGGGTTAAGGAATTTTATGAATCAAAGAGGAAAACTGATACACCGAGTAAAAATAACTCGGATGCACCCAAGACTGGTCAGGCCTGGGTGTCACCATTCTCTGTATGAAATCCTGACTTGCCGGAGCTCCCAAGTTGGTAATCGTGGAGCATGAATCAGCATATTTCTTGAGAAATTCACTCTGGTGATATTTCGACTTACAAGTGGTTAATCAAGGACATTAAGTTGTACTTGGTTTAACTATCTTACAAGTGGTTTGATTATTGGAAATTATTTTTGTGATAAACTTACAAGTGGTTGAAAACAGTGTGATGAATTAAACCCCATGCTTGTGAAATGGCAAACAAAACTAATTTTCCGAAAAAAAACCATTTTGATTAAAACAAACTTAAGTGTTTTGAAATCATAATGGGAAAGTAGTTTGTTATCAGGGGGAGTTCTGATTGTTTATGCCAAGTGGATGGCGAATTGAAGCGATTCGATATTATGTTGTCGCTTTATCTGTATAGTTTGTTTTCAAATTTTCTCAGAAAATCAAAATTGAAACATATTTTGATTTTAGGGGGAGAAAAATTTTAAAAAAAAAGTTAGAAAATTTGAAAATGCCAAAAACATTGAAAAATTCAAAATGAGTTTTGTTGTGAAAAAGAGTAAATGATAGTAAATCAGTTGGACTATCACAGCATGCTAAAGAAATGAAATGTCAAATGTGATAAACGGTCTCACTAAAGATGTGACGATAGGCTCAGCTAGACTAGTAGATTTGCGATAACGATACAAACTTAAATGAAAAAGCCTAGTTCTAGTGGGAAACATGATTGAAAGCATAGTACTTAGTTTTGTCCTTCTTGATTGTGTGCCTACTCAGTAATCGCTGATTGTCGAAAGACATAAAAACTGGTTAAATTTGTGAACTTTCACAATTTTGCTGAAAAAAGTCGCTGTGATTGTGCATTTCTTTTTGCAAAGATTTAAATTTGTTTTATTTCTTTATTTTGTTTAAGCATTGGACATCCTCTGCGTATACGTGAGTATCGAACTGGATGTTAGTGCCTAAACGTTCTGCTTTATTTTCTTTGGTGTTTCGTTTAAACTTTGGATCACCTCTGCGTATACGGGAGTATCGACCTGGTGGTTAAAGCCTAAACAAATTCAACTTGTTTTTATTTCTTATTTTGTTTAAACATTGGACTTTCTCTGCGCATACGGAAGTATCGACCTGATTGTTAATGTTTAAACATTCTACGTTATTTTCGCACAAATCACAGTTGATGAAAGTTTAAAGGCGTTACTTGAGTTAGTGTATTGCATGATGAGGGGATATGCTGAGATCGTGGGGTCCATAAGAACTTAGTGCAAAATTAATATACCTTAATGTATCGGTAAGCATTTCGAAAGTTTTTTAGATTGAGTTTAAGTGGACAACAATATCGTCAATCTATGTGAATCGTTTAGAACTTAAAATGTTTAAAGCTTAACGGTGCTAGTGATTGGTCACATAAACTGATATGATCCTCTTACACAAACTCACAAAAATATTGTCTGTAAATATTTCTTTACTGCATTTCAATATTGTTCTTTCAAGAAGTTTAGCTTTTATTTGAAAATCCAAAAAGATTTTAGACAACTGATGTTGGAGAGCTGATTTTCAAAATTCCAAGTGCTAAACATGATGAACCATATTGGGTTGGGGAGTTTGTTTAAATGAGAAATGTTTTTGAAGATGATTGCATGTTTAGTTAATCAAGGTCATTAATTTGAACTTGATGTAACTATTAATGTTTGGTGAATGAATGCTCTCTATCAGTAAGTTTTTCAAAGTAATATACATAAAAACTTATGTTTTGGGTAGAGAATGTGCAGGAAACGTTGAAAACGCTAGGTTTCGATTCCTGAGGATTAATGCCAAGGTTTCGATCCTAAGCTACAAATTCCAGACAGCAATCCCGGTACAATTTAAGGGGAAGTCTGTTCGCAAAGGGGAGTTTGAAGAGTGAAAGAGCTAGATTCAGATTCTGGAAAATAGCTGATAGTGGTGATTGAAAAGAAAGAGAGAGTTTGAAGGATGCTTAGCATCAAATATTTTGGAAAGCGTGAAGACTAATTAAGACTGAAGTTTTGACATCCTAAAGTCTCGTACTAAAGACTCCGTCAACATCCAAGGGGGAGACTGTTGGTGCATATGTCTGTTGACTTCGTCTTATATCGAATCTCGGTTTCGTTGCGGATCTAAACAAGAATGATGTCATCATCCTTGATGATGACATCATACAAGTGACATCATAAACTTACATCATGGAAGTATATCTTCACATAAAATAGGTTGGAATGTAATTTTATGATGTTTACATATGCTTTCGTTTGAAGGGTGGCATGTCACCTTCAAACGGAAGGCTAGTCAGTGGTTCCGTTTAAACTGGGTTGTGCCAGTTTCAAACGGAAGGGTCAAGCCTATAAATAGGCATTGTATGTTTCTCATTTAAAACGGAATAGCAGTTGGTGTAACGTTACTCTGCTGGATTTTCATGTGATTAATGAATGAGAAACAAGTGTTAAAGTGATCTACTTCTGTTTTCTACTCCATTCTATCTGATTCTAATCTGTTTGAGTGTTTCCGCCACTCAAATAGTGTGTATTAACTCAAATTGACTCATTTGGTCGGTCAAATCGATCCTACACTTTCTCATACTCATACGTATAGGGTTTCATCCTAAATCACCAAGATAACTAAAATTTAGCCATTATTCAACTTAAACATGATAACATAAGCAAACATTCATCCTAATTCAGATCGAACTCACATATTCATCAACACCCACTTAATGGTTGTTCACCAAAACTGAAAATTGAAACATACCGTGGCTAAAGCTTGCTTAGATTATCATTTTTAAGGTTCATGCAATCCGATTTTGGCCAAAAAACCATTCAATTTATTGATTTAGGGTTTGAAAGGGGAAACCCCTTCCTTCTTCTTCTCTGGTCGAACATCCACACACGCCCAGTTGTGTGTTTGGCCTTTTAATTTTCATTTTTATATTTTATCTTTCGATTCTATACAATTTAACCCCTCATGTTTGGATGTTTATAATATTATGGCCAAATTGGATTCTTTTTAGGTTAAAATCTTATTTACCCCTTTAACTAGGTTCGTAATTCTAGTTACCATTCTAACGAAAATTATATTCATAAATACTTATTTCGTCATATTTACATATACGACTTTTGGGGTGTTACATAATGGTTGTAGGATTAGATTGTCTGGCCAAAACTTTGACATAGACCTTATTACCGTTATCCTTGGTAGTTTCGATGTTGTCGTCGATATAAATTGGCTGACCCATAATCGCACTGAGATTCTCTGTCATGAGAAAATCGTCCGTATTCCCAATTCTGATTGTAAACCCCTAATTGTCTGGAGAGAGAGATAGGTGGTGCTATCATAGGCATCATCTCATATATAAGGGCCAGAAGTGTCTAAGCAGGGGTCATACAACCATATTGGCCCTTGTCTATGATAAACAAACCAAGAAGAAGAAGATCGAAGATATTCCTATCGTTCGTGACTTTCTTGAAGTATTTCCCAAAGACTTGCTTGGCCTTCCACCGCACAGGCAAGTCAAATTCCAAATTGATCTAACCCCTTGGGCAGTACCCATAGCTCGAGCACCATATAGACTGACACCAAATGAACTGCAGGAGTTTTCCACCCAACTGCAAGAACTATCAGATAAGGGCTTTATCAACCTAGCTCATCACCTTGGGGAGCCCTGGTCCTATTCATCAAGAAGAAAGACAGGACTTTCCGCAAGTGCATCAACTACCGTGAGTTGAACAAGGTGATTATTAAGAATTGTCATCCACTCCCCCGAATTGATGACTTATTCAACCAACTACAATGATCTATTTATTATTCAAAATCGATCTAAGATCAGGCTATCATCAGATGAGAGTCTGACACAAAGACGTTTCTAAGACTGCTTTCCAAACTCAGTACGGTCATTACGAGTTCCTAGTTATGCCATTCGGGTTAACCAATGCACTAACAGTCTTCATGGACCTCATGAACCGAGTGTGCAAACCCTACCTCGAAAAATTCATTATCGTTTTCATTGACGACATTCTGATTTACTCTAAAAGCAAGGAGGAACACGATGAGCATTTACACCTCATCTTAGAGCTTCTGAAAAGGGAGCAACTTTATGCCAAATTCTCGAAATGTGACTTTTGGATTCGTGAAGTCCATTTCCTTGGACATGTAGTCAACGAAGCAGAAATACATGTCGATCCAGCCAAGATTGACTCCATTAAGAGTTGATATGCACCAAAACCCCCCCACCAAAATACGCCAATTCCTTGGTCTTGCGGTTACTATCGTAGGTTCATTGAGGGATTTTCAAAAATCGCTCAACATCTCACAGCTTTGACTCAAAAGGGTACCACTTACAAGTAGGGTGATGCCTAAGAATCCATTTTTCAGCTACTAAAGCATAACTCTGTACCGCGCCTATCTTATCCTTGTCGTAGGGTACAGACGATTTCGTTGTTTACCATGACACATCTATTCAAGGTCTCGGTTGCGTTCTAATGCAACGTTAGAAGGTAATCGTGTAAGCGTCTCATTACCTTAAAGTTCACAAGAAAAATTACACTACCCATGATCTTGAATTGGGAGCTGTGGTTTTTGCTTTCAAAATCTAGAGGCATTACTTGTACGGTTCAAAACGTACAATTTACACCGATCACAAGAGTCTCCACCACATCTTTGAGCATAAGGAGCTAAACATGCGACAACGTCGTTGGGTTGAACTCTTAAATGATTATGACTGTGTTATTAGATACCACCCGGGTAAAGCTAATGTAGTAGATGATGCCCTCAGCCAAAAAGAAACCAAACCCAAACGTGTTCGAGCCCTATAACATTTTGAACGATCGATTAAGCTTCTTGATTGTTGTGATGTTTTGTCTTGTCTTGCAGATATCAAATATCAATATTCTAAGCTTATTAAACCACACATACAAAGTGAAGAAGGACCAGTTCAACATGAAGCAAGTAGCTCAAAGATATCAACCGATGCAGTTATTCGGTTAGGTGGAGAATGCTTCATACAATTTTGTTCATCTAGTTCGATGAACGATATCTTGATAGCAAGCCACCCATACAGTAGATCATTCTCAGGCCTTTCTGACGAAGAAGTCAAAGATGTTCAACTTATTGAAAATGTTTACTTTCTACCGAGAAAATCACCCACCAACAGTTTGAACGATCGATTAAGCTTCTTGATTGGTGTGATGTTTTGTCTTGTAGCTCAGGAAACCCAATTCAAAAATTAGTTCATTATTTTTCAAAAGCTTTACGAGAGAAGGCTGAGAAAGAAAGCAGGAGAGTTTCGTCATGTGGATCAGGAAAGAAAGATGTGGAAAATCTTGTAGAGGGAGTGATGAGCCCGAATCCGACTGCTTCCGTGCTTTATGAAAAATCACCTCTTTTCCAAGCGAGTTATTTTTCTGGGGTGCAGGCTTTGGTCGACGATGTATCCTGGTCAAAAAATGTTCATGTTATCGATCTCTCAATAAAACAAGGTGCACAGTGTACAATTCTAATGCAAGCTCTCGTATCTCAACCCAGTTGTCCTATCGAGTATCTTAAAATAATTGCTGTGGGGACTCATTCCAAATAGAAAATCGAGCAAACGGGTGACTGGTTGAAGAGTTTTGCTGAATCTATAAACTTATCATTCTCTTTTAACATAGTTATAGTTGAAGACATGCTAGATTTCAATAAAGATCTTCTTGAGTTGGATCTTGATAAAGCTTTGGGTGTTTACACTTCATATGGTTTATGGAGCATGATCGTGCAACAAGACCGTTTAGAATCGTTGATGAAAGTTATAAAAAGTAGTAACCCTCATGTTGTGGTGGTGTCTGAAGTTGCGGCAAATCTTAACTCACCAAACTTTGTGAACTGTTTTATTGAAGGTTTGTTTTACTACGGGGCATTGTTTGATTCTTTAGAAGATTGTTTGGGTCATGAAGATGAAAACCACACTATTACCGAGTCCATGTATTTTGGTACGGGAATAAAGAACATCTTAGCATCGGAAAGCATGGAGAGAGTGATTAGGCATGTGAATATTGATGTTTGGAGAAAATTTTTCGCTCGATTTCGGATGAAGGAGATCAAGCTTAGTATGTCATCTTTATATCAAGCAAATTTGGTGGCAGAAAAGTTTTCGTATGGAAGTTGTTGCACGTTTGATAGGGATGGTGATTCACTCATCATTGGCTGGAAAGGTACACCGATCAAGTATGTTTCTGCTTGGAAATTTTCTTGAGACTTCCTGTCCAGTTTAAGCTACTAGTTATTGTTTGTCTAATTTATTTATTGTGTTTGACATGATACCCCAATGTTATTTTTGTTGATTATTGTAAATGAGACTGGTATGGGAAATCTGAACTTGTATTAATTAAGCGTGTATAAAACATGAGAAGGAGCCCTCTATACATAGGGAGAAATAGGGACCAAAAAGAAATAACTATTTACATGAGGGTACACCTATAATTGCATGCAAGGACACCTAGAATTGCATGCAAAGACACCTAGAATTGTATGTAGGGACCTCTAGTTAACAACTAGGTCTTTCAACTATTTACAACTAACACTCCTCCTCAAGTTGGAGCATAGATGTTAATCATGCCCAACTTGTTACATATGAAATCTATTTGTGCCTTTTGGAGTGGTTTTGTGAAGATATCTGCAAGTTGGAATTCCGTCTTGACATGGATTGGCTGAATTGATGGAGGATCCTTTTGAGTACCGACTATCCGATCTCTGATTAGGTGACAATCAACCTCAATGTGTTTAGTTCTCTCATGGAATACTTGATTTTTGGCCATATGTATAGTTGATTGATTATCACAGTATAATCGCATCATGTCTTCAGAGATAACCCCAAGTTCTCTGAGAAGACGATGAACCCATATCATCTCTAATGTAACATCTGCCATAGCTCTATACTCTGATTTGATACTTGATCTGGATACGGTGTGTTGTTTCTTACTCTTCCAGGACACAAGATTTCCTCCAACAAAAACACAGTACCTAGTGGTGGATCGACGGGAAATAGGACAGCCTGCCCAATCTGCGTCTGAGAATCCAGATATACGTCAATCTCCATCTTTTGTGAAAGCACCCACACGACAATGACCCTGATCAGAATATAAGATCCCTAGGCCTGGTGTGCTCTTGAGATATCTTAAGACACGGAGAGTAGCATCCTAGTGTCCTGTGTATGGAGCGGCCATGAATTGACTTAGGATACTGACGGCAAAGGAGATATATGGCCGGGTGACAGTTAAGTAGTTAAGTTTTCTGACCAATCGTCTGTATCGCTCAGGATCTTTCATTGGACTTCCATCCTCTGGAAGGAGCTTCCTTGTAGGAAGCATAGGACTGTCAAACGGTTTGCAACCCAGTAAGCCACACTCAGTTAGCATATCAAGGACATACTTTCGTTGACAGAGAAGTATTCCTTGTGGGGAATGAGATACTTCTATGCCAAGGAAGTACCGAAGTCGGCCCAAGTCACTAATCTGAAACTGAGATTGAAGGAACTGTTTGAGATTGATAATCCCTTCTTCATCATCCCCTGTAACTATGATATCATCCACATAAACAACTAAGATGATCCTTCGTCCTTGATAATGTCAGAAGAATACAGAGTGATCATATGTACTATGAACCATTCCAAATTCTCCCATAACACTAGAAAACCGACCAAACCATGCTCTGGGAGATTGTTTAAGGCCATACAGAGAACGACATAGTTTACATATTTTGGATGCCCCCTCCTTAACATTGAACCCTGGTAGCTTCTCCATATAAACCTCCTCCTCAAGAACACCATTAAGAAAGGCATTCTTGACATCAAGCTGGTGGAGTGGCCAATAATGAATGGCAGCAAGAGCAATACAAATACACACAGAGGGCATCTTGGCAACTGGGGAGAAAGTCTCGTCATAATCAATACCATAAGCCTGGGAGTAACCCTTGGCGACCAAACGAGCTTTCAGACGATGCAGAGAAACATCACGGTTAAGTTTAGCTGTGAAAATCCAATGACAACCAACCACACGCTTACCAGGAGGAAGTGGTTCAAGATCCCATGTATGATTACTCCGTAAAGCCCCAATTTATTCTTCCATAGCTTGACACCATCCTGGGTGAGCAAGAGTTGCCATCACATTTTTTGGGGATCGGATAGGAATCAAGGGAAGTGGTGAAGGCATGAGATTCTGTAGAGAGCTGAGCGTAAGCGACATAGTCCTAGATAGGATAACGGGTGGCGTGTCTAGGTTCTTTTCGGAGGGGAATAGGTATATCAAGATATGGTGAACCTGGAGGATCATAGGTAGCGGTTTTTGGTAATGGAGAGATGGGTTCAGTGTCAGGTGGTGGAACTGTGGACGTACTAGACGTAGAGGCAGGTTCTGAATCAAGAGCCTCTGACGTCGAATGCTTACGTCACCGAGCATATGTGAAGAGTAATGGTGGAGGATCTGTCGGTAAGCCCGAAGCTGCAGGAGTTAGAACCATGGCGTCTGAGACTGGAGGGGTAAACGGAGCAGTAGACACAAGAATGATAGGGATGATGGGGGATTCAGATAGATCGGGTTCTAGAAATAGATCAGACAGAGGTGTAGAGGATGTAGAAAAGAAGGGACATTCCTCATGGAAAGTAACGTCGGAACTGGTAAAGTAACGATGAAGAGAAGGACTATAACACTGATAACCTTTCTGGACAGGTGAGTAACCCACAAAGATACAACGAATGGCTCTGGCATCAAGTTTAGGGGTCCCTGGACGATGATCATGAACATATGAAATACATCCAAATATTTTGGGTGGAAGTGGAAACATAGTTCCTTTAGGAAAAAGGATAGAAAACGGGGTTTGACCATGAATGATGGGTAACGGCATACGGTTAATAAGGTAAGCGGCAGTAAGGACAATGTCTTCCCAGAAACGATGAATAACATGAGAATGAATCATGAGAGTGCGAGTGATGTCTAATAAATGTCGGTTCTTGCGTTCAGCAACACCATTTTGTTGTGGTGTATAAACGCAAGATGACTCGTGAATGATGCCATTAGATTTTAAGTAAGAAGAAAATCAGTCGACAGATATTCTTTTGCATTGTCTGTACGCAAGGTTTTAATTGAGGTATGAAATTGAGTTTTGACGTAAGCATGGAATTCATAAAATATTGAATATACTTCAGCATGAAATTTCAATAGATAAACCCAAGTAGCACGAGAATAATCGTCAATAAAGGTAATAAAATATTCAAAACCCAAAGTTGATTTCGTAGGACATGGGCCCCAGACATCAGAATGCAAAAGTTCAAACAATGTACTAACTCGATTAGACACTCTAAGGGGATAGGGACGCCTGGTATGTTTACCAAGTTGACATGACTCGCAATGAAAATCAAAAGAAGATGGAAAATCCGGTCTCATTTGCCTTAGAACCACTGCAGAAGGGTGGCCTAGCCGGCAGTGAGCCTCCCTGATACTAGAATCACATATGTTGGCTTGAGGGTGTGACGAATCACATATGTTGGTTTGAGGGTGTGACGTTAAAGACATACGATAGAGGCCTCCTGATTCAAAACCTGTGCCAATTAGTTGGTTAATCCCTAGTTCCTAAAAAGTGCAGTGAGTAGGATAAAAGGTTACAGAGCAGTTATTTTATTTAGTAATTTGACTTACCGAACAAAGGTTATCAGGGAATTTAGGAACCAACAAGACAGAAGAAAGGTTTAGATCTTTCGAATTACTAACCGATCCAATGCCGCGGACTGGGCATGAGGATCCATCAGCAAGACGAACTGGTGAGTGAGAACCAGTACGTAGGCTAGAAAGGAGATCCTGAATCCCAGTCATGTGATGAGTAGCTCCAGAATCAATAATCCAGGATAAGTCAAGATAAGAAAGTATACCTGAATTGACCAAGCTGGCTTGTGGGCTAGGAGTAGGCGACTGTGAGGCCAACAGTTGTTGAAGTCTACTGAGATCCTCCTTGCTCAATGTGTAAAAAGGAGCAGTATCAGTAGTTGGGTCAGAAGACTCACCAGTAGAAGCTAGTTGGGCTTGTGGCTGAGATCCAGGAGCACGGTTTGGACAATTGTGCTTTATATGCCCTGGCAGCTTGCAATAATGGCAGTTGTTTGGGCAGTTGTACCTTGCATGTCCAGGTTCATGACATAAGTGACATACAAGATTACAACCATGTCCCCCAGTGCCTCGTCCAGTGCCTTTCTTCATATAAGAACTTTGACCTGTACCCTTACTGACCAAGGCAGACATATCAGTTGGAGATGCGTCCGGACCATACATTTCTCGCAAGAGATGATATGTGGACGCCACAGATGAAATAGCGGTAGAGTTACTTAGCAATAATGGACGTGCACTTGCATTCTTAGGTAATAAAACCGCAATAAACATCATGAGATCCATTTTGGTGTTACGCTCCTCCTGAACTTTAAAATCAGCAGTAGGTGGAAAAAGAGCTCGTAACTCATCTTGAAGCTTTAAGAAACAAGTAAAGTAATCAGTGAAGGTGGAGTCACCTTGTTTAGCCCAGGTGAAGGCCTGAACAACAAAATATGCATGGGACAAAGATTCCTTAGCTGAGAAGGATGAAGACAGGTGGTCCCACATTGCTTTTACCGTAGGGAAGTTTTGAGCGATTATGAGAATTTGTGATTCCATGGAATTCCATAGAGCCATTTGTATCCCACTATCGTCAATACGCCATTCCCGGGGAGTCGGATCAGGGGTGGTTTTGTAGATGGTCTTCTTTGTCCACACTTGCAAGACCTTTTTGGACAAAGAGGCTCCATGAACTCCAGTTGCTCGAGTCCAGTTTAACGGGAATGCGTAAAACCGAGGCATAGTTGATAATGTCTGGAGCAATCTGGTTTTCTACAGTATTTTTCTTGTCTTCCTTATCTCCCATTGAAACAAGATATTCAAACAGAAATTGAAAAACTAAACTGGAATACGAACTCGCTTACCGAGGCAGAAAAAAAATGTTCAGATCGAAAAACTGATTGCAAAGAAATGATCGGAAACAAATTCCGACGAGGCTGGAAAAAGGGCGACGACCGGAGGTGGCGGGTTGTGATGGTTTTGGGTGTTGGAGTTCCAAGAAAATTCGTTTCTGATGTGGAAGATCAGACTAAGCGGCAACCACAGAGCATACTACGAACCTTCTAAATCGGGTTTTAGGAGTGGAAGGTGAAGGTTATATGGGACTGGTGGTGACCGGAAATTTAGCTGGGAATGGTCACCCGGAAAGATGCTCGTGAGCTAAGAAACCTTTAGCTCTGATATCATGTAAATGAGACTGGTATGGGAAATCTGAACTTGTATTAATTAAGTGTGTATAAAACATTAGAAGGAACCCTCTATATATAGGGAGAAAGAGGGACCAAAATGAAATAACTATTTACATGAGGGTACACCTATAATTGCATGCAATGACACCTAGGAGGGTGTGGTTTTGCAACATGCTTGTTGTTGGTGGCATTTCTGGCAACAATAACAAGTTTTTTCTTGCCTTTGCTCTTATGTTTCCTTTTCTTGTTATTGGGCTACTTAACATGACCACTTGACCATTAGAACTTGGTTGGTTTTGTGGAATAACCAAGTTTTTTCATCTGGTCAACGTTTTCATCTTTAGCACATGAGTACTGATACATGATCCTTCCAGCATTTTACAGCTTATGAGTTGTTTCATGGTGTCATATCGCTCATGTCGGGCTTGTTTCTGGAACATGCCTTTCAGCTTATGAGTTGTTTCATGTTGTAAGCATCCTTATCTTCTATGTTCTTTCATAAGGCAGGCTACCTCAACGGCATCCTTGTTATGTTTCTCCAGTGCCTTGCGAGCAGTAGTAGAATTACTTTCAGGCTTGGTAGGGACTGGGCCATCTAAGATATACAGCTTTTCCTCCATCTTGAGAACTATTCTCATATTGCGGTGCCATTCGAGAAGGTTGGTGTTATTCAAATTTTTATTTCTTTTCCTTTTCAAGTATAGACTTGAAAATGAAGGAGATGTTTTCATTAGACATCTGTTATATAAGCAAGGTGATTTTAATTACTATTTTCAATGTATATCTCCTTATTTTGTGAGGTGAGACGATAAGGAATAAGAATCCAGTTAGAAGCTCTTTCTAAAGTTACTTGGGGCATGCAACATTAGCAAGAGGTTCAAGAGGACTGACAACGATTGTCAATTGTGAGAAAAGCACAACTCCCGAGGTTTAAGGTTTATGAGACTGCGACGATAACCTATTGTCCTTGCATTGATACATTTGGCCTCATCTATGCCACTTTTGTTCTCGAGACAGCTGGGGCACGTAAACACGAGAAGAAAAGTAATAGTCGTCCTAAAACGGTCACATGTGGAAGGGTCGGATGTGTCGACGAAAGCCCTTGCACCTTGAAGGATAAACTACTAGACACCAAGTATCGTGCTGTGGCTCCAACACTGATGGTTCGCATTATGCCCCAAGTGTTACTAGTAGTAGGATGGCATAGACCATTGATTTTAATTTGCCAAATAGGGTCGTTATATTCGGTTTTAATTTAGATATTAAATTTGCGACATAACCAAAAGGACCCTTTCACCTCTCGGGACAATTAGTTTTAGATAACCTATAAAACTAAGTTTGTCGCGACTTGGAATAACCAATTTTAAGTTAATAGAAAACCATTAAGCTAATAGTTTTGGAAAATTAAAACTAGTTTAATTTACATAACTTAATTGGTTATTGTTTATTTCAAAAACAACCTTTGTTTTATAACAAAAACTTTAACAAGTTATAAAAACAATTTAGAACTTGTTTTAGTGTGATTGTTTTAATATTTTAAAACTCCTTTTAAAATCATGTTGGTATTTAGGTTGGTTATGTTATAACAACTTATAAGATAAAAGCAACCACAATAGCAAGACAAATATGTAAATCCATATGGCCAAAAAAATTGTTCTATCTTACTAGAGCCTAATAGCAAGATCAAACGGGTCACGGGGTCACAACATACAAACAACCCCTAGGATGGACTTGAGTGCATCCAGTCGTCTCGAGCAACTCCCACTGACTTCATGACTCCTGTTTAGCGTCCTCGGTTTTGTCTCCGGGTCTTCGTTTATTACAATATTTACAAAAATATAATAAAGGAAGAACCCTATCTATTACAACTTTGAACCATCTCGGTGGCCAAAAACCATAATAACAAAACCGAATAAAAATATACAACTACAAAACAAGGTCGGGCCGGATTTACATATCGCACAACAATCACAAAATAAACCGGGCAATGTTTTGGTCAAGCAAAACAAATAAAATATTGACCAAAATTAAAGTGCCCTAAAAAAATACTTAGATCAGAAACTATAAATAAATAAAGTTTGTGTTCTAATTCCGGTTAAAAGACCGGTACCAACTCGTATGTTGTAACCAAGGCTCTGATACCACTGTTGGGTTTCTATGGTGATCGATCAAAATTTTATTTATCAAAAACCCGGTTCAATAAGTAATGGTTGATTAATTAAGCGAGTTAATTAATAAAACGCAGCGGAAAAATAAACAAGTTATCAACAAAAGGAAACCCGACAGGATCCGGTTACATGCAAATACGAGCACAGTGAAAAAGTATATTTAACTACCGATGAGAAAGATATACCTCGGTTAAAGACTAACCGGTTGAGACACCGAGGTTCAACGAACAAGTGCTAGTGATACGAACTAACGAATGCGAGTGCGAACCTGTATAGCGGCGGCGGCGAGCGGCGGTGACCGGTGGCAGCGGCCGGCGGTAAGCGGCGCCGTGGGGCGGCGGCAGCAGGCGTGCGGCGGCGTCCGACAGCGGCGGAGGCGGCGAGGGCGGCCCGCGGTTGTGGCCGGTTGTGGATGTGGGTGTTTTGAGACTTTTTGCAAAATCTTCCAACCTCCCAAAGCTTGTCCATACACTCCTTTAAATAATATATGGAGATCCATGCATTTGCGACAAATGGCGGGCATGCATATGGAAGATGGACAAGTGTCGAGAAGCTTATGCATGTCCAACAAGTGGCCATGCAAGATTGCATGCGCGACAAGTGGTGGTAGGTGGGTGCATGTGCGACATATGGCGCAGCAAAGGTGCATGCGCGACAAATGGCGTAGGATGAGTATACCCGTCTCACCCGGTCCATGTACACGTCTCTCAGTTAATACCCGCAACAAGTTTATCAGTTAAGATAAACAATTATATTATTAATAACGAGTATTAATAATATAAATCCGCTCATGATCACAAATATAATTATGATCTGTTTCATATCGTTCGTAATTACCAGTTAAACCAGTTAAGTGGATTTTAGTTCGTTGCCCAAGGTGTAACTCTTACGGGTCAAGACCCGGTCGGTAGCGTTGACTTATCGAACCGGACATAATATGCAACAGTATGTTAGCAAATATTATATCAGCGAAGCATATTGATCCATTGTATAATTTTAGTAGTAGACACAAACGAACCCATAAGCAATATATATTTTTACCCAAAACATCACATTCCTTGATGAATTGGTCATAATCACTTGGCTTACAGGATTTGCTATACATGATGGATTTTTCAGACTAATTAAGTCAAGAGTCACTAAAAAATATCTCTTGACTTAATAAGTCTGAAAATCCGTATAATTAGACATAACAGCTATATTTATTTTATATAATGCATGCAAATCATACAAACTAGATGCTCCAATTATATGTTTTTATAGAACTTTTAGTCTTGCAGTAAAATTATATACAGTTATTAGTATAGAGTAGATAGTTACAAAGTTCTATAAACAGAAGTAAAATGATACATTCATCTTGCTGAACTTTATCTGCAACTTTGTGTCCTTTTCTATTGGGAGCATCCTTTGAACAGGTCAATGCAAAAAACGAATATCTTAAATTAATATATATAGTGACAGCGAACCAACATTGAGCACATCGACAAAAATAATTTTAACGAGGCCCATCCTGTTGATTATATATATGAAACCTGACGTGTATTTACGTGCTGTTTGTGAAACTGTGAGTGTTATAAACCTCTAAAGGTGATGGAATCGAATAAAACGCCCCCTTTTGATAGTCGTGGAAAGCTGCCTATTTTATACGAAGATGATGATGGTTCAGGAAATAAATCTAAGGCGACCGATGGGTTTACGTTTGCAACAAAAGATTTCCATAGTTTTGATGCCTTGTTTCTCGACAGCACACCACCGTTGCGTTCATATAAACATAAGATGAAGGAGCTTGCAGACATCGAATCTCAATATTCAGAGCTTATTAAACCGCACACACAAAGTCACGAAGGACCAGTTCAATATGAGGCAAGTGGCCCAAAGATATCAACTGATGCGGTTAATCGGGGACCAGTTCAACATGAGGCAAGTGGCACGAAGATATCAATTGATTCGGTTATTCGGTTAGGTGGAGAACGATTCATACAATCTTGTTCATCGACTTCGATGAACGATATTTCGACAGCGAGCCACCCATACAGTAGTTCATTCTCGGGCCTTTCTGATCAAGAAGTCAAAGATGTTCAACTCATAGAAAATCTACTACTTTCTGCAGAGAGGGTCACTCACCAACAGTTTGAACAATCGATTAAGCTTCTTGATTGGTGTGATGTTCTGTCTAGTAGCTCAGGAAACCCAATTCAAAGATTAGTTCATTATTTTTCAGAAGCTTTACGAGAAAAGGTTGATAAAGAAACCGGGAGAGCTTCGTCGTGTGGGTCAGGAAAGAAAGATGTACAGAATCTTGCAAGGAGAGTGGTGAGCTCGAATGCGACTGCTAGCATGCTTTATGAGAAGTCACCGCTTTTCCAAGCGGGTTATTTTTCTGGGGTGCAGGCTTTGGTGGACGGAGTATCCGGGTCGAAAAAAGTTCACGTAATTGATCTCTCGATAAGACAAGGCACACAGTGTACGATTCTAATGCAAGCTCTCGTATCTCAACCCAATTGTCCTATCGAGCATCTTAAAATAACCGCTGTCGGGAGTTATTCCAAACAGAAAATCGAGCAAACGGGTGACTGGTTGAAGAGTTTTGCTGAATCTATAAACTTATCTTTCTCTTTTAACGTGATTATAGTTGAAGATATGCTAGATTTCAATAAAGATCTTCTTGAATTGGATCCATATGAAGCTTTGGGTGTTTACACATCATACGGTTTATGGGGCATGATCGGGCAACAGGACCGATTAGACTCTTTAATGAATGTTATAAAAAGTATTAACCCTTGTGTTATGGTGGTGTGCGAAATTGCAGCGAATCTTAACTCACCATACTTTGTGAATCGTTTTATTGAAGGTTTGTTTTATTACGGGGCATTGTTCAATTCTTTAGAAGAGTGTTTGGGTCGTGAAGATGAAAACCGCACTATTACTGAGTCGATGTATTTTGGTAAGGGAATAAATAATGTCGTGGCATCAGAAGGCAATGAAAGAGTTATTAGGCATGTGCATATTAATGTTTGGAGAAAGTTTTTCGCACAGTTTGGGATGAAGGAGGCCGAGCTAAGTCTGTCTTCTTTATATCAAGCAAATTTGGTGGCGGAAAAGTTTTCGTATGGAAGTTGTTGCACATTTTATAGGAACGGTGATTCACTCGTAATCGGTTGGAAAGGTACACCGGTCGCGTATGTTACTGCTTGGAAATTCTCATGAGACTTCATGTCCAGTTTCAGCTACGAGTTTATTGTTTGCATAATATATTTCTTTATGTTTGACATGATCAATAATGTACTTTAGTTGGTTACGGCAAGACAAGTGTATAATTCCATTCCTTTTGTAGTTATGTTGACATTGTGAGTATCTACCCTTTGGCAGGCTAAATAGCATCTAAGATCTAACTAACATGTAACATTGAATACATCTATCATAGCCGGAATCCGAGGGTGTGTCCCCTAAGCTAGGTCCTACTGCCCAGCGAATAGGGTCTTTGCCTCGTTATTTAAAGCAGTATCTACAATCTTTGCCCAAAAGTTGGTTTGAGTGCTTGACCCGTCTAGAACTTCAGGCTGCGTTTTTTTATAGTAGCTTGTACAACTTTTGTACACCAGCTCGTGATACAAAAGGTTTGAATGATGTGTTTGACCTGTTTATAATTTTAGGCTCATCTTTTATAGCAGGTTGTACCATCTTTGCCCAACAGTTCGGATCAACGGCCAGAGCTCGTGTAACAAAAATTAGTTTCATGGGCTTGACCCGTCTAGAACTTTAGGCTCGGTCTTTTTAAACTAGCTTGTACAACTTGTGTTCAACAGCTCATGATACAAAAGGTTAGAATGATGAGTTTGACCCGTTAATAATTTTAGGCTCGTCTTTTACAGCAGTTTGTACCATCTTTGCCCAACACCTGGGATCAAAGGGACAGAGCCCTGGAAACAAAAAGTTAGAATTGTGGGTTTGACCCGTATAGAATGTTTGGTAGTTACACATTTCATATATGTTATGAACAATAATAGATTATAGATAATTATGGTTAATATTTGTTCCTAGTCTGTAGGAATTAATTATTATTTGGTATGTATATCTCTCCTAGAATAGTGGAGACTCTCTTGTATTATATATATATTGTTGTAAGGAGATTAATGAGATCAACGAGTTACAATGTCTATCATGGTATCATTGTAAAACCCTAACGATCATCCCTACCTCCGGTCCCCTTCTTCTGCCCGGTTTCCCCGGCGTTAAACTGTTATGTTTCTCCTTCGGCAACGTCATGTCTACCCCTATTCATCCCGTTGTAACAGTTTCCAATATCAAAACGTTCATACCAATCACCCTTGATATCGAAGCCAGCCATTATACCACATGATCAGAACTATTTAAAATTCACTGCAATGTGTTTCAGGTCTTTGACCACCTTCAACCCAAACCCACAGCAGCTACCGCTTCTTCCAATAAAGACAAAGAGAAGGCCCCTCCACCCGATTCGTGGGATCGTCTCTATCGAATCCATTGTACTTCAACGGATATACGGAACGATATCTACGGATCTTTTACATACAATACTTAAACCCAACACCACTGCCTATGATGCGTGCACTGCTCTCGCCAACCTTTTCCAAGATAACTGGGCCACCCGCACATTTGATCTCAACAATAAGTTCGCAAAAACAAGGTTTGTGTAAGGGTGAGAGGGGCACTCCTCTCTTAGGGGAGTCCCCTCTCTTACACATACCCAATCAGGTTATGCCACGTCAACTCCCCTCTTAACTCTCCTCACACCCTCAATTTGATGGCGGCACTCCTCTCTTAGGGGACTTGCTTTTTTATTTTATTTTTTTGTTTTTTTTATTTGTTGTAATTATGCATGTTTATAAATTAAACAAATATTAATAAAAATTTAATAAAAGACATTTCATTAAATTAAGGAAAATTGGTAATTAATAAACCAACCTTTCACCAGTTGGTAAAGAATAATCCTACCTACAGAATTGGTAAATAATAATACTACCTTTCAATATGTTGGTACTCAATGGACCTCCGTTAGTTTTTTTTAACTGAAGTTAGTTTTTAACTTTTATTTATTACACAAACAGTCCCTGTAGTTATAATTTACTAGTTTTAACTATGAGTTAATAGCCAAAATGGTCCCTGAGGTTTGCACCACCACCACCACCACCACTGCACCGCCACCACCACCGCCACCACCGCCACCACCATATTGAACTCATAGTTAAAACTAGTAAATTATAACTACAGGGACTGTTTGTGTAATAAATAAAAGTTAAAAACTAACTTCAGTTAAAAAAAAACTAACGGATGTCCATTGAGTACCAACATATTGAAAGGTAGTATTATTATTTACCAATTCTGTAGGTAGGATTATTCTTTACCAACTGGTGAAAGGTTGGTTTATTAATTACCAATTTTCCTTAAATTAAAAATAAAAATTACATTCAAACTAGAAAAAATAAAAAAACAAACTACATTTCATTTAATAAAATAAAAATTACATCGCAATACTACATAAAAATTTTAGAAATTGCACGGCCACCCGTATTTGTTAGCGATCTCGCGCTTTCGGGCGAGGATGAACGGCAACATTTCCGGCGGAACATCGTCGTGCGGCTTGAGGAATGTTTTCATATCTCGATCGTGCGCGTAGTTTCTCATCGTCTCTCGTTGTTCCGTTATGAGCTCGCGAGCCTCCGACTCTCTTTTCTTCCTCAATTCAATCGCCTCCAATTCAATCGCGTGCTTCGCTTCTTTCATGGCGGGGGTTGTGAAGTATATCCGAAAGGGGGTTGTGGTTGTGCACTTGCACCGCTCGAACACCACGAGACGGTTGCGAGCCCCGTCCCTTAGTTTTTTTCTTGGCTTCGCGGGGTTGGTTCTCCATTGCTCGGTTTGGCTTTTGTTGTATTTGATAGATTTTTAGAGTATAAAAGTTTGAGAATGGTGGGTGTGGTAAAAAATTAGATTAAAGTTGATTATTTATATTAGTTTAAATTGAATTATTTTTTTTAAATATTACCGTTGCCCAACGTTCACCCTCGATCCTTGTGCAATTTCTTGTGCGGTGAACATACACCGATCTTGCTCCCCGAATTGCCTCACCGCGGTGATGGCGGCGGTGTTCCCGCTCGGGGACACGGGTCACCGCTTGCCTCCCCGCATAGTGCCCCGTATACCCTAATGCCTCGCTTTTTGTAACTTTCATTATTTAGAAAGTTTGTCTTGTATTCTATTTTTGGAAACTTGTTTTCTCTTGTAATCATATTTCATTTCCAAACATTGTAATCCGAGGCTTTGATCGTATTTCATTTCCAAACTTGATCATGTTATGTGAATTATACTTTGATTATACATACTTGTTTTACATTTAACTTATATACATGTTTGATACACAATCGTCTCTCACGCAAATTCGTACTTGTTTTGCATACAATTCGTCGTAAATACGTGTTTTGATGTTATTCATACATGCAAATACTCAATCATTTGTTCACAATACTCAATGTATGCTTTTATGATCTATACTTAATAACATGCTAAATACACAAGATATAATTAAAACATTAAAACATCAGAGTAGAGGGGACTGTTTCGTAAACAAATGAAAGTTCTCCCCGGCAACTAGCGCCACGGCACGCTGCAGGATCACCCACACCCTTTGCGTGTTGCGAAGGGACTCGATCCGCAGCCAGAGTTGCTTTGTGCGCAGATTGGCCAATTTCCTCAGCTACTTTCTCACCTAATTGTCTTTAAAACACATTTAATACCCAACCTAACTCGCCCACTATAGAAACAACCTCCCTAACCCTCATTTGAACTTTCCAAACACTTCTAAATCATCAAAACACTCTCAAAATCTCTGGAAATTCAAGTTCAAGGCAGAAACTTTCTAGTGCAAAAAGTGAGTTCAAACTCACTTTTCTTCACCATTTCTTCCTCTACAAATCTTGGAACATCTCTAGGATTGTTTCCAAAGGTTTACCATGGTAAACCAAGGTGGAACAACACCATTTTGAGGTCCAAACTTTCTGTTTTGGATGAATCTTTGGTTAACTTTTATAAAACTCAACTTTTCTACTTGAATCTCATGCCTAGCATCTTCCTAAACCCATCTATGGTTATGGGACTTGTTAGAGCTTAATTCCTACAAGTTTAGAGGTGCAAATACCCTCTAAACTTTCTGTTTTAATAGGGTTAAGACAACCCACAAGTGTTGAAGTCACATAAGTCTACCATAGTTCATATGGCAAGACTTGTGTTTGATGCAAGTGTGAACCATGGAAGCTTTGGATATCCTAACTTGTTCCATACCTCACTTGATGTTTTTATTTTGTTAACCCAAGTAGCTTGCTAGCCTTAAAGTAACATAACCTCGTCTAGCCTCCAACACTTAGTTAACTCTTTCCGTGTTGGGATGGCTCACCCGGGTTAATCTTACTTGGCTACTTGAAGACATATTAGTTAGTTGTACATTTCCTTTCATTCATGACCATCCGAATCATCCTTGTGATGATTTGTGCATTGGTAAATCATACAATAAGGTTAATCCTTCATGCTTGACTTACATGACAATCTATGATACTCTTGATGGACTTAGCTTAGGATTATTATTATAACTATATAAATATATATATATATATACACACACTTACATAGCCGATCTCATGATGATAATCAGTTTATGATTAATTGTCATGAACTTTGGCTACTTTATCTATGATTCTAAGTCTCTCGTTTTTTATTCTAATGGGCAAACTAGGACCCATGAAATCACATACAGCTTAGGGGCTGTTTGGTAGCCTCTGAATGGCCATTAAGAGGCTACCTCTTAATGGAACCATTAAGAATTTTACCAATGAGAAGTTAGAAGAATGTGACATGTGATGATTTACCATTCAGAGGTTACCTCTTAACCATTCAGACTTGCGGTTACCTCTTATTCATTCAGAGGTTTTAAACCATTAAGAGGTAGCATCTGAATGGTCATTAAGAGGCTACCAAACAGCCCCTTAGTGTCAAAACGAGTACTTAGACAAGATATATTTTTATGCATATATACTTATTGTACTTTAAATTCCAATCCGAATCCTTCGTTAACATTCCTATTACTCACACACATTCATTTACCCCATGTAGGGTGATGTAACACCCCAACCCGGATGGGTTGACGTGTCACTATAACAGTGGATCAGACAGAAGTTATAGTTCCATTAATTAAAGTTAGGCTTACATTTCAAAATATGGTTCATAGCCCTAAGGCTCAAAATACAATTTATTTTATAAAAGTGACAAACATCTTCGGTTAACATCCTAGGGTTTATTCTTCACTCTTCACCCCGCCCAAAGTAACCTGTGAACCTGTAGTGAAATGAAATATACAGAATGAGCCAAATGCCCAGTACAGAATAATAGGCTCAAATAGCAAACAAATAAATGACTGAAATGATATCATTGACAAGAAGCACAACACAGCAAAACATAACATATAACTGAACTGAATCATATCATACAGATGTACCCAAAAGCTAAACAGAGGTGACAGCCACAAAGTCTGTCACATGAGACGGAGCGGGTTGGCCTACCCGACATCCATCTCCAGAAACATACCTAGGATATATCCATACGCCACCTAGTCGCTATGTATCATACTTGTACCTAGGGACGCCGTGAACTGATAACTCCGTCACGGGAGGAGCCGGAGAGCTTAGGGTAGCAGATCTCAGATAATCAGAAATAAATATAACACTAACATTAACAGATATATAAGTATCGGAACATGCGGTAATGAGCACAATATAATCATAAACTTATCGCATGTTGTCAAACTGAATAATAATTTTAATCGGAGTAAGAAATGAACGGACGGTCAATTGAATCGAGGCTCAAAGACGTTGGAGTTTTCAAGATATATATATATATATACAGGGGACCGCTAAAATGAAAACCACCTCTAGTTGTAAGAACCGTGAGAACTACACCGTACGGGGCGAGGTGGACCAAATTTTTTTTTCATAAACGTAGATGCGTGTATTATAAACACATTTGTAAAAAAAATTCAAAAAAAAAGTCATGTGTGTAGTTTTGAGCACCACAAGTTTGCGTTTACGGGTACCGTAAATTTGGTTTAAAATTTACGGTACCCGTAAACACAAACAAAACTACACACACGACATTTTTTTTTTGAATTTTTTTTTTTTTACAAATGTGTTTATAATACACGCATCTACGTTTATGAAAAAAAAATTGGTTCAACTCGCCCCGTACGGTGTAGTTCCCATGGTTCTTACAACTGGATGTGGTTTTCATTTTAGCGGACCCCTATATATACACATACATATATTATAAATAAGGGTTTATAGTAAATGAACCAGATAACAAAAGGAGAGGGTTAAGGATATGTACCTTGTTTCTTGATTGTTGTCTTAAAATATATAAACTTGTCAAAGCATGTTCGTATAAACCTACATCGTGTCCATATATTTTATAAGGTCGTGCCCGTACATGAAAAGTATATATGTAATTTGTTTTTTAATTCATGTCTAGTTTAAAACCTCAAGTTTATCTTAAGTAATCATGAATTAGTTTTGCTTAGATTAAAGAATACGTACGTGTATTCATTTTATTTCTTAAAGAAAATAATGTTGTTTTTAGTTGTAAAATAATTTAATATATGTTCAAATAAAATAGAAGTTAATTAAAAGTCAATGTTAGTTGCAAGATTTGAACTTGTGACTTAAAAGTTGTAAGAAAAAAGGTTTTAACCAGTAAGCCACTTTATCATTAATATTAATCTTATAAAATTTGGTTATTTAAACAAGTAATCTGATGTCATTAATTAAAATATGATTCATAAAACATAAAATCTGATAACAAAATATAATGTCACCAGCAAGGTTTGAACCCAAGACCTCTAGTTTCTAAGTCCCAAGACTTATCCAGCTAGACTACACCACTTTCTGATGAATATTTTGAAATCTGATGGGTTTAACAAGAATTCTGATGCGTTTAAATATAATTCTGGCGTATTAAAAAGAATGTCTCTTGCAAGATTCGAACTCAAGTGTAACAACCCGACTTTCCGAGGAAAGTCAAAGTACAAGTCAAAGTCAACGTTTAGATCTGACATTTCTTGCTTAATCATTGCATGTACTCTCGAACCTCGATGATCGATATATTGGTTAACGCTATTATAGATGACGATGTATGTATTATGTGAAGTAACAATGCGATAAACGCAACTAAACGCTAATTTACTTAAACGTTATCACATCGCTATCGCATCGCAACTCGAATCGCAGTTATTGGTATTGTTCTATGTGTGTGTGCTATTAGGTGCTTTACTTGTGCATGTTGTATATGTTTAAAGGTGTTATTCGCAAATGCAATCGCAACGCAATCTCATCGCAAACTCTAAACGCAAATCTACTTACTTGTATGTTGTTATGTGTTAGCTATGTTATTTGTGTAACTATTGTTTAAAACTATCGCATCGCTTACTCGCAACCCGCTAAAACGCAACGCTCAACACACGAAACGAAAGTTAGAAAACTAACCCGCACACGCTGTAACATTCCTATTTTTATATAAGAATTATAGGTTTAGTTAAATTTATTTACCACTAGTAACTAGCAACTAGTTTATTTTTAATAATAAATATTCAACCCAAATAGTTTTAAACACTATTTTATATAGTTGGTTAAAATATTATATTAATTATTTGGCCTGTATATAGGTGACCTTTCTAAATAAAATAAAAGTATATAAAAACTTATATTATTAAACGGGTAGCTTACGGGTAAGTTGACTGTAAGAAATATGAAGTACTTGGATGGGTCCAGGAACCGTTTAATTAAATTATAAAAAATACATTGTATTTGAACCTACTCTATTTTTAATGAAACTTGGTTCAAATTGTAGACAAAAATATTATCGTTCTAATGACATATTTATTATTTTCTAGAACGTCATATTTTACAAGTTATACGCGCCAAATAAGTGAAGCAGTTAAATTAATTATAATATATATATAATAATAAAATAATAATAATAATCGTAAACAAAACTTCATATAATAATAATATATTAAAATAATTAAATATAAGAATTAAAACCAAAGTGCACGTGTGCTTTGTGTGTGCATGCCATCTCTTATGAATGATGACTAATCATTTAGTGTTTTCCAAATGAAAGACTTTTTCATCTATAAATAGGTATAGTAGGAACTTCAGTTTTCTTACAGAATTTTCTTTTCTGAATCACACTTTGTTTCGCCTATTTCTTTTCTTTCTCTAAATTCAATTTTAAGATATCGGAGTGCTGCTACGATACCGGGTATTAACTCAATCGCTGTTACGATTCAATATCCGATCGATTGAAACTATCCGACAGGATGTTTAAGTACTATCCTTTGTCATTAGTCGTGATTCCGACAGGATGTTTGAGTACCACCCGAACTCGGGGAATACTCTGTCATTCGTTGTGAATCCGATGGATGTTTAAGTGATTGCACTTTGTCATTTGTCGTGAGGGTTTTAATCTCGTGAGTTATCGTAAATGCTGTATTAGTTACTTACCTAGTTCGTGTGCACTAGGTTACAAGACTAATCAATAGGCTAAGCTCTGCATGCTTATAATGTGAGTCATTCTCTTTTTATCAAATTTAATTTCAAATCATGTTTATTTTCAAAGTTATAATTACAGTGATTAAGTTTATGTAATCACCAAGTTACAGCCGGTATGTGGGGTTTTGTATACATTACTTGATAATATTCACCATTGGGGCAGCCAAGGGGTGATATGACCATAGTCACAGACACCATTGGAGGAATGGGCCAATGGGTCGAGTGACAAAATACTGTGGGTAGTTGGTTGATATCTGAAACATTGTAATCTCTCTTAATATTGTAAATTATAACAAACGGATCGTTTTATTAAAAAGAATGATTCACTCAGTATTTCCTGCTGACAAAACATTTTTCAAACATGTTTCAGGTAATTACAGTAGATTGGAGTAAGAGATGGATATGGCACTGAAAGGCTTCAAGAAGTGGCTTATTTTATTAATTAAATCAAATTAAGAAATATTGTTTTATGTAATCAAATTTATCTTTATTAAAGTTACCATTGTAAAACATGGGTTTATCCCATCTATTTAATAAATAAAATCCGGTGTTTTCTAAACTCTGATATTTTTCTCAACTCACGGTCCTGATGAAATTTCCGCTGCGATATTTTTCAAAATAATCACCGGTACCACTTGGCTGTTCGCGACTTCCGATTCCGTCCAGGGTGGGTCGGGGGGTCGTGACAGAAGGTGGTATCAGAGCCACTGATTTAAGCCTATAAGTGTTGTGATAATCATACCTAAGCCTATATAAAAGAGTTAGGAGATTGCTATTAACCGGTAGCACACCTGAAAGCATTTAGACTTGAACTTAAGAAAAATGTCTAAATTTAAACGAAGAGTGGGGAAATTGAAAACTGGTTTATACCTATCACATAAAAGTAAGGAGCCTATATGTGTAGTTGTACTCATTTTTAATCCAAATCAACAGGTGCCTAAAGGGGTAGGTTAAATACACCCCTATTTTTACTAGTTACACCCCCTTTCTAAAATAATTGTTTTAAAGTTGTCAAATTTAACCCCTATTAAAATTCTTATTTTTATTTCAATACATAAATAATTGAATTGCAGTCCGGATTCCGGAAGCACTTCTCATATAGCCACAGTCCACAGATAACCTAATTGCTGCTATCCTGTTCAAAAGAAACCATTAATATGTTATAGCTCTTACGGATGCAACCAGTTCCTTTGCTTTGGTTATATAATTAGTTTTTTTGAAATGTTTATAAATTTTAGAAAAGGCTTGGTTATATGATTTAATTAATTTTTTTTTTAATATTTAAAAACTTAAAGTAGATGTAGGTTTTATAAAAGTAAAAAAAAAAAGTAGAAATAAAAGGAAAAGTCAAATATGAGACCACCTGGTGTGTAGTAATACTAAATTCATTTTATTTTAAAAGAAAACTATTTGGGTATACATATAACACAAATGGTGTTACGTAAACATATTTATATAAACATATATACTAATACTCGATTGATTTAGGCAAAATTATACAATATCGTTGTTTGATTGCTAAGAAACTATCATTTCGAATTTTCGATACCGGTACCCGTATTCAATTTTGACATTTTCAGATTCAGTACATTCAGTACCAATACCAACACTGACACTAAGCTGATCCCTAATTTAAATAGGTTACGTATGTGTAGTTGAATATAAGTTTAATTAGAACAAGAATTAAATTATTAAAAATTCAAATATTTTTAAACAATCAAATCCATGTAAAATACAATTTGGTATGGATTTCGAAGTTTCTTGTTTTCATGAAGTGAATCAAATTAAATAAATATTATGCAGATTAATATTGGTTAGCAAAAAAAAAAAAAAAAAAAAAAAAAAAAAAAAAAAAAAAAACCAAAACGATATACAAATTAATTCAAATAAATTTTGTGTTCATGAATGCAGCGATAATAAGTTTTGGTTGCATTATTTTATTATCTTTTTGAATTTGAATTGTTTAAAAACTTAAAGTGGATGAAATTTAGAAAAATACAAAATAAAAGGTTTGATTGTATTTATTTAAAAACTTAAGGGAGAGAGTATATCTAGTAAAATTTAGAAAAAGAGGAGTGCATTTAGCAACACCCATGCCTAAAATACTACCGAATAGTGCCAGTCAAAATTATATGTTACCGATAGGTGGGAGTTTTGGTATAGGCAATCTGGCAAATATTTATGAGCTTGTATGACTCATTCATCTTATCCATTCCATTAATATAATATATTAAATTGAATTTATGTAAACATTAATTTTATTAATTATTATACTATAGTTATATATACAAAACCTTTTCTTAAACATCTAAATAATAAACTATATGCTTTCTTTCAAAGTATTAAACTACATATTAACTTTCAAACATTCATCAACTAACTTTTACATATGAATTTAAAATCGATATATTATTTATTATAATATATATATCTATAATTTAAATCATCTACTATATGGTTTAAGCAGTTCAATCATGAAATAATTATGGCCTAAAGGTCACTAAATATAAAAGTAAAACATTCGTTTACTTGTCTAAAACCCTTTAAGCAGTCATTGGCCTGTTTCCATGTATAAAATAATTGTTTTGTTAATAAATATTTGTAAATAAGCTTCAAAATGAGCTAATTACTTGTATAAGTATAAGGTGATAGATATTAGTATGCCATGAGGATGATGACTAGAACGTTGCAAGTACGGTAAATAAGCAATAACACTTGGCCACTATTATTTCTTATTTATTAGTACTACTTTGTTCTAAAATATGATATGTCATGTGAATACTAATTTGCTTAGTCTTTGTTGAAAGTCATAATGTACTTTTCAAATCATGATTTAAGAAAGATCTATTTATGGGAAAATCTAAATTTCTTCTCCGGCAAGACTGGGTATGGTGTAACAGACTCTCCAGCTTGTCCGGATATAATCAAGGTTACCTCTCCGGCGCGAACCGGATAAGACGGGGTATATAATATGTCAAACAAGTGACAAGTTTTCCCTAAATAGTATCATGACTTGATGTCTGACTTGTTTTTTAAAATAAGAATCTGTTAAATACATTGACCTTATGAAGGGTATGTATATTACAGCATGTGAACTATATGATTATATAGATATGTATATCTATAAGGAATTCCAAAAGTCAATTAAGAATAAAGCACAAGCATATGTGTCAATAATAAATTTAAATTTCTTTATCAAGAATCTCTTACATATATCAATATCAAACATTATTTCGTTGTATTACCATAAAATATTAACGCAAATAAGAAACATGTAAAATTGTGCTAGTGCACAAGAAAACACATGAAACTTAAATTATACGTCCACAGACATCGAAGTATATCACACACGACTTTCAAGGCAAGATCTTTTTGAAAATATAATTGGGCATGACGACACCAACGCGAATTTCATCAGTGGAAGAATTACTAATCAAAAAGCAACATTTGGTCGCGTGATCCTACAAACGACCTGAATTTTCGCTGAGGTACGTTGGAACAAGATTTCACAACCATCGGTGCACAGTCTAATCAGAGTCATAATTATTAGCACTGCAAAAAGGAGTCACATACCTTTGCAAATTCCCCTATTTCATTTTATTCGACATTCCCTGGTAATGTCACTTAACAACGATTATCACACGAAATTCCAGATAAAGTTCTTATATTTTTTTTTTCTGAATTCTGCATATAATGAATTAACTTTCGTGTTTCTACTTTCTCTAATGGTCATCATACCATGAGGATTTCTTTCATAATAGCGAATATTGATCTATTTCATTTCTTGGTAAATCCACACGTTACACATGCACTGTTAGTTGCGTATGTGATTCGTTTGATTTATGAAGACCACTGGAGGGCTTCATTCTAAGTTGTTGTTTTATCCAAACTCAAATATCATTCCGCTTTTTGCACTGTGGACCGCATTATTGCAAAACGACGACTCTTATGTTTGAGGTATACTCTCATTTAAGTTTATGTTTAGTTATTTATTATGGATAATTAATATTTTTATTATTAATATATTAATAGTAATAGTGTTAGTATTATTTTTAAATACTAGGGTTATTATCAGAAGCAGATATTGAGTAGCCTAGCCTTAGTTAGGCATGGACTGATCACCTATGCTTAAACAAGGCAGCACTAACCAATATCCAACCATGATAATGACTAGTTAATGTATATAAATTAAGTCACCATACTTATTTAGTAAATTTTTATATATATATAAAAATATATGTATACTTTGTACTGTAAGGAGAAGATATATTTTCATAAAACAATACAAGAATTAGAGGGACAAATAAAATTATATAAATAATTGTCTAAGTATTCATGGACAAGACATTTTATACTTATAAGTAATTGTTCATCTAATATTCCACAACTATTAAATACTTATAGAAATATTATTTTATAATATATGTATTTTAATATGTATTTTAATATATTAAAATATCAAATGTAATTTACTCAAGCCAATATTTAAGTATGTTTGATATTAAAAATAAACATTTATTTTTATGATTTAAAATATCTTCTAGTTAAACATACGTGATTAAAAAAAATCGTCTTAAATGCAATTATGTATTAAGACAATAATACTTTAACTCTATTGTCTTTTCGAATATCCTTGCAATTCACTCATCTCAGCACATTGATTTTCTCATATCATAATTCAATATTTGACAAATCATTTTCATGCTTTTATTTCATTTGGAACCTGTCAATTCTAAGTCTTCATGAGTTGCCAATCAAAGTAAGCTTTCTTTTGACAAAGAATTTTATTGATTCTAAAAGTCCTTCACATTAAATATCTATTGATCATATATCTTTTGGCTTGAACCTAGTCACCTTGAAAATTATATCATTTCATCTCATTCGTTTGTCATCGATTTCTTGAACTAATTTAGTTGAATCATTGAATCCTACTTATGGTACAACTCGTACTCACAAAATTTGATATTTTAATTTTATGTCATCTACCTTAATATTGTTTTTATTGACTAAAATATGACATAAGTCTCAAAGAAATATCGTAACCCAAATCTCGAGGACAATATTTAAAACAAGGTGGGGAGGATGTAACATTCCTATTTTTATATAAGAATTATAGGTTTAGTTAAATTTATTTACCACTAGTAACTAGCAACTAGTTTATTTTTAATAATAAATATTCAACCCAAATAGTTTTAAACACTATTTTATATAGTTGGTTAAAATATTATATTAATTATTTGGCCTGTATATAGGTGACCTTTCTAAATAAAATAAAAGTATATAAAAACTTATATTATTAAACGGGTAGCTTACGGGTAAGTTGACTGTAAGAAATATGAAGTACCTGGATGGGTCCAGGAACCGTTTAATTAAATTATAAAAAATACATTGTATTTGAACCTACTCTATTTTTAATGAAACTTGGTTCAAATTGTAGACAAAAATATTCTCGTTCTAATGACATATTTATTATTTTCTAGAACGTCATATTTTACAAGTTATACGCGCCAAATAAGTGAAGCAGTTAAATTAATTATAATATATATATAATAAAATAATAATAATAATAAGAGTAAACCTCAATTTTCGTCCCTGTGGTTTGCTGATTTTAACAGTTTCAGTCCAATAGTTTATGAATTACATTTATCATCCATTAATTTGCTGATTTTAACAGTTTCAGTCCATTAGTTTCCTGATTTTAACAGTTTCAGTCCACACCAGTGTTAGAGGTGTGGACTAAAACTGTTAAAATCAGGAAACTAATGGACTGAAACTGTTAAAATCAGCAAACTAATGGATGATAAATGTAATGTTTAAACTATTGGACTGGAAGTGTTAAAATTAGCAAACCACAGGGACGAAAATTGAAGTTTACTCTAATAATAATAATCGTAAACAAAACTTCATATAATAATAATGTATAATAATAATATATTAAAATAATTAAAGATAAGAATTAAAACCAAAGTGCACGTGTGCTTTGTGTGTGCATGCCATCTCTTATGAATGATGACTAATCATTTAGTACTTTCCAAATGAAAGACTTTTTCATCTATAAATAGGTATAGTAGGAACTTCAGTTTTCTTACAGAATTTTCTTTTCTGAATCACACTTTGATTCGCCTATTTCTTTTCTTTCTCTAAATTCAATTTTAAGATATCGGGGTGCTGCTACGATACCGGGTATTAACTCAATCGCTGCTACGATTCAATATCCGATCGATTAAAACTATCCGACAGGATGTTTAAGTACTATCCTTTGTCATTAGTCGTGATTCCGAAAGGATGTTTGAGTACCACCCGAAGTCGGGGAATACTCTGTCATTCGTTGTGAATCCGATGGATGTTTAAGTGATTGCACTTTGTCATTTGTCGTGAGGGTTTTAATCTCGTGAGTTATCGTAAATGCTGTATTAGTTACTTACCTAGTTCGTGTGCACTAGGTTACAAGACTAATCAATAGGCTAAGCTCTGCCCGTATAAATCTGCATGCTTATAATGTGAGTCATTCTCTTTTTATCAAATTTAATTTCAAATCATGTTTATTTTCAAAGTTATAATTACAGTGATTAAGTTTATGTAATCACCAAGTTACAGCCGGTATGTGGGGTTTTGTATACATTACTTGATAATATTCACCATTGGGGCAGCCAAGGGGTGATATGACCATAGTCACAGACACCATTGGACGAATGGGCCAATGGGTCGAGTGACAAAATACTGTGGGTAGTTGGTTGATATCTGAAACATTGTAATCTCTCTTAATACTGTAAATTATAACAAACGGGTCGTTTTATTAAAAAGAATGATTCACTCAGTATTTCCTGCTGACAAAACCTTTTTCAAACATGTTTCAGGTAATTACAGTAGATTGGAGTAAGAGATGGATATGGCACTGAAAGGCTTCAAGAAGTGGCTTATTTTATTAATTAAATCAAATTAAGAAATATTGTTTTATGTAATCAAATTTATCTTTATTAAAGCTACCATTGTAAAACATGGGTTTATCCCATCTATTTAATAAATAAAATCCGGTGTTTTCTAAACTCTGATATTTTTTCTAACTCACGGTCCTGATGAAATTTCCGCTGCGATATTTTTCAAAATAATCACCGGTACCACTTGGCTGTTCGCGACTTCCGATTCCGTCCAGGGTGGGTCGGGGGTCGTGACACACGCCGTCCGATCGAACGACCATTCGATCGAATGAACATCCGACCGGATGACCATCCGATCGGATGGCCATCCTATAGAACAGCCGTTCGACCCATCCACCCTACACCGCCTTTCTCCTCTCACACTATAAATACCCCTCCTGTCACATCAATTGTTCATTTATGTGACATCTCCGTTCGACCCACGCACTCTCGGCCATTTTTCTCTCGATTCCTCGCGATTCTTATAAGTTTTCTTCATAAATCTTGCACTTCCATCTTCATTACACCTTTTCTCATCATCTCCTTCAACAAATCTTACAATTTCACCGTGAAGTCACCTGATTCGAGCTGTTCAAGGGTGATGTCACCATGGGTTCTTATGAACACTAAAGTGTTACCTCATATCATCAAGAACAGTTCGGATCTAAAGGATTTCCACACGTTTTTACACTGATTTCAACAAGATCTAAACACTTTTCATTGTTTTCAAACTTTTCTTCAACATCTTTCACGTTACACTCAAAACCGTTAGAATCTGGACTCGTTCAGGTTCTTTACTCATTCTCTAGTAAAGAACTGATCTGAGAATGGATATCTACCAGAGAGACGACCGATTCACGGGTTGAATATGAAACTCCGTCAAAGACAGTTGAGTCTGATCGAACGGGGTGATTCCCATCCGATCGAACGAGTTGGACGTGATGTGATTTCCGTTGTTTAACACGTCCTCACCCCGTCTCCGTTAAACCGCCAAACTTTTAACTTAGAAAACTTTGTGAAATTTTCAAATAGAAGGTTGCTCAGTCGAATAGTCGTCCGATCGGACGACCATCCGATCGAACGACTATCCGACCAGGTGCCTTGATTTTATAAGTTAAACACTTGAAGTTTTGTACAATTTCAAAGAATATCAGTTCCAATCGAACAGCCATCCGATCGAACGGCCATCCGTCCGGATGACCATCTGATCAAATGACTTTATTTATACTACAACGAAAACTTCAAAAGTTCCACATTTCACAAACACACTTCCAATCGAATGACCAACCGACCGAATGGTCATCCGTCCGGATGATCATTCGTCCGGACGGTCATCCGATCGAACCACCATCCGATCGCTCATCTCACCGACACGATGTTTTACGCACTGTTCAACGCTTATACTATCGTTCTCTGATCAGGCTAATCCCTCAAGCGTTCCCTTCAATCCAAGACTGTGGTTATTTACTAAACACGATCTGTGAGTATACTCGATCCCTTTTTGCTTAACGCACTTTTGGGTGTTACATACGTTACCTATATTAAATCACATCGACACACAACGCAAACACTTTTATATGCTAACCGTTCTCGCATGTTATACGTGTTATTCGATGAATGCTTGTATGTTATATTTACACAGTGATTGTTGCCTGACACCTTAGCAATGATAGTACTATAGTTTGGACTCAGTACCTGTCGTCGACAGGGGTTGTTAAGGGTTTTACTTCACATGGTCACAGTGGTGATAATGTGTTGCGCATTATACAACTCGCAGACACGTATGTGCATATTTCATTGTCGACAGCTTACTTGCTTCATATTTCTATGTGTTACATGCTGGTTATGCGTACATCGCTTTTGCTACTATATGCTATTAAACTTGTATGCTCCCCTTTACACTTTGTGTATTGACTTTATTTTAACGTATGTGACAGGTGTTTAGGATGCTTTATTATGCCTGCATGATGAAAGAAGTAGGTGGTCTAGAAACGTCATTCAATAAAATTTGAGTTGTCGGAACAATGATTTGTCTTTGAGAACAATGCCTGTAATAACTATTTATGCTTATATGTTATGGTATGGGACATGACGCTAAATATATTGTCACGAATAGTGTTATAGAGTCTCTTGGACAATCTGTTTCGCTCAGTGCCTCACCCCGATGTTTCCGCCATCGGTTGGGGTGTGACATCAAGACCTCTAGGTTATAAGTTAGAGCCTTAACCAGTGGATCACTTAGTTATTTATGCTTGATTTACGATTTCTGATATTATATATAAGAATTCTGGTGCATTTAACAGAAATTCTAATGTTTTTATAAAATTCATATTTTCATTAAAAATTCTGAAGTTTCATCAGAAATTCTGATGTTTCATCAGAAAATCGGATATTGCATCAGATCTCATCAGAAAATCTGATATTGCATCAGATGTGGTGCATTATTTCAGAATCTGGTAAATGTCTCCAGCAGGATTCGAACTTGAGACCTCTGGATTGTAAACCAACTGTTGAACCAACTGGACTAAAGGAGCCCTTGTGAACAAACAGCTTCATTATTTATTTATTTACTAGTTCACTGGTTTATCTTCTTCTTTATCATCTTTTATAGAAAACTAATATTTACATAATAAATTTCTAGATTCCATTTTCATTATAGATTAACCTTAAAGTATCAAAAATAAGGATTTAGTTTATGGTTACCTTGGTCAAAAACGCGTTTCGGTTACGAGATGCGTCGTCGGAAAATACGTAAGTATCGTCAGAATTGGTGTTTCTTCACCAGAAATGGTTTCGGGTGGTACGTTTTTCGTGGTTAAAGCTTCAATTGGTTTAGTAGAGATAGTTAAGTGGTTTAGTAGGCATGGTGGTGAATGAAAAAGGATGTCGGTATGGTGTTCAGTTTCGGTTTCGGTTACCAGAACCAGGTTTTCTTTTCTTAGTTAGAGTTGATAGGAAAATGTGTAGCGTTTGAAGGATGTTGAGGATGCTTTGCAATAGGATCAAACTCTCTATTTATAGAGGGAAATGAAAGGTTCTCGTTGATAAAAGTTTCAAATGTCTTTGGAGGAAATAATTCATGCGATTAATATTGTATTCAAATATAATTCTCATCCACCCAATTAAGCAAGTTGTCTGGCAATTTCCTTTCTACATATTTTCCCACTTGCAAATTATTGTTGTTATTTCTAGTTTTATTTAAATAGAAAAAAATATTATTTTTATTTTTATTATTTTCGGTTATTACGGGTGACCTCGGTGTTTCCGTCCTCCAACTCTTCACGGGATTATCAAAGGAACGTTTTGCAAAACCGTGAGTACACTCGAACGCCCTTTTCATTCTTTACACTTTTGGGTGCAATATGTTTAACTTATCAAATACACATTCACACTTATACTTTATGCAAACACAAACAATTCATCATACATGCTTAAATACGTGATACTTGATTTGTATTCTTGGGTTAATCTTATGTGATTCGCTTGTCATTAACTTCGTACGAGCCTCCCCTTAACATATATAGCACTATAGGAGTAACGCACCGCCCGTAGTCTTGTGGTCATGTTAAGTATTTTATTCATGCGGTAATCAGAGGATTGACTTGTATAATTGCATGCCGTGATACATTAATTTAGTTAACTATTTTTTCCATGTGGATTCTTTTAAACCGTTTTTACATACTTATGCTATATTAAACTTGTGTACTCGCCAATTCCTTGTGTTTTGAACTATACTTTTAAACAAGTTGCAGGTTGATGATGTTGACGTTGATGAAATCTAGTAAGGAAGACTTAGAAACGCATTTAGAAATACTAGATTTTGTTATCATATTGTTGTTGAACTTTGTTGTACTTGTCTTTTCAATGTTGTACTATGATTTCCTATCTTGTAACTTTACAATTATTGTTATGAAATGAAATTGGTTTTGCATTAAATATTGTCACAATAGTGTTATGAAGTCTCGAGCAATCTCGTTCGTCTCACTCTGATATTTCCGCCATTGGTTGGGGTGTGACAGATTGGTATCAGAACCATAACTATAGGGAATTAGTTAGAATTACCATGTTCGACCTAGTTTATAGTAAGTACAAAACTTTGACCATTCTTGATTCATGTTTAATATGTTATTTCTTTCTGCTTTGTTTCTATCTCGTATTTTGTCTTAATACATATACATGTGTCTTTCCTAAGACATTTTACACAATATACACGTTGAAGACACTCATATTGTACAAATGAGACGACTTCACCAAAATAGGCGTGAAACACTTACTTTGGTGAATGACTCTCAATCCGCTTATTCGATTTTTGCACGAAATTATGCCATCAAGTTAGGAGTGAATTCCACATCTTAATGGAAAATTTCCAATTCTAACTCTAGTGGACCCCCGTCAAAGTGTTGAAATTAACTTTCTTGATCCGACGAGTACCAACCATAATTAGGGTACGATGTTATCAAGTTAGGGATGAAACCCGCATCTTGTCAACTATTCCCATTCCTCGATTTTCAATCCCGCCAAAGTTTTGATTTTTCAATCAATTAGGGATGTGTAGTAACTGAAAGGATAAAATACTGTTAATCGCTTCTCGACGAGAGTATTTTACCTATAGGCCAAAGCACGTTTCCCTAATTTGAAAGGATCTTTGATTTACTTTGGAAAAGTCTTAGTTATGTTCCGTGACATTACATATTCTATGTTACCTCTCTTTTATGCTATCTCAATTCTTTTGTTCAAATGATTTGATTTCTAATCATTTGAATTAAATTGTATGATAGGTAACTTTGCACTTTAGATATCAGATGATGATCGAGCCATGTCAAGAACCGAACACTTCCTGAAAGTTTGTTAGATTCCGTAGTTGTTTTAGACTTTTTTTAAAAATACTAGTGGGCTTGCATTTTAGATAAGGATTAATTTAACTTGTAGTAATTTACATTTTTAATATAATCGCACACGTAACCTTTTGTTTAAAATCGCTCGTTAAAACGTTATATTTATATGTATATGAGGAGGGTCTTACAAGTGGTATTCAGAGCTTAAGGTTAAAGATTGAATGTGTTCGGTTCGAGGCTTGATCAAGACATCCGGTAAGAATCAATTACGAAACAATTTTCTGTGGAACAATAAAAAGGGAAAATAGTTGAAAATGCATGGGAAGGGGTGCATCTATACTCTCGAACCTGCAAATGTATTAAGTATAAACGGTTAAGGCGAGTTATATACTTGGCCAAACCGAATAAGAAAGAAACACCGTATGTAATAGTAAACGATGTGGATAAGTTCTCATAGGAGGATATGGGAATAATTTAATGAAAAGTTTATTAAAATAGTGCGAACATTTCAGTTGGACGATCTCGGTACCAAGTGGCAAAGATACGATATCCCTCAGGAGCTACGAGAAAAGATTTCCGAAGAAGTCGTAAAAGCTCTAGAAGCTAGCATACCTGGATTCATGGATAGGCTACAAACCATGATAATAACAGTCGTAGAAGAGAGGATAAACAAGTTGAAAGAGGACCTTATCCATGAAAAGGGTAAGGCCAAAGAAAAGAAGGGTTACCCATTGTTGGTACACGTTATGTGGACGCGACTCGGTTCGGTTCGGCTCAGTTAGGTTCGGATCAAGCCCGACATCACGACATTCCTCCGTCGTGCGCACCAGAGTTCGACACGCGAAGCACGAAGCGCCGCGAACCGTTTCCCGCAGCCACATCACCATGATGATGTCATTGTCATGTGATAACATATGTGTACGTGGATTGCATGTGTCAAACATGAATGAATGTTCTAATTCATTAATTAATGTTCTAATTCATTAATTGTTTGATACATGACAAAAGTCATTTCTGCATGAAGACGACGAAACCCATGCAACTTGTTGCGACGAAACCCCTCCAACATGATGCCACGAAACCTCCTTGATGTTTGTCGACGAAACCTCCTGATTTGATACAGGTTTCGTCGACCTATCTTACTTTCGTCAAACTCATGAAGTTTCATCGTGTAATGATCAGGTTTCGTCGACTCAGCCATGTTTCTTCATGTCTGTGACTATATATATAGACAGAGCTCACACACACACAAAGGTTAGAACACACACACGAGAGAACCAGAGAGAGTTTACAGAGATTATTTTGTAAACATTGTATTGTAACCGTTTCAAGTATTAATACAATGGAGTGTTAATCGTTGAGTCTCGTGTCATTTACGTGTTCGTAACTTGGTTTAACTTACCCGTTAGGATTCCGCACTCTCGGGTTTGTCGGAAAACAGGGAATAGGTTATACTCGATCATCCGGGTGGACCTACAATTGGTATCAGAGCATTGGCTCGATTCCTTGTTAAAACCAAGTTGTTTTTCTTGTGGTTTTGAAAGATTTTTAAGTGTTTTTCTGAATTTTAGAATTTGAAGTTCATACGTTTCTGGAAAAACGTGGTTAAAATCTTGGAAATCTCTTTGTTTTGCTACTAGTTTTTATAAAACCATTGTTAAAATACATGTATACATGCTAAGGTTTGGTTTTAAGTAGACTTTTATGCAAAAACTTTTGTTCGGAAAGCTTATCGGTTACCGGAAAAATCATAACTTCATCGAGTTCATCAAGATATTCAAGTTGTTCTTGTTTTGTTTTTGATAATATTTGAGGTTGATCCTATATTGTTGAATTATTGAAGTGTTGTGATTATATTATATTAGTTGTTTGAAAATTGTGTACACATGCTTGATGTTAGTTGGTAAAAGTCTGAAAAAGTAAGGTGATGGTTTGACAAAAGAAGCCTTGTGTCAGAATATAAAATATAAAACATAAGATTTGATAAAAGATAAGATTTGGAAAATATCATTTCTGTGCAACTCACTTTAGTCAACGAAACCCCCTCATGAAACCTTGGTCATTTCGTCCCAGACTCCCAACGAAACCTCAAGTAAGTTTCGTCGATAAGCACCTTTCGTCGAGTTAAGGTTTCGTTACATAAAGTTTCACCACATAATAGGTTTCGTCGAGTAACATATGTTTCGTCGAGTAACAGGTTTCGTCGACAAACTTGTGAAATTTTAACAGAACCTTTGCAAAACCCATTTAACTGTTTGATTTGAGTGATTTAAGCAGGTTTTCAATTTTATTCATCTAAAATGAATCTAGACTGGTGGGGTATTCCATCAAATACGGAGAGCAAATTTAGAAGCACGGGTTTATCGCCATCATGGGCCGAATCTCCCACTCCCTCGTCCTCATCACGGGTGTGTTCTATTACGGCAGAGTAGTGGGCTTCGGTTACTAACCAACATCAAAGTGAACCAAAAATGGCAAGAAATTTGTATGGTGATCTAGTACCAGTTGCTCAGTTACCAGCAATCTGTGTCCCAACCACCGATTTGTATGGAAATCCATTACCACCAGTTGCTTCACAGCGCCATCGATCTACTGTAGTTCCACCATCTCTTGATCCAAGGAACTGTAGTCAAACAAGGACTGCGTGTTATGCCGAAATTGTCAAGAATGTCAGCAATAATGAGTCCTCGAGAAATGATGACAGTTCTGAACATGACAGTAGTTCAGATGAAGACGTTTCAACTTCAGTTGAAGATGTTACAACTTCAAGTTCAAGTTCAAGTGAGGATGGATCTGAATGTGAATCATCAAGGGAGGTAGTTGATTCTGATGCAGATAGGTCAACATCTGAGAGTGATTCCAGTCAGGTACGTATCGATGAATCAAAATCTGATAGTTGTGATAGATGTGATATGTGTGTTGGATTAAATGTTTAATTGTCTGATTTGCAAAGTAAATATGACGATTTACAAAGCAAATATGATGTGACATTTATCCACAATCAACATTTGATCGTGGATCTTTCGAAATGCACAGAGGCCAACATGTTTCGTGAAAATTATGAAAAGGAATTTAAAAAGATAATTGAAACATTAAAAGAAGATAAGACCGAGCTAACGAAAATGGTTTCAAGAAAACAAACTGAAATAAACCTTTACATCAATAGGCTCGAGTTAATGCAAAAAGAGTTGGCCTGTGCTAAGTGTGAAAGTGAGGTGATGTTTACAAAATGCAACATATAAATTACATCAATTGTGGCATAAAACTAACCCTTTTTTAGTACTAATGTTGGAAAAAGTGTGCTTTTGTCTTCCTTTTGTATTTTCAGGATTAAATGAGCTCAAATTAACAAAAGAAGCAAAAAGACATCAAAATCTAACATAAATACAAGAAAAGGAACAAGACGTGACATGCCCGACCCCACGACAGCATCTTCCCAAGCAAAACAAGAGGACAGAAGACTGAACACGCCCCGTGCTCAGCCAGCACGGGGGCATGCCCAAGTGTCAGCAGAAAAGACAAAGTAGTAGAAGCTTCTATTGACCACCACGGGGCCGTGCTCAGCGGACACGGGGCCGTGGTCAACTATAAGATTCGCAAAATCTAGGCAAATCTTCATAGTACAAAGATTCTTCTGCACACGGGGTCGTGCTCAGCGGACACGGGGGCGTGGTCAACTAATAAGACAAGCTGCATTAAATTAAGAAAGAAAAGGATGTGGACACGGGGCCGTGCCCGAGCTTCTGTTCAGCCTATAAATAGGAGTGCTTGGCTCAAGCTCAAACCATCCCTTGGCACACCACCTCTCTCACACTTCACCCACCACCCACCACCACCATAACACCATCATCCACCACCATCATCCATTGTCCATCATAGATTGTGTGAGTCGTCTCGGGATCCAAGATTGATCGTAAGAGTTCTTGACAATCAAGGCCATGTTTGCCTAAGTCTCTTACATCACTTGGTGAAGACAAGTGTCTAGTGTAATACTTTTTATTTCTAATCTTTTCGCACTTTTTACTTGGTTTTGTATTAATGACTTTAATAACTAGTTTCTTATGTTGAAGGTGATTCTTCCTTATCGTTTGTCCATGGTGTCTTGGCATTATTTTACTGTCTACATAAAATAAAAGATTTTCACCATTCATATCTCCACGGTCTATATGGAGGTATGTTGGCTACCTGGTCGGGGGTTAAGGGAACGGTTTGGTAAGATTCTTGCCATTGTTCAGCGTTTAGAGGTCCTGCAATGGACCTGGGTCAAATTTAGTAGGACCTCCTTCAATACTTAACGGTATTGGATGGCGGGGGTCCAAACTCTTTGATCCCCTCATAAGTTAACTACTATTAATACTATAACCCGGCTATTTAGGACTGTATCCTTGCTGACTCAGACTACTTAGTCGAGGGTAACGTCACCTCCAAAAGAGGGGCCTACCATAATTTGCATTAATAACTTAATTAATTATCTTTCAATAATCTGACCCTTTAGGATTGTATCCTTGCTGACTCAAACTATTGGGTTGAGGGTAACGTCACCTTCAAAAGAGGGGCGTACTACAATAACTAAGATAATCTCTTAAATAAGTGCAAAAGTGCGGAAATAATCAAAGGTTACATTATACACTAGTCGGAACCAAGTGATTCATCTTGTCTATCTGTTTTCTTTTTATTTTTATTTTCAGCATTTTTAGTTAGTTTTTATTTTTCTTAGTTTAAAACATTTTTCTAAACTTTTGTTTTGATTAGACGTTGAGGATAAACCGGTACTAAAAGCTCTTGTGTCCTTGGACGACCTCGGTATCTTGCCAACACTATACTACGCTCACGATGGGTGCACTTGCCCATATGTGTGTTTAGTGTTAGTAAAATATCGTGTTTTATAAATTTAAAACTTAGCTAAAAAGTGTTAAAGGGCTTAAAATATAGACCTAAATATATATAACACTTCACACGCATCAAGTTTTTGGCGCCGCTGCCGGGGACACAAGGATTTTAAGAAAGCTTAAAATCGACGGCCTAATCAGTTTTTCAAAACCTTTTTAACGCGCGCATTTTTTTCTGCATTTTAGTTTAGATTTGCATTTACAGTAACCTGTACACGGGGCCGTGTTCACTGAACACGGGGCCGTGCTGCACATTTTCATAAAAACACCCAGTAACAGTAGATTGAACACGGGCCGTGCTCACTGAACACGCCCCCGTGCTCAACGAAATCAGTAAATTTAATTAAAACGTCCAGATACGGACCCTGAACACGGGGCCGTGCTCACTGAACACGGGGCCGTGTCCAGCCTCTGTTTCCATTTTTATTTTTGTTTTCTGATCTCGAGACTTGGTTGTGGTCTGCTGAGTGATTCTTATGGATCAATACTCAGGAGGTTACAACTACACCTATGAGGAGGATGATTATAGGAGTAATTATTGCACTAATTGTCGTAACCTACACTCGGTTCAATATAATCACTCATATCAACCATCCAATTCATACACCTACTATGAGGAGCCCAGTTACGAGTCATCAACTTCATACACATCATATGAAGACCAAAGGTATGAACCTCCTCCCTCATACTCATATTTTGATGAACCAAGGTATGAGCCTTCATACTCATACTTTGAGGAACCAAGATATGAGCCACCACCTTCGTATGCTTATTATGAGGAACCATGGCGTGAACAACCCACCTCATATGAGTATTATGAAGAACAAAATTATGACCCTTATCCATCATATGCTTACAATGAAGAACAATGGTGTGAACCATCTACTTCATATGGGTATTATGAGGAACAAAGGATCGAACAACCGGATTCAAGCTTTGAAAATCCCGATTCTTTTTCTATAACCGAAGTGACCGATAGGATATTAGAACACCTTAGAGTTATCGATCGCTATATAAAAGAATCTCGCACAAGGGAAGAAGAGTCCCGCGCAAGAGAAGAATTAAAAAAAGAAGAGATAACTGAAAGTGTAAAAATGGAAGAACAAATAAGTGAAAAACCGACACATGAGTTAAACAACGAAAAAGGTGAGTCCGACAACGTTAAAATTCAAGAAGAGCCTAATTTTGAAGAAATTAATCTCTTGTCACCTTCTTTCGAAAATCATTGTTTAGTTCCCACTCATGCTAAGTTTTTAAAAGAGTTAAACACTAACACTAAACTTGACGAAACGGTAAGTGTTAAGTTAACTAATGATCAAACCTCGCTAATAAAAGAAGACCCATTTGAAATTAACATTACACTGGTTCCATGTTTCTTTCAAAATTCGTTTATTAGTAATGTCACAATTGATAAAGATCTTTGTGTTAACATAATGCCTAACTACATTTTCGAAAAATTAAGTATTAGTTATTTTTCTCCACTTCAAATAGCCATTTTTCTATCCAATCGGAAAGTGATAAAATCAATCGGTGTAGTTGAGGATATCTTGGTTCAAACAAATCAAATGGTAGTTCCCACCGACTTCCCCTAATGTTAGGACGACCATTTGTAAAAACTCACGAAGCTTTGAAAAACCGGAAGTTCAACAATCTACCTCTTCAATTAGGGGCATTTAAAAAGAGTGTCGATCTTGAGCGATCAATGAAATATCCATTCGGCAATGACGACCCCCTAATTGAAGTTGAGCCAGAACCACCTGATAAGGTGGGTCTAGCCAAGGACCCTTATAAACGTGGCGCACCACGGAGGCATTCCGCGAAACTATCCGTAGTTTAGTTTAGATTAACTTTTATGTTTTCTAGTTTAGTTTTTAATTTTCAGGAATAAAACACACTCGGGATGGGGAAGGATGCTAAGGGAAGCTTGAACCAACACCCCATGCACAAAAACAGAGCCTCCCGACAATTTTTCTTCATTACAGCAAGTTCAGCACGGGGCCGTGCTCACCCCAACACGCCCCGTGCCCGAGGTTCTGTAGAAAATGCCCAGTTCAGGTACCTGGACACGGGGCCGTGCTCACTGGACACGCCCCCGTGCCCAGCCTTCTGTTTACTTTTGGTACTGGCAGTCTGGACACTAGGCCGTGCTCAGCCAACACCACCCCGTGTTCAGCTACCCAGTACCATAAAATCTTGTTTTTAACCCACCTTTTACACATTCAATCAACCTAAAAACTTATTTTTGGGACACATTGAGGACAATGTGTAATTTAAGTGTGGGGGGATGCTAAAACCTTGAATCTTGCAAGTCCTAAATACAAGCCTTACACAAAACTCTATTGGAACCGCTAATCACCCCAAATTTTTTTCAAAAATTTTCAATTTTTTTACTTGTCTAGGTTTAACTTGGGAATTTCAAGTTCTAAAAAGGTTATATTTTTACGAATTTACAACCGATAGCGTCGTGATAAAAAGAACCAACATAAGAAAATTATGAAAAGGCATGACAAGCTTAGTTAAAATTTGCTTATATATACTTGACCACATAAAAAAACCCATTCCCACAAAAGTGAGTTTTGAGCCTTTATTGAGCATACAAATACATATCTTTAAACTAAATGCTCATTTTTCGTTTCTTGTGTGAATAGCCGCTTGGTTCTTACGACTCTAGAACTTGCCATGACGATACATTCCCGGTCCTTACCAACTTAAACCCAAGTAAGTAAATGATGAAGGCATTAGGACTAACTTTTTTTTTTTCCACACCATTATTTTTCTTTTTTTTACCACCTACCCAAAATCCCCCTAGTTAGCCCCTTTGAGCCTAAACCTTTTCATTTCATAACCCAAACCAAACACCCTTTCACCCACCAAAACCTTTTTCATTTTTTTTAACCCTTTGTTTTAGTAAAAAGTTCGGTTTTTCGTATGACTTTTCAAAAAAAAAAAATATGTGTGTTGATGATGAAGCAAAAGAAAATAAACAAACAAGTTCATCAAAAATAACTTTGTTTGAATAATAGCTTCATCAAAATAAAAGTTACAAAAATAAAAAGTCTTACGAAAACCGACGCTTGTTACGCTTTTCGCCCTTTTTCTACTAACCACTAACCCAACCACCTACCTTTAACCCAAGTCTAACCCTTCACCCACAAAGTCCTCTTGATATTTACAAAGGTATATAAGTTAAAAAGGAGGAGGATTGATTGTTTGGCAAGCTTATGGTAGGAGTAAGTTCCATGCCGCTCTCGAGTGATCCACAAAAATACATTTTCGGCCGAGTGTTGAGTGATCCCCGTGAGGTATGTGAACTTGTATATAAATAGAATTTTAAAAAGGCATGTTATGCCCTAATAAGTAATTTATCTTATGAAAAGTTTTAAATAAATCATGACGAATAGGATTGTAAATAAATAAAAATAAAACTTAATAAAGAATCTTGGAAATCCCGACACTCTATGACAAGCCCAAAAACCTTCTTCTCTACCCATTCCATTTGGGAGTGTAATAGCCACATATTAAAGAGTTTTGCTTGAGGACAAGCAAAGATTCAAGTGTGGGGGTATTTGATGTGTGCAAAATGCAACATATAAATTACATCAATTGTGGCATAAAACTAACCCTTTTTTAGTACTAATGTTGGAAAAAGTGTGCTTTTGTCTTCCTTTTGTATTTTCAGGATTAAATGAGCTCAAATTAACAAAAGAAGCAAAAAGACATCAAAATCTAACATAAATACAAGAAAAGGAACAAGACGTGACATGCCCGACCCCACGACAGCATCTTCCCAAGCAAAACAAGAGGACAGAAGACTGAACACGCCCCGTGCTCAGCCAGCACGGGGGCGTGCCCAAGTGTCAGCAGAAAAGACAAAGTAGTAAAAGCTTCTATTGACCACCACAGGGCCGTGCTCAGCGGACACGGGGCCGTGGTCAACTATAAGATTCGCACAATCTAGGCAAATCTTCATAGTACAAAGATTCTTCTGCACACGGGGTCGTGCTCAGCGGACACAGGGGCGTGGTCAACTAATAAGACAAGCTGCATTAAATGAAGAAAGAGAAGGATGTGGACACGGGGCCGTGCCCACTGGACACGGGGCAGTACCCGAGCTTCTGTTCAGCCTATAAATAGGAGTGCTTGGCTCAAGCTCAAACCATCCCTTGGCACACCACCTCTCTCACACTTCACCCACCACCACCATAACACCATCATCCACCACCATCATCCATTGTCCATCATAGAGTGTGTGAGTCCTCTCGGGATCCAAGATTGATCGTAAGAGTTCTTGACAATCAAGGCCATGTTTGCCTAAGTCTCTTACATCACTTGGTGAAGACAAGTGTCTAGTGTAATACTTTTTATTTCTAATCTTTTCGCACTTTTTACTTGGTTTTGTATTAATGACTTTAATAACTAGTTTCTTATGTTGAAGGTGATTCTTCCTTATCGTTTGTCCGTGGTGTCTTGGCATTATTTTACTGTCTATATAAAATAAAAGATTTTCACCATTCATATCTCCACGGTCTATATGGAGGTATGTTGGCTACCTGGTCGGGGGTTAAGGGAACGGTTTGGTAAGAGTCTTGCCATTGTTCAGCGTTTAGAGGTCCTGCAATGGACCTGGGTCAAATTTAGTAGGACCTCCTTCAATACTTAACGGTATTGGATGGCGGGGGTCCAAACTCTTTGATCCCCTCATAAGTTAACTACTATTAATACTATAACCCGGCTATTTAGGACTGTATCCTTGCTGACTCAGACTACTTAGTCGAGGGTAACGTCACCTCAAAAAGAGGGGCCTACCATAATTTGCATTAATAACTTAATTAATTATTTTTCAATAATCTGACCCTTTAGGATTGTATCCTTGCTGACTCAAACTACTGGGTTGAGGGTAACGTCACCTTCAAAAGAGGGGCCTACTACAATAACTAAGATAATCTCTTAAATAAGTGCAAAAGTGCGGAAATATTCAAAGGTTACATTATACACGAGTCGGAACCAAGTGATTCATCTTGTCTATCTGTTTTCTTTTTATTTTTATTTTCAGCATTTTTAGTTAGTTTTTATTTTTCTTAGTTTAAAACATTTTGCTAAACTTTTGTTTTGATTAGACGTTGAGGATAAACCGGTACTAAAAGCTCTTGTGTCGTTGGACGACCTCGGTATCTTGCCAACACTATACTACGCTCACGATGGGTGCACTTGCCCATATGTGTGTTTAGTGTTAGTAAAATATCGTGTTTTATAAATTTAAAACTTGGCTAAAAAGTGTTAAAGGGCTTAAAATATACACCTAAATATATATAACACTTCACACGCATCATGAAGCGATCCAGCTTAAGCTGAATAGTTATTCAAACTCTAGGTATGTGCTGGATCACATCATTGACATACAGAAAAAGAAAAAGGGTGTCACATGCATAGGTTATAAGAAGTGTCCACCACCTGTTAAACACGATTATTCTTCGATGCTTGATGAGGAAAATAAACCTCATTTTGAGCCCTCAGTTTCATTAAACCTTGAGGAATTCACATTTGGGCTAGGTTACAAAAAGGAAGTATCCTCATATTCGGATGAATCAGCAGATGCGAAAGTGTCAACAGCTGAACGAAATCAGGATCCTCCAGTCATTGTTGAGGATGCTGATTCGTCAGATGATGAATCCGAGGATACTAAGTCTGAACAGTCAGAAATGGTAACAAAAGAGGAAAACATACCTCTCGAAAATCACATTCTTTGTGATCCACCTGCAAAACCGTTTGTGACTGCTACAGCCAAGTCCGTTGAATCCTCATCTAGAAGTTATGAAAGCGTAAACTTGCTTTACACGTTGATTGGATCTGATAAAATATATTCAGACAAGGATTTCCCTATCAAAAATGTTAATCAATCTTTGATTGATAAAGTTTTCAAAGATTCTACCAGTAAGTTTTTGGGAAAGTCGAGCCCAGGAGTTGTAGTAACTCAGTGTGCTCCTATCCCAAAATCCAAAGTTAGAAAGAAATATGGGAATAAAAAATTGCAACCACAACACAATCAACGAAAGCAAGGTCACGTTCACCAAGGAAAGGGAAAAGGCAAACAAAGCCAAAACAAGAAGACGATTCAGAAGGTGAACTTCGTGAAATCCAGAGGGACTGATAAAATTGAAACTTTCGAAAACAAATCCAACACGGATTTTGTTAAACAAAGTAAAATTTTGAAAAGAAACAGTCAAAACAACTACACACAACACACAAACGGTTGTGATGTAGGACCAAGTAACTCAAGATCACGAAGTTCATCATCAAGTTCTTACAGTTATGATACTCCGAGGTTTGTTGAGCGGAGATCATGCTTTGAATGCGGTGAGTATGGCCACATTTTCAGAAATTGTCCATATCTCACGAAAGGAAAGGCAAAAGTTGATGCCCCCCATGGTAACAGTTACCATAAAAGATATGTTTCACCAAGACAGGACCCTCGTCTTGTTAAACAACGGGAAAAGAAACAGAAAAAGCAACAAAGAAAAGAAGTTGAAAAGGTTTTAAAACCAGAGGTTGTCCAAACGCAGTCTGTTAAATCAGATGTTAAAAATGAAAAACAAAAACAGATTTGGAAACCAAAATCGGAAACTGTTTCAGGGGGAGCTACATCAATTCCGAATCATCGGGAAATGGATGTTACAATTCTCGATGATGACGGACGACCCAAGTCTATGAAGGCTTGGGTCCCCCTCTCCAACTAATCTCTGAATGAGTGTGTAGGATGTTCCGGGAGGAACTATTGATAGTCTTAGGATTGTTGATAGTGGAGCGTCCATGCACAAGATCGGTGACATAAGGCTCCGAAATATTGTTACATCTTGGAGAATATTGTTGCCATTGATGGAGAGAAAGGAAAAAGAAAAGAAGACAAAAATTCCAATGAAAGAATGATGGTGAAAGAATGTGGTTGAATGAAGTTAAAAAATTCGACAAGATGAAAAATGTGCCAAAATTTGGTTGTTATGGTTTTTGATCGGGTCAAGAGGATAGATTCAAATGAAAAGTATGTGCCTGCAGCAAGTCTGAAGCTTTTTGAAGATTCATGGATTTTTCTTCCGCAAGAAGTTCAAAGTCCACAAGATGAACGTGTAGGGTACTTTTCTCTACGGAAAATGTGTTTGTTGAACAAACCAACCGGGTGTGCGGATGCCTTGGCGTGGATTGAACAACCGCACACTACTTTTCAAAGAGAAAGACAAAGACCTTCGCTGGTGCAATGTGGAAGACCAGCCGGACCCAGAGGTCTATGATCTTGTTGCTGTGAAGAGATTTCTCAATAGCTACAAAATCGACTTTGAAATCCACACCTAGTGGATATTTAGCTTGGGGGGGCACTCAGATTCCTGCCAATGCACAAAGAAGTTGCAGGATTACGATTTTAAATTTCTAATCTCTCCAATTCTTGTCGATATTTAAGTTGCTTTATGATTTAGTAACATCTCGTATAAGCACTCCTTGACCAGACACATTGATCTCGAATATCACTTCACACATGATTGTTTCAATATGAAACTCGTCAATGTTGTCATGGTCCGCACCGCTTACCAGCATGCCGACCTTTTTACCAAAACATTTGATAAATCAAGATTTGACTTTTTATTATTGGTAAATGGCATTAAGGTCAAGCAAGAGTAATCCGACATCAGGAAATCGTTTTTGTAAATACCTTTGTGTTTTTAAAATTTATCATAGTTTGTTGATTTTAGGGGGAGTTAAATCCAAATTTGAAAAATTCAAAAACATCAAAAAATGTCAAAAACGCTAAAACAATAGAAAAACAAAAATGAGTTTCCTGGCGAGCAAAAGAGAAAATGATAGTACATCAGTGGTCTGTCCAAACCTTTTTAAACTGAAATGCAAAATGAAAAATGTTAAGCAGCTCTATATAAGATGTATCGGTAGGCTCACAATCATCTTAAAGTGTGCAGGGTGATATAAACTTAAATCGACTGAAGACCAGGTGGGAACCGCTCATTGGCATATGGTCTTAGTACCGAAATTTCGTTTGAGAGATTGCCGAGGTTCAGAGATATGTGGTCTTTATGCTGTTTTTCATCTGGGTATCATGGTTGTTTCTTTTACCGAAACAAACGGAGACGAAGTCTAGATCTTCCATGATATCATACATACATGTACATACTGCATACGACCTCAATAAGTGATCAACAATCACATGTCCCACAAAATGAGTGATAATATATCGCATTTATCCGGGAGTCAAGTTCGTCTTTTTGCTGTACGAAAGTATTGACCTGTTCACGGACTTGCTCATGTTCCTTCATGCATCGAAAATCAAGTTCCTCATCAATAAGTGATTCTATCACATAGGGCTTGTTTTCAAATCAAAATAAGTGAGTTTCTCACATTTTTTTCATATACGTCAAAACAGATGATAAATGGTATACTCACCAGTAAGATGAAATCCTCGTGCATACCTTGATACGGGAATGTGTCGTGATGTGGATGAACACCGGTCGGTAAGTATAAATCATACCTTAACGTATCCCCTCACCATGATTACATCTGATAAGTTGAGCTTATGTGGATAACAATACCGATAATTGTTATAGGATGTTTATCTAATTGTTAACAAAAAGAACAACAAGAGCGTTTTGGCATGACCGTACACTGATATGATTCTCTTGCCCTCGAAACTCGCAAAAAGAATGTTTGTATATATTTACTTTTCTTAGTTTCTGCAACTCTGTATATATTTATTTACTGCTTTCAGTCTTTAAGTTTGAAATATTCAAAATACCAAAAAGATTTTAGGTGTGTTTTAATATAAACTTTATAAAAGTCAAAAAGATTTTATTTCTACTTTAGTTTTGATTAACCGATGTTGGAACTCAATTCTTCGTTGCCTGAAATCTGATTGAAAACCAAAACGACTGAATCTTCATAAACGGTCAGAGTTTGCAAGTTTTGAAAGTTAATAATCAAAATTGAAAATCTGTTAACTTTTCAAACAAATTGTCGGACGGTAGTTGAAAACATGGTCACATGTGTGTTATTTGTTTATGTTAAACTATATTTCAAGCAGTTGTTCTCATTACGCGTTTAGATTTCTTGCATGTGCAGATGCTAAAGGCGAAGAGAACATGTTCGATGACAAGCTTCGGAATGAAGACACGACGTGGAGGCACTCAAAAGATAAAGATGATAGAGTTGCAGCTGACCTATCATCAACACCACAAGGATCTAAAGAATTGAAGATCTAGAGATTCACGAGCATAACTCAAGGGAGAGCTTATGTTAAGGGGGAGTTTGTTTACACACTTCCTAAATGAAATGGGGTGTTTGTTGATATACTTTCTACTCACGACGCGTGAAGACTTTGAAGATCCTCCGACATGATAGACATGGTAGATGAACCCTCACGAGTAGCGTCCAAGGGGGAGTTTGTTGGTACACGTTATGTGGACGCGACTCGGTTCAGTTCGACTCGGTTCGGTTCGGCTCGGTTAGGTTCGGATCAAGCCCGACGTCACGACATTCCTCCGTCGTGCGCACCAGAGTTCGACACGCGAAGCACGAGGCGCCGCGAACCGTTTCCCGCCGCCATATCACCATGACATCACCATGATGATGTCATGATGATGTCATTGTCATGTGATAACATATGTGTACGTGGATTGTATGTGTCAAACATGAATGAATGTTCTAATTCATTAATTAATGTTCTAATTCATTAATTGTTTGATACATGACAAAAGTCATTTCTGCATGAAGACGACGAAACCCATGCAACTTGCTGCGACGAAACCCCTCCAACATGATGCGACGAAACCTCCTTGATGTTTGTCGACGAAACCTCCTGATTTGATACAGGTTTCATCGACCTATCTTACTTTCGTCGAACTCATGAAGTTTCGTCGTGTAATGATCAGGTTTCGTCGACTAAGCCTTGTTTCGTCATGTCTGTGACTATATATAGACAGAGCTCACACACACACAAAGGTTAGAACACACACACGAGAGAACCAGAGAGAGTTTACATAGATTATTTTGTAAACATTGTATTGTAACCGTTTCAAGTATTAATACAATGGAGTGTTAATCGTTGAGTCTCGTGTCATTTACGTGTTCGTAACTTGGTTTAACTTACCCGTTAGGATTCCGCACTCTCGGGTTTGTCGGAAAATAGGGAATAGGTTATACTCGATCATCCGGGTGGACCTACACCCATATGACAAATCCATGGCGTGTAAGCCTACAACTTATAATGGAGAAACAGATTCGATCGCTTGTCAAATGTGGATAAGTGATATTAAAGGTGTGTTTGTGAGACCCATTGTGACCCGAATAACTTCGTGGCATATGAGACCGGACAATTAAGAGCCCAAGTGAAGAACTGGTGGGACAATTTTAGAAACGCAAAAAGGTTTGAGGCCATAAGAGCCATGAGTGGCAATAGGTCTGAAAAAGTATCTAAAAATAAAAACTTTAAATATCTGTACCCTGTCGAAGTAAGGAACCATGGCATATATGTTTGGAATAGATTCCATTTTGAGAGAGTTGAATAAGCACTATCTCGTTGAAAAGTTCTATACATCTGCCTTTTCTCAACACATTTCTTTAGACAAAGACTCCGTTTTTTCCTCTTTTAGGATGGTAAATATTTCTCAGAACATGGAGTGTGAATCAAACCCATGTTTGAATTGAAATTGAGGAAGATTTCAAAGTACCATATCTTAAATACCATAGTCCTAAGGCGATGGTGAATAAGACAAAAGAAGAATTTATGCAACTAAGGCATAAATGAGAGACCATTGACAAGATCACACGGACTTTCCTCAACAAGTTGAATTTTTGTGATGAGTTGGTTCAAACGGAAGAACAAAAGATCTACTACTACCACGACATGCTTAGTGCGGAATAAAGGGAGTTTATGACTCCCTCAAATTATGGGAATCTCACGGAGATCATCAATGCCACGTTGGAGCGTGAAATAGAGCTAAGAAAGCAAGTCAGAGGAGGGCGATAAATGCAAACCACAGCCCAACAAAGAAGTCGAAGATGGCCGAGTCTCCAAAGAAAGGAAAGTGAAAGGGGGTCACCGAGCTGCAAAATTTGTGGTCGCGCCCATCGGGGCGAATGTTACTACAAAAACAAACCGTGTGTCATATGCGGGAAAACGGGTCATGACTGTACACACAAACAGTTTCAAACCAGCTAACGTGCAATGAATCAATTACATCAGTAGAGCTTTCATGGAAAGCAAGCGGTACCAAGGGTTCTCTGACCGTACACACAATCAATCAACGCAAACCCTAACTGAAAGATCATCCAAACGAGTAATAGTTCACATGATATGCCATTAACCTTATTTTTCACTTATGTCATCACTAGCACACTAGAACAAAAATACTTAAAATCCAAAGCACTCCAAAGCTATTAGCTCCATTTTTGCCAGGTTTTACCCATCGTGAGTACCACATCTAAGTAACCATGACTAACCAATCAACCAACATCCAAACTGGCAAACATTTCGATTACCACCATTTTGTCTTCAGTTATAACAATAACAAACGAGAACAGCTCTGAAACAGTGAACAGACACAGCAATGGCACCGACCTGAACTTGACGGTTTTAATGAACATTGTCAAACAAATCGATTTGCTCCTGCAATAACCAATAAATCAAGTAATTATAAATAAGGGTAAATTACTTTTTGAGTCCCTGTGTTTTATTGGTTTTAACGAGTTGAGTCCAAAAGCAAAAAGTTTAACGACCTGAGTCCCTATAAGCATTTTCTTTAACCATTTGAGTCCAAATTTCTAACCCAGTTAGAATTTTGTTGTTAAGTTTTGTTAAATGACCAAATTACCCCTATAATTAAAAAATAAAAAGACCACATGTTCTTCAAAGATCAGGCACACCCAGTTCATTTCTTCAGACACTCATCAACAACAAACACAAAAAGATCATACGTTTAGACCCACTCTAACTTTCTTGAACAAAATCAAACAAAATCTGCAAACCGTATGTAGAGTTCTGATCATAATTTAAGCCTTTTAGATCATATATAATGAAGAAATATACTTTCGAATTTTCAGAACACCCAAATTTTCAGTCACAGTTTGCAAAAAAACAGGTGCTTATTACGACAATTAACACCAAAAAGGCATCCAGTGACCATCAATTCATGAATATCACCCAAAACCACTTTCATTAATATTAGTATTTGACTTCATACTGTTAATCCTCATTCAATGTTGCTGCTATCCAAAACAAATGAAAAAATACAAATCACATATGTACTACAGAAATAATCGCTAACTAGCATAAAACTATACATAATAACTAACAGTTACCACGTTATCTTGAGGCTTCCTCTTGTAATAAGCAAGCAACCTTGACTCAAGAACAAAATATCTCATATGTATAAACGATCTTCCAATCTTCCTCCTCCCATATCTCAGCATCCATCCTTCATACACCACTTTTGAATTCGACATCTCAATATCCTCATCAAAATCAACCATCTCAATATCCTCACCAAAAGTCAAAATCAGTCAATCAATCTCAACAAAGTGAACAAACTCGCTTCAAAAACCTAAATCCACCACACCGATGTAACAAATCTTAACTTCACCGATTCAATCGCATAGATTGAACCTGCAAAATTGAAATTAAAGTGAAAATAAATAAAATAAACAAAATTATGCATAAAATTGTAAAATAGTTGTGTTTAAGTAGGTGACGTAGGGATGCCCTGTATCTGTGTGTGAAATAGGAGAGAATGAAGATGTGATCGGTGAGATTTTCTGGTGAGTGTAGAGAGAGAGAGAGAGGGATGTTGGCCGGTGGGGAAGGCAGTGATAATGGTGGAGGTACGGTTTGCAGGCGGTGACTGGTAGTTGACGGTCAACAGAACGTGGTGATAGTGGTGGAGGTGCGGTGGGCATGGTTGTGGTGCAGTGGTGGTGCGGTGGTGTTAATGGTGGTTGTAGGGTAGAGATAAAGAGAGGAGGGATGGAGTGTGAAATGTTTGTGCAGCTGTGTCTATAACAATATATATAAATTATTTTATATATAATATTAAAATATTTTTGCATTAAAGACTTGTACTTGTGTAAATGACTAAATTATCCTTGTAGTTAATAAACTTAATGGATGGAGTTAGAAATTTGGACTCAAATGGTTAAAGAAAATGCTTATAGGGACTCAGGTCGTTAAACTTTTTGCTTTTGGACTCAACTAGTTAAAACCAATAAAACACAGGAACTCAAAAAGTAATTTACCCTATAAATAAACTGTAAATAGTTACCTCAGACTGATCTCCTGCAAAAACAAATTCCAACTTGAATATTGAACTTCACGAACCAGGTTAAATAATCATGGCTGATAATAAACAATCAAAACCTGAACTTGAAATACAAAACCAAAATCGCAAACCCATTACGCTACCCGGTCATAGAACCGCCCATCTTACCCGACCACAAATTTGATTATTCGGCGACTCCAAGGAAGTTTCTCGGCCATGGTCGAAATAATCCAACACCTGATGAAGGACTAACTGCAATCAAACGATATACCCTGCCAATCACAGCGATTCAAACAAACCTAGTAACATTCCATCAAACCCGACAATCTCAAAGAGTTCATCCGACTCCAACCGACTAAAACAATCGACAACCACAAACCCTAAATCACCACTCGATCTAGTTGCAACTTCAAACGGTTTAACCCGGTACCTCCCCAACCACCTCGTCTCGCATATCAAACAAAAAAAAAATATTCGGCCAACTTGTCTCGCAAATCAAAGTATATATGTATTGCAAACCAAATTGTTCCTTCCATCTCGACAATAGGAACCCAAAAAACAATAAATTTATTTCAAGAAGAGCTGACGCAAGTCACAAAAGAAAAAGAAACAAATTAGTCCTTTTTTGTTAATTGCAATTTTGTCGTAATCTAGACGGTGCACGACGACGGTAACTTTCAAACACGGATCTGACAATTCTTCCTTACCAAAATTGTGACTTTGATCTTCGAACAGGATAAACTAACTAACTTCTACAATCCTCTCTTCGGTGTAATCCATGTGTACAACGAGCCAAAGCTCTAATACCCTTGTTAGGTGTCAAGCGGTGCAGCGGAACCAACACAAATGGACAAACGAATTAACATGCAGAAACATAAAATAACGACACAAGAATTTTACGTTGTTCGGTCTAGGTTATTACATGTCATACAATACAAAAAAATACAAGGGGGAGGATCCACTAAAAAGTGGATTTTGCCTAAATAGCCTAAGAAGGATTGTGATGATGATGACATGTGGCACTCCTAATAAGTAGGAATAAAGGGCATTTTGGTCCTTATAAATAGGAGTGAAAATAACATGTGCCACCCCTTTTGTTTTTTAAAAACACAAAAAAAAAAATATAGTACAAGTAAATATAGCACAAAAAATCTAGTACAAAAAATATAGCACAAAAAATCTAGTACAAAAAAATATAGCAAAAAAAATGTAGTACAAAAAAATATAGCACAAAAAAATCTAATATAAAAAATATAGTACGAAAAAATTCAGCAAAAAAATGTAGTACAAAAAAAATCCAGCACAAAAAAATTGAGAAAAAAAAATTTAAGTCAAAAAATTTAAGCACAAAAAATAATTTAGTACAAAAATCCAGCACAAAAAAATGTTATTCAACATAGAAATACAACACATTTTAGTGGGTTTTTTTAGTCTTCATATTTTATATAGTAATATAGTACTCAAATTAAAGATAAAAAGACGCTCGATTTTACGGTGAAATTTTTATGAAAAAATAATGTCGTATAAAAAAGTTATGAACGTTTAAAAAATGGGGGTGGAATATGCATGTGCCTTGCATGTGGAGAGAGAAAGTCCATAAATAGGATTTTCCCAAGATACCATTGCATTCCTCCTTTCCCCTGTACTTCCATCTTAACCATTGATTTGAAAAATAAACGGTTAAGATTCCTTCTCATCCTACTTAGGCAAAATAAACTTTTTATTTGATCTTACCCCAAAAATACAATACGTGATTAGGTATATATAGTGAACAACTAGATTTTTCATCTTGGTAAACAAGAAAACTAAACGGGCCAAATTGGGCCTTCCATCCAAGTTTTTCTAATAATCAATTAAACAAGCCCAATAAAACCCAACAGAAATGCGATCTGATGTTTCTTAAATAAAACCCAACAAGCCCATGACGTTATAGACCAGTAGCATCTTAGGGGAGGGATAACGCTTTGTCAACGATCACATCAAAGGTGAATTCTTTGTTCAACTTTGTAATTTTGTATGTAATTCTTGTTGTATTCAGTGATATTGCCATTTGTCCTTTTTGTTGGGGAAAAGTTTTCCTTTTTATTCATGCTAGGATTATCTAATCAGTAAGTTATGCATTGGTTTCAACTATAGTTTATAAAAGGATAAGGACAAAGCATTTTATAATGGCTTTTAGGTATGGTTTTGATTATATTAATGGCACAAACAGTTTTCCAGGATTATATATGAAGTCTTACCTTTGATTTCTTAATTCATTTCTGTAGGATTGGTGGTTTTGTGTACGGTGAATGTTAATCTAGAACTTATTTTATATATGAATAGGAACTTCTTTCTGCCTGGAAAAATCGTTGGGTTGGGTAAAAGGTCAAAACGGGCTGTTTTAAAAATGGTCAATGTGGTTCTGGTCAAAATGGATTCACCTTGAAATGGGTCCTTTTAGAAAGGAAAAAACGTCAAAATGGGTTCACTCGTTATGGTTGCTTTTTATCCAAATCAACACGTTTGATGATGAATGGGTCATAATCGCTTGGCTAACAGGTTTTGCTATACCTGATGATAAAATCTCCTATCTGAATCACCATCACAATCAAAGTTAAAACCAAACACCAACGAACCTCAAGCCGTAAGTATTATGAATTTACATCGAGATAGTTGGTAAACGGGCAACAAGCTGCGCCGCTACCCCTTTTTGAATAGCAAAACTAAGCCTTTTAAAAACTACGTCCATAGATCTCGGGGTCATAACATTACTATGCATGACCCTTTGAACTCGACTAAGTAGGTCCACAGCCTCTGGCACCAGAAAACCAAAAGTATCAAAAGCAAATGGGATTAACACGTGTTGGTTGTCAAAGCACGCTTTCTCATGTTTGGTCGCTTTCCCCGAAGCAGCCTGACCCACCGTGAAAGCACTACCCCCTAAGCCCACAAGCGGGGAAACCCCTGTTAGATCCACACAGGCATGTTTTCCTCCTACCCATCCAAAGACCAGAATGTCGGCTGGTCGAAGGGTAGATCTCCCTTCCAACGGGTCTGTTAAGAAATTAACAGGTGCCTCTTTCTTAGCAGAAATACCAGCGCACCTGAATACGTCAAAAAGGACATCCCTAACCAAATCATGTCGGTATTTGAACCCTGGGAGTTCTCTACAATGAACTGCATGCTCCCCAAAGGAATCCAAACACGCCTTATGACAGACAGGGCATACCTCATCAACTGGGAATAAAGGAATCATGAGGCGATACTTAAGGATAGTACGATACTCCACCGGCGACATATGCTGGCCTAACCCATCTATAGGTATAGCAACACTCAATTTATATGTATTTATAATACTTTTAGCCTTGCAGTAATACTTTATACACTTATTAGTATTGAGTAGATATTTGGTTACAAAATTTCTTGTATAAACAGAAGTAAAAAAGATGCATTCATCTTGCTGAACTTTATCTGCAACTTTGTGTCCTTTTCTGTTGGGAGCATCCTTTGAACAGGTCAATGCAAAAAATGAAATCTTAGATTAATATAGTGACAGTGAACCAACATTGAACATATCGATAACGATAATTTCAATAATCCAATGTTGCCCGTCCTGATGATTATATATGTAACGTCATGCAGTGTTCTTTCCATGTTGTTTATGAAACTGTGAGTGTTGTAAACCTCTAAAGGTGATGAAATCAAATGAAATTTCCCCTTTCGATAGTCGTCCTTTTAGAAGACTCAGCAACTCCTCTAAAGGTGATGCCGAGAATCAAGAAATCGATAGTCGTGGAAAGCTACCTCTGTTATACGAAGATGATGATCGTTCAGGAAATAAATCTAAAGCAAGCGATGGGTTTACGTTTGCAACAGATAATCATCAGGTCCATACTTTTGATGCCTTGTTTCTTGACACCACACCACCGTTGCGTTCATATGAACATAAGATGCAGAAGCTTGCAGACATCGAATCTCAATATTCCGAGCTTATTAAACAGCAGACACGAGCTCACCAAGGACCAGTTCAACATGAGGCAAGTGGCCCGAAGATATCAACTGAGGCGGTTATTCGGTTAGGTGGAGAACGGTTCATTCAATCTTGTTCATCGACTTCTTCGATAGTGAGCCACCCATACGGTAGTTCCTTCTCAGGCCTTTCTGATCAAGAAGTAAAAGATGTTCAACTCATTGAAAATCTACTACTTTCTGCAGAGAAAGTCACTCACCAACAGTTTGAACAATCGATTAAGCTTCTTGATTGGTGTGACGTTATGTCTTGTAGCTCAGGAAACCCGATTCAAAGATTAGTTCATTATTTTTCAAAAGCTTTACGAGAGAAGGTCGATAAAGAAACCGGGAGAGTTTCTTCGTGTGGGTCGGGAAAGAAAGATGTAGAAAATCTTGTAAGGAGAGTGGTGAGCTCAAATGCGACCGCTCCCTTGCTTTATGAAAAATCACCGCTTTTCCAAGCGGGTTGTTTTTCTGGGGTGCAGGCTTTGGTGGACGGTGTATCCGGGTCGAAAAATGTTCATGTAATCGATCTCTCGATAAAACATGGCACACAGTGTACGATTCTTATGCAAGCTCTCGTATCTCAACAAAATTGTCCTATTGAGCACCTTAAAATAACCTCTCTCGGGACTACTTCCAAACAGAAAATCGAGCAAACGGGTGACTGGTTGAAGAGTTTTGCTGAATCTATAAACTTATCTTTCTCTTATAACGCGGTTATTGTTGAAGATATGCTAGATTTCAATAAAGATCATCTCGAATTGGATCCAGATGAGGCTTTGGGTGTTTACACATCATATGGTTTATGGGGCATGATCGGGCAACAGGACCGATTAGACTCTTTAATGAATGTTATAAAAAGTATAAACCCATGTGTTATGGTGATGTCTGAAGCTGCGGCGAATCTTAACTCACCAAACTTTGTGAACCGTTTTATTGAAGGCTTGTTTTTCTACGGGGCGTTGTTCGATTCTTTAGAAGAGTGTTTGGGTCGTGAAGATGAAAACCGCACTATTACTGAATCGATGTATTTTGCTAAGGGAATTAATAACGTCGTGGCATCAGAAGGCACGGAAAGAGTGATTAGGCATGTGCATATTAATGTTTGGAGAAAGTTTTTTGCACGGTTTGGGATGAAGGAGACCGAGCTAAGTATGTCTTCTTTATATCAAGCTAATCTGGTGGCAGGAAAGTTTTCAAATGGAAGTTGTTGCACATTTGATAGGGACGGTGATTCACTCGTAATCGGCTGGAAAGGTACACCGATCGAGTATGTTACCGCTTGGAAATTCTCGTGAGATTTCATGTCCAGTTTCAGCTACGAGTTTATTGCTTGCATAATTCATTTCTTTGTGTTTGACATGATCTACAATGTACTTTAGTTGGTACGGTAAGACAAGTGTATAATCCAATTCCTTATGTTGTCATTGTGAGTATCTACCCTTTGGCAGGCTAAATAGCATCTAAGATCAAACTAACATTGAATATATCTACGATAGCGCGAATCCGAGGGTGTGTCCCCTAAGCTGGGTCAGCGGCTGGGGATCAAAGTGACAGCCTGTGATACGAAAGGTTAGAATGATGAGTTTGACCCGTTTATAGTTTTAGGCTCGTCTTTTAAGCAGTTTGTACCATCTTTGCCCAACCCATGTAGAATCACGGCCGTCTCCGAAAATGCTATAAAGATTTTGGGCCCTGGGCGAGATAAAAAAAGGGGCCCGACCCAACCTTTTGCAGTAAATAAGGAAATAGTGAGAAACAAAGTAAGCCGACTGAACAAAAAAACGCCTAGCACGTACACTTGAACCCAACACCTGAACTTTAAATGGCGAGTCGGCAACCGGTTCAACTATGGTTGGTGCCGACATAGCCTTTAATTCACACTTATCTGCTTTACAAATACGATCTTGCTTGAACTTGTCTAATTCTTTATTTGATCTAAAATTATAATTATAATTATTAATTAAAAAGCAATGATAAACAAAAAATAAGAAAATAAAAACATATATACATGAGTTGACTAATCCAAGAACATAACATATTATTTATTTATTTAATTTAATTTGTTACAATTAATTCCTAATAAGAAATGCATAAGTGCAGTTTAATCTGTTACAATTAATTCCTAATAAGAAATGCATAAGTGCAGGGTTATTTAAAACTCAACAAACTTAAAGGTTTAATCTGTAGGGGAAAGTTCTTTTACAAATAATCTTAAGATACTAAACATACAAATTGAAGGAAAAGTCAAAAAGACAAGGTGGCATTTTTGTAATTATCAATAACTATCAAAGTTACTCTACAAATGTATCTAAAAAACCTAAAAAAACCTAACCCACCCCCCCCCCCCCCCAAAAAAAAAAAAAAAACCTAAACCCCCCTCCCCCACCCCCAAAAAACCTAACTACCCCACCCCCCCCCCCCCACCCAAGCTAAAATGCTAAAAACTAAACCCCGAAAAAACCTTAAAAATCTAAAAAAAATAAAAAAACACACAAAATATATATTTTTTTTGTAACAAAATGTAGCGATTTTTTTATAAAAAAAATTATGTGTTTTTTAGGTATTTTTTGTTGAGTTCACATTTGTATAGTAACTTTGATAGTTGGTGGTAATTACAAAAATGTCACCTTGTCTTTTTTAGTTTTCCTTCAATTTGTATGTTTAGTAGGTTAAGTTTATTTGTATTTGCCTAATTTGATAGTGTTCATGTGCAAAAGCTTCCCAACCTTTCATTTATGCCCTTCCAGAAATGTTAATATTGAATATTTATATAGGATTGATATTGTGTAATTTAAACTACTACAAAAGAGAAGTTGTTAGCAAGTAATAGTTGACATCTTCAATTGGCCAAAAAGGGCGGCTGGCTCAACAATGCCAGGCAGTTGCCTGGCACTCCCCTATTGGTCCAACAAAATTACGATTTTGTCCTGCTTTAAATTTACGCTTTTGCCATCAGTTCAAATTTATGTTTTCGCCCCCACTTAAAAATAAATTTGCAAACTCTCAGCTAAATATTTCGATTTTGCCCCCGGTTAAAAATTACGATTTTAGCCCGTTTCAATTTACAGTTTTGCCATTAGTTTTTCCCCTTAAAATTACGATTTTGCCATCAGGTCAAAGTTATGTTTTTGCCCACGCTAAAAAATAAATTTACACTTTTCCTCCCGGCTAAAAATTCTAATTTTGCCCTCGGCTCAAATTTACGATTTTGCCCCGTATAAATTTATACTTTCGCCATTAGTTTTTTTTTTCTCACAGCCAGGTTACGATTTTGCCCTCAACTTAAATTAACATTTTGCCTTCCTGGTGACATTACAAGTTTGCCCCCAGTGCAAAATCACAGTCGTGCCGGCAACTTCCTGGCAGTAGTCTGGCACTCGCCCGTTGGTCCATTTAGTTTACGATTTATCCCTGAATTAAAATTATGATTTGGCCCTCAGTTAAAAATTACGTTTTTCCCATCGTTTTAGTTTTTTTTACCAAAACTATAAAGGTTTTTTATTTTAATTGGTTTACTCGAATTTTTTTTTTTCGTGTCAAGGAGTTGCCTAACACTGGCTCATTAGTCCTGAAAAATTATATTTTTGCCCTGAGCTCAAAATTACGATCTTATCATCGTTTTTGTTTTTTTTTTCCCTAGCAAAATTATAGTGGTCTTTTTTTAATTGGTTGAAAATTATTCGGCCATCGCCCCGCAACGCGGGCGAGGCATCTACTAGTTTAGCAAGATGAGTAAGGTAGGATTCTCCGTTAAAAAGGTATGAAAATGTTAACCAATAGTTGTAACATATAGAAAAAAATCAAATACAATGTACGAATTGAATACTTTGCTGAAAAAAACACGGTGACATTTTCGTAATTATTTACTCGTAGAGTAATTATCAAAATTACTCTACAACTGATCTTGTAAGGTAATTTTGATCTTATAAAATAATTTTGTAAAATGTTCTTATAGAATAATTTTGATCTTCTGGCGTAATTATCAAAATTACTCTACAAGTGTATCAAAATAACTTTGCATCAAAATTACTCTACAAAATCATTTGTAAAGTAATTATGATACTATATAAAATTACCTTATAAGATCAAAATTATCATACAATATCATTTGTACAGTAATTATGATACTCTACAAAATTACTCTACAATATCAAAATTACGCTACAAAAACATTTTACAAAATTACTCTACAAGATCAAAATTACCCTACCAGATCGGTTGTAGACTAATGTTGATAATTACTCTACGAGTAAAGAATTACAAAATGTCACCGCGTTTTTTTTTTTCATGTCTTTCGTACGTTTTGTACGATAAGACACTTTGTACGTGAACTTAACTCATAACATATACTACGGATGTTTAAAAAGCTAGTGACTCGTTTGAAAAAAAATAATAATACGTAAGTTTATATTAATTTTTTATTTATGTTTTCGTTTTCTGTGTTATCAATAATTGTATAAAAAATATAAAAAAAAATTAACGATAAGACTAGTATAAAAAAAATAAAAATTAACGATACGGCTCGATTAGTCTTAAACTAGCTCAAACAATGAGCCGAGCTTCAGCTAGAATTTTCAGACTTTTGAGCTCGATTACAGCTCGTCAATTAAAAGGTAAGTCATGAGCCAAATGGGTTTTACTAGTTATCTTACCGTCGTGTTTATGGGCGGATGGGTTATCGAATTTTCCCTAGAATTAGTGGTGGACTCGGGTTACTCTCGAAGTACTCCGTTTGGTCCAGTATGTGTCCCGAGAGTGCTCAAGATTGATTCTGTTGGCCGTTAAAAAAATAAATAAAAAAGGGGGTAAGTCATGACTCATGAGTCATCTAGCGGAGATTACTTGGCTGCATCTAAGCTATGACACCACAAGTGCCCTTCATATCCATGACGTCCATTCGGTGGCTACTTTAATCACCAACTCCTGCTCAGACGGCGTTAGTGAGAACCAAAAACAAAACATGGAGGAGCAGACGGCAAAGCCGACGGTAACGGAAACGTGGCTGAGAAAACACCGTTTGCAATACAACGGAGCTACCAGACACCCTTTCATCCTCAGTATCCGTGACGGCTCCGTTAATTTCTCTTCTTTCAAACGTTGGCTGGTAACTTCCCCCTTTTCCTAACAAACATCATCATTTTAATTAGTAACAATTTTTCTAAAACAATCAATTTCTTTAATCTCAAAAGGAATTTTGATTTTAGGGCTTTTAGATCTGTAAAATCGATTGAACAAATTAGATTTGAATTATTGATTTAGTAAATTACGATTTTGGCCCCTGTGGTTATATTACTTTTACCCTATAGCTCAAAAAAACATTTTTTTAACATCTGAGCCCCAACGTCTTTTTTCTAACCCTTTTGGCCCCTAACTTTTTTTTCTAACCCTTTTGGCCCCTACATTTAATGGATGAGGTTAGTGTTAGGGCCAAAAGGGTTAGAAAAAAAAAAGACGTTTGAGGCTCAGATTTAAAAAAAAAAATTGGCTAAAAGGGTAAAAGTAATATAACCACAGGTAGGGCTGGCATATCGTGTATACCCGTACACGATAAGACACGATACACGAAATCCCATACACGAACACGACACGATAACTTATCGTGTCCCTTTTTTCAAACACGAACACGACACGATTACACGAAAATTACCTGTTAATACCTGTTAACACGACTGTTCTACTGTTATACACGAAAATTACCTGTTAACACGAACAAAAACACGAACACAACATGCTATCTGAGAATTACAGAGGGAGTTTAGGGTTTTATTTATTTTTTAATTGAATGAGGAATGAAAATAGAAAGGAATTAAGGAACCCACACGCACATGGCTGATGAGTTTTATTTAATTTAATTTCTTATCGTGTACTAACGGGTATTAACAGGTAAACAAGTATTTAACCTGTTTATACACGAAAATTAACAGGTAATCTCGTGTCTACTTGTTTGGTACACGATACCTGTTAAGGCCATACACGATACATGTTAACTTCGTGTAGGTTCGTGTCGTGTATTCGTGTAAAATTGGCAGCCCTAACCACAGGGGCTAAAATCGTAATTTACTCTTATTAAGATTTGATGAGGTTGAATAATACAGGGACAGGATTACATATTTGTGAGATCGTTTGTTCCATTTGCGGCAAGTATATTGATGAAATCATGCAAGGAATCGAGTGATGAATCGGATATGGAAGTGATCTTAGGTGGTATGGCTTCTCTGAATGATGAGATCAACTAGTTTAAAAATGAAGCTTCCAAGTTTCATGTTTCATTGACCAGTGTCGTCCCACAGAATGCAAATGTTAAATATTGCAAGTAGGTAACATTAAATTAAATTAGCTGTGTAAACGAGCCGAACCGAACGTCTCGAGCATAAGGTTGAGATACAAGAGCTTGTTTCTGGCTCTATTTTTAAAGCTCGAGCTCATATCGTGATTAGTTTTTTTTTAAGCTTGAGCTCGGTCTACGATCAACTCATTGTTTATTTATTTATTTATTAACCAAGGTTACAGACACATGTAATCATGTATTACACACGTGTTGTATAAGATAGGTAAATTTTCGTAAAGGATCCCTGAAATAGGGTGATTCTATTTACACACGTCTTTTTGCTATTTACACCGAGTCATGTGACATTAATAAATTCAAATTTGTGTTTTTCTTGTATAACTTTTGATATATAACGTTTTATTAAAAAACAAACACGGTTATGTAATTTGCTTATTTTTATCCACGTTTTGATTTAAATTTTATAAAAAAAAACGGATTATAAAATTTTATGACTTATAAAACGTTATATTTGATACGGCTTCGTTTTTATAAAATTTTTAGCAAAACTGTAGATAAAAATAAACACATCATAAAACCATATTCGTTTTTTAATAAAAAATTATAAAACAATAGTTATAAAAGGAAAAACACAAATTTGAATATGTTAATGTCACATCACTTTGTGCAAATAATAAAAAGTTGGGTGTAAACAGTGGGACCCTGGAATATTGATCATTTCTTTCAAATTTCTTTGGGAAAAAAATCGAAAAAATACAGTGTTTGGGGTCATAGAAATATGTCACCTGGCACCACATTTACCAATTTATTAAGTATAAAAATATAAAAATTTATATACATTTATAATTATTTTCTTATATATTCATAATTATAGTTTTTATACCCAACCTATACTGTTTAGTTATTTTAATTATAGTTTTATATATGATATTCATTATATAAAACAAAAACTATATAAATAGTTGACTCATTTAGGCTCACGAGCCAGCTGGAGCTCGATTCTTGTTTAAGCTTTGTTGGATTTGAGCTTTTTGCAAGTTGATCTCGGTTAGCTCACAGGCGGTTTGGCTTGTTTACGCCCCTGTTACATGATCCGTCAGTTTATGCATGTTTAGGTATTTGAAAACTTGTTGATTTGGTGGTGTTACAGATTTCTAGAGAGCTTAATGAGCCCAGATATCGAATACCCGGTGGCAATCACAGCTTTTTGGACTATTGAGGCTGTGTATCAAGAAAGCTTTGCTCATTGCCTTGAAGAAGGGAATAGTATTCCACAAGAACTACAGGAGACTTGTGAACGATGGGGTAACGCAGGTTTTGGAGCGTACTGCAGATCGTTGCGAGATATTGTTGACCGTTGCTTGCAGAAAGCGTCACCGGAAGTGGTATCGAAAGCGGAAGTGTTTTTTCTAAGTGTTGTTGAACATGAAGTGGAGTTTTGGAACATGAGTGTTGGAGAGGCATCTATGTGAATTGTGAATGATGTTAAAACTTAAAATAAGGTGAATGTGTTGCTAAACTTAATCACCTGCTTAGTGTTTAATCAAGTTTTGTTTTTACTAATTTGCCGTCTTAAAACCATCGGTATGGGCCTTCGCACTGCTCGTCCTAGAATCCTGCAGGTGGGGTGTGTTGATTCCGCAACCCAGGGCCGGACCGATAGTATAAGTAACTCAGGCTTGGGCCTAGGGCCTTCAAATAAATAGGGGCCCATTTAAAAGAAAATTAACATGCTAACTATTAATATTAGTGCAAACTTATTGTTTTAGATTTGTTTGATTTCTTATACAACTATATATTATTCTCTCTTATAGTTGTGTTAGATTTTTGCGTGATTTCAAACATGGATAAAAGAACATCGTTTATAACAATCCACATCAATTTTCCATCTCGCGGTAGCCTTTGTTATCTGTTGTCTTCATCACCAAGCCGCACTTTCATCACGCACTGGAACCCTTCCTCGGTCGCTGCTAGGATGTCACATCGGACGCCCCCTGCCACATCGCACCTGCTAGGTTACCAGAAGCCTGTAAACACTCAAGTAAATTTCAATTTGTAAACATGTTAACTATCTAGAGTCCAAGTAAATTTCAATTCGCTATATGCAGTTAGTTAAATGGAACGATTTGTGTCAAAAGTTTGTTTTATGGATTTATCCTTTTTTAAATATTTTGTGTTTTTGCTATAAATTTGTAATTTAATAATACTAATAATATATAAAGAATTGCTAAAGGGATTGTTTTCATGTTAACTCCTAGACAAATGAGTGGAGTTTGAATTCATGTTAATGAGAAAAAGTCATCGCGTACGCGTTACACCAATTGAAAGTTCGCGAATAGAACTATACCACTCATTACCTAGAGTTAGGCGCGATGATATTTGCATTGAAAATTAAAAATGTGAAGTACCTCATATAGTATACAATTCATGGTATTATTACACTCGAAGGAAATTAAGAAATCACCTATCGCATATGTGCTAATACGAAGGTGTATAACTCATACAAATTTCAAAACTCATATGACATTACTCATGATTTCCTTAAGAAGGTAACCAACGGAAGAATATGATGAAACACCCTTAGCCACCATTTCTCTGCCATTTTACTCATCTCTTTCACTTTTGTTTTGACCTCTTTATTCTCCATTAGTCGTCTTATCCCCCTCTCTATCTACTATGCCGTCACAATGACCACATCGCCCTCCGAATAGAGCACATTGATCTTGTAATCAAGTTTCAAGTCAACTGCCAATCCCAACTCCACTACCATTTCAAGCGCATTCATTTGTTGCTCTCAAAGCATTGGCAATGTAGCCGTCGGTACACCAAACCACAAACTTTCTAACATCGAGTTCCACCCGCAGTGGGACACAAATCCCCCCACTGCTTCATGTGCCAACAACGACACCTGTGGGGGCCATCCGATCACCTTCCCTATTCCTGATGTGCGCTCTAGGAACCCATCTGGCAACACCCCTCGGGGGTCATCAAAATCGTCAGGGAGCACTTGGAATGATTGCTCGGTTGGTGGCAGTCGGCGTAGGGACCACACAAATCGATGACCACTTTGTTCCAAACCATGTGCTATCTCCTTCACTTTGGACTCGTCAAAACCACCCGTACTCCCAAAACATAATAATACAACTGAAGACGGCGGTTGACACTCCAACCATCTAAATACATCCGTGTCATCGAGTTTTCCCCCTACCCCGTCTAGATTGAGTATGGGTCCCACCGGATGCACAGGCGGGAAGTTTGTCCTCGAAAACCAATTGATCGCATGTGTTTCCAACTCTAGGAACGTATTAATCAATATCCCTTTAGCCTTTCTGATTCTCCCAATAGCACATATCAGAAAGTCCAACCCGTCTTGTTTCTAGTACACCTCCGGAAAAACCTTCATTGGCACAGGATTAAGGAAACTCATAATAACTATCTCACCTTCCAAGTTAGCCTGCTCAATGAGATCTTCCTTCCGATCCACAAAAAGCGTCTGGAAATGCAACTTAAAGCCAAGAAAAGTAGCATTCGAAGTGAAGTACACATATGTTTGAAGATTATATTCATTAGCGACATCTATCATGCCAGTGCATAATATGCGGTGTTTTCAGAGGTCTGGTCCGGGTCATGGTATCGGGCCAGAAATGCATTGAACCGAAGTTGAACCTGGGTGTAACACCCCAAAATATGCAATTTATATGTTTTACTTTAAATATTTAGATATGTAAATCAACTAAGTTAAAGAATGTGATGTTAGTTTAGAAAGAATGAAACTTTAGTATGTTAATATAAACAAGTGGAATTAGAGGGGCTGAAATTGTAAATAATGAAAGAAAATTGCTAAATAACAAATTAAAAACACAAAACACACTTTGTGTGTTCTCTTTGGAAGCAAGGGAACCAAGGAGAAACCCTAGTTCCAGAGATTATCAAGAATTGAAAGAGATTAAGAGCCCAAACTAATGCATGAACTCGAAACCTTAATCATCTAAGCTTGTACAACGAATGGTAAGTCGAATTTTCTGTTTTGGATGAATTGTAGAAAGTGGGTTTTAACCCAATCATGAAATTATGTGGAAATTATATGTAGATGAGAGTTAGGGTTTGTAATGGTTCGAAATTGTGGCTTGATTTCTGATTGTTTGAATGATTTAAGTGTATTACCCAATTGTTGTGAAGAAATCATAAACATAATGCTTTGCATGTATGCTATTAGATGAAAATTGATACTTGATCTTGAATAGAGATAGAAAAATTTAGTTAAGATGGTGTAGGATGAATGAAAGCTATGAACTTGATTGATTCTTATTAGATTAGAAGGTGAATAAGTAGAGTTATGCTATCAATACTTGTACCTTGTGCTTTGTTGATGTTGTGCACACCAAGTGTTTGATGAAATGTCTTAATAAAGATTTCAGCCATGTTAGTCATAAACGCTATGTGTTTTGAATGTGTTTATGATGTAGATGTAGATTACATGAAGTCTTGCCAAGTAGAGTATATAGACGAGTATGAGATATAAATTCTAAGTATGAATGGTATTGTTTAGGTGTAAAGGAAGAAAGTTCGAGTCAAGCAAAGCAACAAGGGAATCAAGATCGAGGTACGCTACTTGTACAATTCAGGTTTATATTATGTTGTTGTGTTTAACATTAGATGTGTCGAATTGAATTATGTGTGGATGTAGTATTTGTGTGGGCCCTTTTATGAATGGGTCGAAGGATATGAATGCAAAAATAGAAAGAATGGTATGAAGTTCCATATGGAACATATTTGTGTGAAAGAATGAAAGTATGTAGTAATTTAACAAGTTTACGGATGTCATAATGGTTACAAGTCGGTAAGTTGAATTCTTGATTTAAAGGGAAGAATTTTAATGCTAATAAGTTACTTTGTTGTGGCGATGTAGGTAAATCTCATGGTTAGCTTTCAAGCTTCGCCCGGTTCGAACACACTTCAAGACCCGCCTCATGTTCCGCTACTTTTGTAAAGAAGATAACGCTTAATATTTTGGTCGTTTAATCTATGTCTAGTAGTTAAAGACTTGGTTTTGATATGTACTTTGAATTTATCAAATTCCGTATGCTTGTCAAGTTGTATGGCGGTATATATTATGTCCTTTGAAAAGTGTCGTGTTAAACATATATGTTTTGGATATGAAAAACAGGGGACCGCTCATTTTACGAATGGGTCATGCCCAAATTTCATTAGAAAAGTGTGTTGTTATTTAAATAATTTAAAGAAAAAAAATTTATGGGCGTTACATGGGACCCGGCAGTTGGACCGGGAAACTGGTCGGTCGGACCAGTTTTTAGAAGGGTTGGACCGGTTTTTTATATATTTTTTCAGATTTAACCCAATTAATTTTTATAATATCTACGATACTTTCCGATTCATACGTCCGGTCTGACCGCTCGGACCATTGAATCGGTAAGAAGACCGGTTCGACGTCCGGTCCGGTTTTGAAAATACTGATAATATGTCAACAACCAATCCAACCACCCTACGTGAACCAATTTGATTTATCGCATCCTCTAGTATATTTCTGACATATTTGCAATGACTGTTGATGAACTCATAGAATGACATAAAAGGAGCTTTTGAGACGAGCTTTGATGGTGGTTGATCTTGAGGGAGTTTGATGAATCGTATGCATTTGATAACGTTTTTAGCCAACGATTCGATGTAGGTGGTGAGAGGTAATAAGGAATAAGAAGGGTTACTAAGAGGGTTTGGTCACGGTTCAAGAGTACTTTTGCCATCTCGATGGTGGACATTATATGACCAACCGCTGGTGCAGGGATGAACACAAGCTCTACAAATGTGTTGTTAGCCACTAATGGTGGATTTTGAGGTTGTTGCTTGTTGTTTATCGGTATACGTTTGGTTCCATATATAAGACATATTTATTTCTAACTGTTGAGGTCATTGCATTGCTAGCAGTGGCAGCACTGAGCCTTTACCATTTTGTATTCCATAAAATCTTTAGTTATATTGCCTTTTGAGTTTTACTAGTAGTAAGACCCGTTTACAAACACAGGTTTTTTTTAAACCATGCATACCACATTTTATTAAATGATGAATGATTATACAATTGTTAAGTTTAATTAAAAATGGATTATAAAGCCATGGAAACAGCATGCCAAACCAAAATGAGATGGTACCAAAACTTGTTATCTAATATAGACAATAGACAACAATAAACGTAGAACATCAGTTAATATATCACTTACATAAGTCTATTTTCGTTGCCCTATCCAAAAAAAGGAGTAGCCACCCATTAACAATGAAACATGTTTATAGACATAACTACATACAAAACATGTCTAAGAAGATAAATTAATACCACCGAGGAACGAAATGTACAACCACAAAAAACTATCACATCAAATATTTTTTATAAACCTCCAACCAAAGAAACATTCAAGAAGAGGGCTTTTTTTTCTTTTTCACAGTATGCACAACTTTTGTCATCTTCAGCAACTTAGTAGAGTTGTGAAACTCAAACGAAAGTTCATCACCAAAACCAATATTGCATGATCTTAGATAAGCAGGCCATCCACAAATCCGTACCTGAATCCAGTATCATGTTTTTCAGATCTTGTCAACAGCTCATGCACTTCACCTTTCAGGTTTTGAATCATTACAGGCTTGAGATTATCAGTACGCAGATTCAAGGCAGATGCTACATCTGATGGCAGACGCTAAAAAGCAGAAAATTGTATAATGAATTTTATAAGATATTGATATATAACTGAAACTGTTGAAATAACGAAACAAACTAAGGACTGCAAAAACTTACAAGCTTGTGTTCAACTTGTTTCGTGAAGTGATGGGCTGGTTAGAGTGTTTGTTGTGTTTGGGCCGTGGGATGGGCTGCATCTTGGGTGAAGCTCGGTTTGGGTTGAGAGTGATGGTCACAATAGCCACAAGAGTTTTGGGAAGGAGGTTGTGGATGTGTGGTGTGAGTAGCGGAGTTGATGTGAGAAATAGGTATTTCATCAGTATAGGAATGCCATGAAATAGGACATATCATAAGTCTCATTAAGATTATGTTTTAGTATAAATGTTTGTTCATCAAAACGAGCAAGACAATTATGAACATGCGAGAAGACGACAGTTCATAACATTTGTACCCTTTGTGTTGAGAGGAATACCCCATAAATATGCAATAAAAATGCATGGAAGATTTCGGGGAGAAGGTTAATTTTCTGAATAACATATGGGTACACAAAGCATCCGAAAGCTAAAAAAATTTCATAAGTGGGTTTAATAAAAAAAATATATGGTTGCAAAGGGGGATATTCCATCCAAGATATTGGTGGGATGGCGATTAATGATGTAAACGGCAGTGGAAAAGCGTCAACCCAAAAAGAAGTATTGATGCTGCCATTAAAGATAAGTGTAAGCCTATCTTAACCACATGTCGATGCTTTCTTTCGGCACGACCATTTTGTGGAGGGGTGTATGGGCATAATATACGATAAAGAGTGTCATTTGTCTCCAATAATTGTTTAACCTGATTATTAGTAAATTCGGTACCGCCATCACTTTGGAAAACCTTGAGTTTTCTACAAAATTTCGTTTGAACAAGGTTTAGGAAAACATTGAATGTGGTGGCAAAATCGGTTTTTCTTTTGAGTGGATAAACTGGGAATGATTATAATTAAATATGATATAATAGTGCTAACCCTCATTAGATGTGATGGGAGATGGTCCCCAAAGGTCACAAGGAACCAAGTCAAGGGGGTTTGATGCACGTTTTCATTACAAGAGAATGGTAGGCATTTGCTTTTGGCCATTTCACAAGATGAACATAGAATTGGTTTAGGTAATATAGAGGTAAATGTCAAGCATCCAATTTTATTTAAATGCAAATTTGTATCAAAAGATACGTGTCCCAAACGAAGGTGCCACAATTAAAAGGATGTTTTTAATGTTTTCTTTTGAAACCACACCAAAACTCTTAGGTGCCGACTTCAAAATGTAGAGACCATCTTCACACCGACCTGGAGCGAGAAATTGTTTCGTGGACCGGTCCTAAATGTAAAAGTTTGGTTGAGAAAATAAAACATCCACATGGTTATCCGAAGTTAGTTTGTTAATGGATAAAAGATTATTACGTTAACGAGGAACAACCAACACATTTTTTAGATGAATATTAGATGTGATTGTATTGTGACCCATGTGGGTAATAGGAAGAGTTCAACCATATCCGAATGTGACATTGGCTCCACCCGCAAGAGGAGTGGTGTTTTGAAGGTTGTCAGGTGAGAGGTTGAGATGGTCCATGGCCCCAGTGCCGGTGACCCAATCTGGATTGGTTTGGGTTAATAATGCATTGGGCATGGAAAGCTTGTGTAAGGTTTTCATGTGGATTGGAAGGGACCGCGACAAAGGAGGCTAGGTTCTGACACCGATTAGCATAATGACCCAAGTTGCTACAAAGTTGGCATTGAGGTGGATGCCTGCCATGTCCACGATTTGTAGATGTGAAGGAAGATCCACGAGTTTAGTCTCCTCTTCCACGAGAGTTCTAGGTGACGGGAGGTGTAGTAGAAAGGATCATGAATGGAACGGATAAAAAGTTCATGGCTTTCAGCTTGAGGGAGGAGATCACAAAATGATGGTGGTGGCTTGGTTGTACGAATGGCAGTGGAAAATGTCTCGAAAGGAGCCCCGAGACTACATAAGAATCAATAGGTCTTGTCCGTTTCGAGAAACCGGTGACCAACGACTGAGAGTTGGTCACATAGGCTCTTAAACTTCCTGCCAAAATTGCAGACGGAATGAGATCCCTTGGTCATCTGTCTTAACCGGTCTTTTAGGTTCTAGATGCATTCAATAAACGTGTTACTATATACATTCTCAAGTGCCAACCATATGGTACGAGCAGATGGCAGGCCCAAGAATTTCAGCCAACGATTCCTCTAAGATACTGGCGTGAAGAATCAGAATGGTTTTCTAGTCATTTGCATGCCATTTGGGTAGATCAGGATTAGGGACAGGTTTATTATTGTCAAGTATTTCGGCAGTAGAGGGAAGGGATGTGCCATCGATGTGGCCAGTGAGATCTTGACAGGAGAAGATTGGTAACATGTGGTGTTTCCATAGTAGGTAATTGGTGGAATTCAATTTAAAAGTTAGCATGTGAAAGATTGTGTTCAGGGTAACAGAGGATTCTAGTATGGAGGATGACACCATGGCTGATGGAGAGGAAGATGGAGGCAGAAAATGTTGGAAATTTGTGAAAATATCATTTTTCACAAATATAGAAAAAAGATTTTTTCCTATTTTGGACTAGAAATAAATATAAGAAAATGAGCCGGTTTTATATATTTATTTGTGGGTTTGTGTTCTATGTTGGAAGAGCTTCGCAACGAACTAAACCACGTCCAAAACGGAGCTAAGATGAATGAGATATCAATGCTCAAAGTTTGGTGTTTGAAACTTGAATGCTGAAAAAGTGGGAAAGTGGCACCTTGTCCCACATAGGAGGAGAGATGAAACTTAAAGGGGTATTTAAATGGGAACTCTCCATCATTATTGTTTCATGGAAGCACTCACTAAGTGTACTCGCGAAGGGTGCGGGGCACCCTAACTCGCGCGCGTGGCGTGGGCGATGAGGCGCAATGTGTCGCTTTGATGGCGCACTTTGCACTTCGCACGCTCGCATCGCCGCGAGCCCCCTTTGTATTTTTGACCACGTGTGCGTGGTGGAACATAGAGGCTGCAATGACCAGGTGGTGTGGGACGTGCCATGCAGGCGCATGACCAAGGTAGGTCCGGCGCAGTGGCACATGACGTGGCAGTCATGCACGTACGCTCGCGAGTACACATGGCATGGTGGCGCGCACTCGCGCATGGAGCATGGGCACTGAAGTGACGTGCGTGGCGCACCAAAGTGAGCCAAAACGGTGCGACTATGTGGCGTGCTCGTAGAGGCTCACAGGTGACGTGGCGCACGCGCGCAGGTGGGCATGGGATTGAGCCAAGGTGGAGCGCACGCGCATGAGCGTGTAGACTTGCGCGGGCAAGGACGCGCGCGCTCGCAGACGCTTCCAGCAGTTAATGCCAGTGCAGTTACGTTTCAACATTCGAAACTGACGAAGTTAATGCGTTTGACTGTGAATTAAATAACGAATTAAAGTGCATTGAAGACGTTCAATGCAATTTAATTCACCCATTTAATTCGTTTTTCAGTTTCTTCAAGACCTGTTGTATAAATAGGAGGCTCCTTCAGCATATTCGACACACCGAATTTACACAACATACAATCTTCTCTGAATCTTCATCTTTTCTTCAAGATTTCAAGGTACACTTCGGGTTGGAGTCAAGACCGGCAGTGCAACTGCTTAAGCTGTTGTATCCTGGAAACAAACGTGTTTTCTTGGGAGGCACGAAATTTGTTTTAAGGGACCCGTGTCTAACACGATCCTCGGCCAAGAACCTGTTGTCTTTTGTAATTCAGTTCTTGTTTTTTATTTTATTTCAGTTGTAACAGTATAGTTTTCAGCTTTCCTTATTTCAGTTGTAATTCAAGTTAATAATTAAAATTTTTATTTATTTTAAACGAACGGATTCCTACAGAAAAAAGATGAGGAGGAGGGCGACAGAGAAGGGGAAAAGGTCAGGATAGAATGGCGTATGATACCATGTTTGGAATGGAAAGTGAATGATGTGATTGATATGCTTCACAAAGAATATATACACACGCCAATAAAATACAAAGTGTGCAACAATAAATAAATTAAGAGAAAAATGTTCGGATAGTCCCTGTGGTTTAACACTTTTTCACCTTTAGTCCCTAACTTTCTAAAATTACAGCTATAGTCCCCAACTTTTGCAATTTCGTTCCCGGATAGTCCCTAAGGCGGATGGGGGTTAGTTTTTGGTGTTAGGTTGGTGCGAAATGACCTAAATACCCTCGCTAGCAAAATACTAATAAAAAAAACATTAAAATAAATCAAAAAAATATGTGGCCCCACCATCTACCAACACAACCAAACCGGCAAACCCTTTCTCCCTTCTTTATTTGTCTGTTCTCAAACAACAACATCGAAGATAGAGAGAGAAAGTGAGAGATGAGAGAGAGATCAGGGTGTCGGTGTAATAACCATATATTTAAAAATCATTCTTTTAGAAATAAAAGAATAATAATAATTTAGAATGAACTAAACATTTATCTTATGATCCATCCTTCTTTATATCAAACAAAACTATTATTATTATTTATAAATTATTCAACAGGAAACCCTAATTAAGACACCCAAGTGATTCTGCATAAATCCCTAAAATTTTCAGAACTTTTGGAATCAGGATTAGGGCCCCTAAAACTTAAGGGGGGTAAACCCTAACTAATGATTATCTCTAAAATACGTTGTCTAAATTGAGAATTCATGAAACGTCGACTCAGCAGGCCTATACTAGTGACAAGCCTACCCTAGCCTACGTTGACACCACAGGCGAGTCGCGACAGGGACCATGCATTCTGTCGCGACACGCGGGAGATGTAAATTTTCAGTATAAATACAGGGGCCTCGGACTTGATTCCTGGCTTCAGTTCGACGTGAAAATTCACAAAATACACCGAGTTATGCTCTGTTTACCACAATCAACACACACAGATCACTTATCGACGCCGCAATCAGGGTAATAACTCAATCGCTGATACGATTCAATGTCCGATTGATTGAATTCAATCCAATGGATGTTTAAGTGCTGCTCAAATTTGGGTTATGCTTTGTCATTAGTCGTGATTCCGATGGATGTTTAAGTAATTTCACTTTGTCATTAGTTGTGATTCCGATGGATGTTTAAGTGTTTGCACTTTGTCATTCGTTGTGAATCCGATGGATGTTTAAGTGATTTCACTTTGTCATTAATTGTGAATCCGATGGATGTTTAAGTATCGCACTTTGTCATTCGTTGTGAGGATTTTAATCTCGTGAGTTATCGTAAATGCTGTATTAAGTTACTAACCTAGTTTGTGTGCATGTTATTTAAATTAGGTTAAAAGACTAATCAGCAGTCTAAACTCTGCCCATATAAATCTGAAATATTATCACAAGGTAGCATAACTTTGGAATTATTAAGGTACGGATCCTTACCTTCACTTCTTATTGCTTCATATTCAAATTGTTATAAAACATTAAATTCATATAAAACTCCTCACGTCTTTGATTATCGATTCATTTGACAGTCCGTTAAATTCCTATTCTAATCACAACTTTGGATTTAGCTTTCATGTCATGCGATAGTATTATGTTAGTTGTACTCATTATCGCATGTTCCAATATATGTTACGTCTTGTTATAAAAAAATATTTTGATAAGTTATGTAAATAAGACCATTTGTACTCTGATACCCTGAGTATCGCTTCTCGTGGAGTGTCCCACGAGCATGTTGTTGCGGCATCGACATCATGTGCTCCATCCGTGACGGAGAGATCAGTTCACGGCGTCCCTAGGTACAAGTGAGGTACAAAGCTACTAGGAGGCGTATGGATCGATCCTAGGATTTAAGTTAAGGAGGTGGATAGCGGGTATGCCAACTCGCCATCTCGTGTGATAATTATGCAGGAGTAGCTACCTGTGTATTGTCACGTTTTAAGTTTGGCTCATGGGTACATCCGTATGATATGATTATGAAATTACGTTACTTGCATCATATCATTTTAACATAAAGTTCCATTCGGATAACATTTCATATAAAGCGTTACTTGTTATTTGAGCCTATTATTCCGGACTGAGCATTTGGCTCATTCCGTAAACTTTTTGTATATACAGGTCAGCAGGTTACTTTGGGCGGGGAAAAGAGAAAAGAATAAAGCCTAGGAATAAATCTGAAGATGTTAGTTAATTAAGTCGAATGTCTCCACTTGTATATTAACCTTAAGTTTAGTTGGTGTGTGGTTGTATCCTTATCAAATAAATAAATGGAATTATGACTTTTGTTTATGATACTGTTATTGTGACACGTCAGCCCTTCTGGGTTGGGGTGTTACAGCTATGGTATCAGAGCAAAGGCTCTTTCCTGTAGAAAACTTAAAGATAGTAATTAAAACCTGTGAGGAATGGGTAGATATCTATGATAGGATTCAACTTGGTCTCTTATTTTGTTTAACTCCTATGTCTATTCTTATAGATGCCTCCTCATCGCCCGCTACGTAGGAGTACTCGTACTAATCATGTACGTAACAACACTTCTTCGAATGAGACTCCAGTTGATCCAAACGTAATTAATGCTATCAACCAGGCTGTTGCCGGGTTGCTTCCAAACCTTGTTGCTCAAACAGCTGAGGCTGTTATTCAACAAACTCGTCATCCAGAACGTAATAACACGAATCCAATCTCTGGTGAAGAAATTCGTGAGAATACCACGAACCATACTACCTATAGTATAGACATATGGATCGCTAAATTTCAAAAACAAAAGCCGAAATCCTTTAGTCACGCTACTAATCCAGTCGAAGCAAGAAACTAGATAGCTCATGTTGAAAAGATCTTCGGAGTTCTTGGAGTTCCGGAGCAATACAAAGTTAGACTGGCTACCTACAAACTTGAAGATGACGCACAAACTTGGTGGGAAGGATATAAGCAAGTCAAAGGAGGGGATGATTTTGACGCTAATCTTTCATGTGTCGACTTTCGTACCATCTTTTACGACAAGTATTTTTCTATCGCTGATAAAGAAGCTTATATCATGGAGTATGCAGTGATTCCACAGGGAAGTGATGAACCAGCCTCTGAGTTCATTACTCGATTTTCAAGGTTAGCTAGTATTGTAGGAGACGTTGCAGGATCAGCAGAAGCCCAGGCAAAAAAATGCAAGTGGGCAGTCAATGATCGAATTCGGAAGTCGATCATGTACATGAAATTTAAGGATATCACCGAAGTTGCTGATGCAATCAAAACTTTTGAGTTCGAGGGGAAAGAATTTTTATCTCGAACTGGGGATAATAAGAAGAGAAATGGGGAAGGACAATTTAAGCAGGAAATCGGCCAATCATCCACTACGCCACAGCATCAAGACCGCAAAGTGCAAGGAAATCAAAACTCTGGAAATCAGGCACGTCCATGGCAACCTAGATTGCAAAACCAGAGGCCTGCTCAAAACCAGATTCAGTCGTATGCAGAACCTATTAGAGTTCAACCACTGAATCAACATGTAAACCCGAATCAGATTACATATCCTCTATGTAATACTTGTGGTAAGCGACATCAGGGCATATGTCACCGAGGTACAGGAGCATGCTTTAGATGTGGCCAAACTGGACACATGATCAAGGAGTGTACAAAGAAAGACACTAAGAAGAATAACCGACCAAACGTTGCAACACCCAATGTTGGAGGAAGAGTTTTCGCACTTTCTGCTACTGATGCTGCTAATGCCCCAGGTACTGTGTCGGGAACCCTTCAGCTTGGTAAACATAGTATCTATGTGTTATTCGATACAGGAGCAACCCATTCTTTAGTATCCCACTCGTTTACTAAGTACCTTCCGATAAGACCAACTCTCTTAAATCATACTTTAACCATTTCCACTCCCATGGAAAATTCATCCGTAATCACTTACGTATATAAAGCTTGTCCGATCCGTATTGAATCTATTGTGTGTAAGGCAGACCTATTTCCAATACATATGTGTGACTTTGATGTTATTCTAGGAATAGATTGGTTGTCTCGACATCGCGTAACTATAGATTGTCATTTCCGCCGTGTTATTTTCGGTGATCTTCATCATCCTGATATTATATATCAGGGAATTCAAGCTCATAAATCTCTTAAAATTATCTCCGCATTCAAGGCTCGAAAATTCATATCAAACGGCTGTGCTGGATTCCTAGCATCGATTAAGGATACTTCTGCTAGTGTTAATAGTATCGATAGCCATTCCGTTGTTCGTGAATATCCTGATGTATTTCCGGATGAACTACCGGGATTACCACCCAACCGTCAGGTAGAATTCACCATCGACTTGATTCCTGGCGCCGAGCCTATTTCTAAAGCTCCATATCGTATGGCCCCAATGGAACTGAAGGAGTTGAAGGAACAATTGCAAGAATTGTTAGATCTAGGATTCATAAGACCCAGTGTTTCACCTTGGGGTGCTCCGGTCTTATTTGTGAAAAAGAAAGACGGTAGTATGCGTTTATGTATTGACTACCGAGAGCTGAACAAGATTACTATTCGTAATCAGTATCCTCTGCCTCGCATTGATGATCTCTTTGATCAACTTCAGGGGGCTCAGTTCTTCTCAAAAATTGACCTGAGGTCCGGGTACCATCAGCTAAAGATCAAAAATGATGATGTTCCCAAGACCGCTTTTCGTACTCGTTATGGTCATTACGAATTCTTGGTTATGCCCTTTGGGCTAACTAACGCACCCGCAGTCTTCATGGATTTGATGAATCGCGTATTTCACAAATTCCTAGACAAATTCGTAATTGTTTTTATCGAAGACATTCTGGTATATTCCAAGAGTCGTGAAGAGCATGAAGAACATCTACATGCAGTACTTGGAACCTTGCGGCATGAGAAGTTGTACGCTAAGTTTTCCAAATGTGACTTTTGGCTTAGCCAAGTGGCATTTCTAGGTCATGTCATATCAGCAGAGGGAATTATGGTAGACCCAACAAAGGTTGAAGCTATTACAAAATGGCCAAGACCCACTTCTGTTACCGAAATACGAAGTTTCTTGGGTCTTGCTGGCTATTACCGAAGATTTGTTGAAAGATTCTCGGTAATTGCTTTACCACTCACAAAACTCCTAAGGAAAGGGGTGAAGTACTCATGGAATGAGGAACAAGAGAAAAGCTTTGAAGAATTGAAGAAACGACTCGTATCCTCCCCGATACTCGCTCTCCCTTCTGGATCAGGAAGTTACCAAGTCTATAGTGATGCCTCAAAGAAAGGATTAGGTTGTGTGCTAATGCAACATGGGAAGGTTATCGCTTATGCCTCCCGTCAGTTAAAGCCTTATGAAGTTAACTACCCTACACATGATTTAGAACTAGCCGCAGTCGTCTTTGCACTTAAGATTTGGCGACACTATCTGTATGGTGAAAGTTGTGATATTTTTACCGACCATAAGAGCCTCAAGTACATATTCACCCAGAAAGAGCTAAATATGAGGCAAAGAAGGTGGTTAGAACTTTTAAAAGATTACGACGCAAATATTCAATACCATCCAGGCAAAGCCAATGTTGTAGCTGACGCGTTGAGCCGAAAGAATTCCGGGACTATATCTTGCTTACAAATTCAGCCTCGTATTAGGAGGGATCTCGAAAGAATGAACATTTGGCTTCAGGTTAGTAAATCTGATGGATATCTAGCTAAAATGCAGATTGAACCCGACCTCATATCACGGATCAAAGATGCACAAAAGCAAGATGGTGAACTTTGGGCAATTGTGCAAAATCTTGAGGTGGGTAAGCAATCTGAATTTCGTATAGACCATCATGGGGTGATTTGGTGCGGTAAAAGACTTTGTGTACCCGATGACTCCACCCTTCGTGAGTCATTGTTAGCCGAAGCTCACAGCTCACCATTTTCAATTCACCCAGGATCTACCAAGATGTATCGAGACTTAAGACAGAACTTCTGGTGGAATGGCATGAAGGAAGACGTTGCTCGATACGTAAGTAAATGCCTCACTTGCCAACAAGTGAAAATTGAACACAAACGAGCAAGCGATCTGTTGCAGCCATTGGATATTCCCATATGGAAGTAGGATGAGATCACAATGGATTTTGTTACCGGTTTGCCTAAGACTTTCAAGAAGAATGATGTTGTATGGGTTGTTGTCGATAGATTGTCGAAGTCAGCACATTTTCTACCAATTCAGCAAGGATTTTCGGTTAATAAGTTATCCGAAATATTTCTTCAAGAAATTATTCGACTCCATGGCACACCATCTTCCATTGTTTCCGATAGAGACCCACGTTTCACCTCACGATTTTGGAAAGGTTTTCAGGCAGCTTGGGGAATACGACTGAAGTTTAGTACGGCTTTCCATCCACAAACAGATGGGCAGTCGGAACGCACGATTCAGACCTTGGAAGACATGCTCCGAGCATGTGCACTTGAATGGTCTGGAAACTGGGATGAATATCTATGCCTTGTTGAGTTCGCTTACAACAATAGTTGGCAAGCAAGTATTGGCATGGTACCTTTTGAGCTTTTGTACGGTCGGAAATGTCGAGCACCAATATGCTGGGATGAAGTTGGAGAAAAGATTATTGAAGGGCCAGAACTAGTTCAGATTACAAATGAAAAAGTCACTATGGCCCGAGAAAAACTGAAAGAAGCTCAGAGCAGACAAAAGAGCTATGCAGATCAAGATAGACGACCACTCGAATTTAAAATTGGTGATCACGTATTCTAAAAGGTATCACCTTGGCGTGGCGTTCGTAGATTTGGAATTAAAGGGAAGCTTAGTCCCCGTTTCATCGGTCCGTTTGAAATCCTTGAAAGAATTGGAGAAGTGTCATATCGACTGGCTTTACCGCCAGGCTCTCTCACGTTCATAACGTTTTTCATGTCTCCTCGTTAAGAGGATATAATTATCATCCACTCCATGTCATTAGTTATCCGTTAATTACAATTCACGAAGATTTGTCCTACGAAGAGGAACCAGAAGCCATCTTAGATCGACAAGAAAGGATTTTGCGTAGAAAAGTAATTCCGTTTGTTAAAATCCTCTGGAAAAATCACTCTGAACGCGAAGCAACATGGGAATCTGAAGAATCAATTCGCTCTCTATATCCTAATCTAGTTTAGTAATAGAATTTTAACCGAGGTAACGGTAAATCTTGCTCTTTGATATATGTTCATTTGTTTCTATTTACGATCATTCATGCTTTACCTTATGTGCATATATCTTAGTTATGATTAAGCATGTTTATGTAGGAGATATCAGTACCAATAGTCACTCTTGTTATCTGTACGTCTATGTTAATTTTCTGCATGATTAAAAATGTTATTAAGATACGTAGTGGAAAAACCATTAGGACATCATAGTAAGGTAATTGACAATTATGGTCATGAACGTAATTATGAATTTCAGATACACATATGTGTTTAGAAGATTCTTGTTATATAAATTAGTAACTCTGCTATGAAAGTTCCGTTTCCGTTACTTATGCGATATGTTATATTCTTATTTGAAAAATTTCGAGGACGAAATTTCTTTTAAGGGGGTAATAGTTGTAATAACCATAAATTTAAAAATCATTATTTTAGAAATAAAAGAATAATAATAATTTAGAATGAACTAAACATTTATCTTATGATCCATCCTTCTTTATATCAAACAAAACTATTATTATTATTTATAAATTATTCAACAGGAAACCCTAATTAAGACACCCAAGTGATTCTGCATAAATCCCTAAAATTTTCAGAACTTTTGGAATCAGGATTAGGGCCCCTAAAACTTAAGGGGGGTAAACCCTAACTAATGATTATCTCTAAAATACGTTGTCTAAATTGAGAATTCATGAAACGTCGACTCAGCAGGCCTATACTAGTGACAAGCCTACCCTAGCCTACGTTGACACCACAGGCGAGTCGCGACAGGGACCATGCATTCTGTCGCGACACGCGGGAGATGTAAATTTTCAGTATAAATACAGGGGCCTCGGACTTGATTCCTGGCTTCAGTTCGACGTGAAAATTCACAAAATACACCGAGTTATGCTCTGTTTACCACAATCAACACACACAGATCACTTATCGACGCCGCAATCAGGGTAATAACTCAATCGCTGATACGATTCAATGTCCGATTGATTGAATTCAATCCAATGGATGTTTAAGTGCTGCTCAAATTTGGGTTATGCTTTGTCATTAGTCGTGATTCCGATGGATGTTTAAGTAATTTCACTTTGTCATTAGTTGTGATTCCGATGGATGTTTAAGTGTTTGCACTTTGTCATTCGTTGTGAATCCGATGGATGTTTAAGTGATTTCACTTTGTCATTAATTGTGAATCCGATGGATGTTTAAGTATCGCACTTTGTCATTCGTTGTGAGGATTTTAATCTCGTGAGTTATCGTAAATGCTGTATTAAGTTACTAACCTAGTTTGTGTGCATGTTATTTAAATTAGGTTAAAAGACTAATCAGCAGTCTAAACTCTGCCCATATAAATCTGAAATATTATCACAAGGTAGCATAACTTTGGAATTATTAAGGTACGGATCCTTACCTTCACTTCTTATTGCTTCATATTCAAATTGTTATAAAACATTAAATTCATATAAAACTCCTCACGTCTTTGATTATCGATTCATTTGACAGTCCGTTAAATTCCTATTCTAATCACAACTTTGGATTTAGCTTTCATGTCATGCGATAGTATTATGTTAGTTGTACTCATTATCGCATGTTCCAATATATGTTACGTCTTGTTATAAAAAAATATTTTGATAAGTTATGTAAATAAGACCATTTGTACTCTGATACCCTGAGTATCGCTTCTCGTGGAGTGTCCTACGAGCATGTTGTTGCGGCATCGACATCATGTGCTCCATCCGTGACGGAGAGATCAGTTCACGGCGTCCCTAGGTACAAGTGAGGTACAAAGCTACTAGGAGGCGTATGGATCGATCCTAGGATTTAAGTTAAGGAGGTGGATAGCGGGTATGCCAACTCGCCATCTCGTGTGATAATTATGCAGGAGTAGCTACCTGTGTATTGTCACGTTTTAAGTTTGGCTCATGGGTACATCCGTATGATATGATTATGAAATTACGTTACTTGCATCATATCATTTTAACATAAAGTTCCATCCGGATAACATTTCATATAAAGCGTTACTTGTTATTTGAGCCTATTATTCCGTACTGAGCATTTGGCTCATTCCGTAAACTTTTTGTATATACAGGTCAGCAGGTTACTTTGGGCGGGGAAAAGAGAGAAGAATAAAGCCTAGGAATAAATCTGAAGATGTTAGTTAATTAAGTCGAATGTCTCCACTTGTATATTAACCTTAAGTTTAGTTGTCGTGTGGTTGTATCCTTATCAAATAAATAAATGGAATTATGACTTTTGTTTATGATACTGTTATTGTGACACGTCAGCCCTTCTGGGTTGGGGTGTTACAGTCGGCGATAGAGAGAGAGAGATAAGGGTGTCGGAGAGAGAGAGAGATAACTGAGAGGTGAGAGAGAGATAAGGGTGCCGACACTCGTGTTTATCAACTCGAAAAGTGGTGGTCAGTTGGGTGACGAAATTCTTATTACATACCGTTCTGTGTTGAATCAGAATCAGGTTTTTGATTTGGGTGAAGATGCTCCTGATCAAGTGTTGCATAGATTGTACCTAACTTTGGAAAATCTCAAAGTTGATGGAGATGAATTGGCTGCTAAAATTGAGAAGCAATTGCCAGTAATTGTGAGTTTGTTTTTCCAACTTGAATTTGCATTGTGTAGGTTGCATATTTACTCGAGATTGAAAAGATTGACCAATTAAAGATAATTAAAGATGAGGTTTCTTTGTAGCTATCTGATACTGAAATCCGACCGGAGGCACCCCAATATCTCTCTCTCTCCTCTCAATTTCGATCTGATTCAGATTAGGGGATATGAGAAAAAAAAATTGGTGGGGTTTACTGGTGGTTGGGGGGTGTTTGGGATTCCTTCTTAAAAAGGACTTATTGACTTATATAAGTCATAAGTGAGAAGTTACAAATCCCAACTTCTCAAAAAACAACTTTTCAACATACAAAAACAACTTAAATAAGTTAAACCAAACACTATAAAAACAACTTATTAACTTTTATAAGTCAATAAGTTATAAGTTGCTCCAAAATAAGCTAACCCAAACACCCCCTTGATAGTGATGGTGTTACTGGTGACAAAAGAGAAAAAGGGTAAGGAGATGAAGAATGGGAAGGTGGGTCCCACTTTTTATATTACTAATATATTATTATTATTAATTAATTATTATTATTATTATTATTATTTATTATTAAATCATCCTGTATATTAAAATTTGAAATGAATGAACAGTAACATCACTAAGTGATGAGTAAATGGTATCGGGTACCGGTATCGATATCAAATTAACCAAACCGGGTGTATTTTCGGTACCAGTTCGGCACCGGTATTCACAGGTTTTTACCCTTAAATACCGGTGTCGTACCAGTACCGACCGGTACTGAACCGTACCGTAACCGGCATATTCGGTACCTGTACCCACTTTTGAGGATTTCGGTAACGGTATTTTCGAGACCGGTTGGTACCGAGCTCATCAAATCCTGTAGCAATGCAAGTAATTGCATCGTTTTGATTACTTTTCATACACACAGTAAGTAAAATGTATTTCGTTTGAATGTGGTTTTATATACACAACAACTTATTTTGCTTTCTTTTTTGTCTTTTTCTGTAATGAATTAATTGTAGCATGTAAAATTAGCTTGGATATTTAGATTATTGATGAGTAAATCGTATCAAATCCTGTAATCAAACCGGTATCGTATCGGTACCAAATTTACTATACCAAATCATTTTCGGTACCAATTTAGTACCCACCTTTTGGCGTTTTCAGAATTGTTACTTTTGGTTCGACACAGGTCTAGCACCATACCTGTATTTATTGATTTTTACCTTCAAATACCATACCGTATTTTACTGAGTATTTTCGGTGCCGGTACCTAATTTCGAGATTTTCCAGATCGGTACTTTCGGTGCCGTTACCGGTACCGAGCTCATCTATATTTTAACGTGTTAGCACCGTAATAACTGAACTGAAAACAACCGAATTTCCAACGTGTAGGACGTGTGAGTCCTATTATTATATATTAGGTTATTTAAAAACGTTTTTTTAGGACGTAGTGACTATCCTTACCACGTCATTTTTATTTATGTTTTGATATTCGGTATCCGCTTGCCATTGCTGACACACGTTTTGTAGTCATTGGCTCCCCGCCGCAACGCGCGGGTGGAAAATCAACTAGTTAAATTAAAATTACAAATGAATGAACAGTAACATCATACAATGATGAGCTAATTGTATCGGATACGGGTACCGGTACCAGTATTAATCAAACCGGGTGTATATTCGGTACCGGTTCAGCACCGGTATTCACCAACTTTTACCGTACCAGTACCGACCGGTACCGAACCGTACCAGTACCGACCGGTACCGAACCGTACCATACCAGATATATTCGGTACCGGTACCCACTTTTCGGGATTTCGGTAACGGTATTTTCGGTATCGAGCTCATCAAATCCTGTAGTAACGTAGCAATGAATGAGGTTTTATATATACACAGTAAGTAAACTGTATTTCGTTTGAATGAGGTTTTATATACACAACAACTTATTTTGCTTTCTTTTGTGTCTTTTTCTGCAATGAATGAATTGTAGCATGTAAAATTAACTTGGATATTTAGATTATTGATGAGCAAATCGTATCAAATCCTGTAATCAAACTGGTATCGTATCGGTACCAAATTTACTATACCAAATCATTTTCGGTACCAGTTTGGTACCCACCTTTTGGCGTTTTTAGAATCATTACTTTCCGTTCGACACGGGTCTAGCACCATACCTGTATTTATTGATTTTTACCTTCAAATACCATATCGTATTGTATCAAGTGTTTTCGGTGCCGGTACCTAATTTCGATGATTTTCCCGATCGGTACTTTCAGTGCCGTTACAGGTACCGAGCTCATCCATATTTTAACGTGTTAGCACCGTAATAACTGAACTTAAAACAACCGAATTTCCAACGTGTAGGACGTGTGCGCCATATTATTATACATTAGGTTATTTAAAATCGCTTTTTTTAGGGCGGAGTGACTATCCTTACCTCGACATTTTTATTTATGTTTTGATATTCGGTATATGCCTGTCGTAGCTGACACGCATTTTGCAGTCATTGGGTGCCCACCGCAACGCGCGGGCGGAAAAAACAACTAGTTTAATTAATAGTTATGGGCTCCATTTATCTTATAAATGATTAATTAATATTTTATATTTTTAATGAGGGGTAATTTTGTCATTTCGCACTCACCTAACACCAAATGTCACACCCCAACCGATGGCGGAATCATCGGGGCATGGCACTGAGCGAAACAGATTGTCCCGAAGTTTCCATAACAACTATCATTACCTTTCAATTTAAATTAACATGTCCCATACCATGTCTCAAATAGTAAACAAATTATTACAGATAAACATCAAGACAATATTCTGTTCCGACAACTCAGATTTAAACATAAATAGTTTATTTATTGGTTTCTAGGACCCCTTTTTCCTAGCTTGGATTTCATCACAGCACAGAGAGCATCCTAGACCTTTCCTAGCCTCAAGTTCACAGCGTGCTAAGCATGTAAACTTCCTAAGCACATGTCACATACGTTAAAATAAAGTCAATACATAAAATGTAAATGTGAGCATACAAGTTTGATAATAGCATATAGAGTTCGAATTCGTTTACGCATAACCAGCACGTACACATAGTGAATTGAAACACGTTAGTTATCGACATAGATCCATCGATACCAATGACTGCGGGTTGACTGCCCAAGGCAGTTCGCAATACATGATTACCACCGTAATCCATGCAAGTAAAAGATCCTTAACAACCCCCGTGTGAACGGGTGCTGAGTCCAAACTATAGTACTATCGTTGCTAAGGCAGGTAGACAGCATTCCATGTGTAAACATAACAAACAAGCATTCGTAAGCCACGTATAACATGCATTAACGGTCAGCGTTCAAATAGTTTGAGTAGTGTGATAGTTGTAGTTTGAATATTCGTAACGTATGTAACACCCAAAAGTGCTTAAAGCAAAAAGGGATCGAGTATACTCACAGTGATTATGGATTGAAGGGAGCGCTTAGCGAGTACGGTAGCCTGAATAGATTCGATAGCATAACGATGTGTGAAATGTAAAATAGGAAACAAGTGTGGAAGGGTCGGACAGCGCTGACAGTCCGCTCGGACCGCTGTCCGGTCGGTTGGTAAGACGATCGGATGGCTGTTCGAGTGGATTGTTTCTTCCTTTGAGAAGGATGTGTTTGTGTATGATGGCTTGACTTTTGAAGTTTTCGTTGTAGCATTTGAAAACATTGAAGTACCTTTACCTTTCAGGTCGATCGATCGGACGGTTGTTCGATCAGTCGGCAACTCGATCGGCTGGCCTTCAAGGAGTTGCAAAGTTTAGTCTTTGGATCGGACAGGTGTTCGATCGGACAAGTCAACAAGTCAAAGACTTAATGAAATGTAAAGTGTGATGCAATGGATCGGATGGTTGGTCGATCGAGTAGCACAACTGCTGTTCAATCGGACAGCAGGGTGTCACCTGATCGGACGGCTGTTCGATCGGGTGGCACTTCTAGTGCATTAAACATGTTGAAAATTGATTAAGTATTGAAGCATAGTATCTCATGATCCGAGGAGTAATTCGATCGGACAGGTGTTCGATCGAACAACAGTTCGTTCAATACTATTCTTCAAGGTAGGTTGACTGTGCTTGACCATGTGTTAGCCGATCGGCTGACCAGTCGATCGGCTGACTATCCGATCGGCTGGTTGTCCGTTCGGACAACAGTCCGATCGGTCAGCATCCCGACTTGATCAGCCTCTTCGTCTAACACCTAGTTGTTCTGTTTGTCATTTTATCGAGGTATTTTGACAGCGGTTAAAACCATAGATCTCTCGTCCTTACTTGGTCCCCCGGGTCGGATAGGAATCACCCAAATCCGGTCGGTGGCCTGTTCGGAACGGAGTTTAGCATTCACCCGAAATCGGTTAACCTTGTGGATAGAATCCGGATCTCGAACCATACAACCACCGAAGTGATTCGTAACCCGGCTCAGGTCCCGTTTCTACCAGTTTGAAGGCATTGAGTGTAAAAGAGTTGAAAGAAAGTTGGGAAAACCACCTTTCAATCCTTTTCCACCGTGCATATGTTCAGATCTACTAAGGATCTTTGTTTGTTTGTGTGGAAATCGGGGAGTTCCAAGTTATTCTTGGTGGATTGAGGCCAAAACATGAAGTTCTTCAAGAACCCATGATGACATCATCCTAGAACACTTGATTCTTGGTGATTTCACGGTTAAAAGTTAAGATTTGAAAGATAGAAAGGTGTAGAAATGTCTATAGCTCAAGGAAGTACAAGATTTAGGATGAAAACTTACCGGAATCGAGAGAAATCTGCGAAATAGTGGGCTGAGCGTGTTGGTCGGACAAGGGTTTCCAAAAGTGGAAAGGTATGACAAAGACAGGGGTATTTATAGGATGACAAAAGAGGAAAGGGCTGGCCGATCGGCTGGCAGCTCGATCGGACAGCCTGTCCGATCGGACAGCAGTCCATTCGGCTGGCCGTTCGATCGGCTGGGAGCCTAATCGATCGGTTGCCCCTTTCGAGTGTTTTGTGCGACGATTTTTGATATTTCGATCACGATTGCGAGTGGTTCGATTCGATAGGGTTTCCTAGTCAAATTACTTTCAGTCCCAACTACTTTGTACCTAGCGTAATCTCTTCTCCACTATCTATCATGATCATGATTCGAGTTCGAGTTCGATTGTATTCGAGTTAGATTTCGAGTTTCGATTGAGTTCGCTTGATTATCTCAACACAACATAAATAAGCATGCACAGGTAACACTTAAGGCACACACACACGTATAAACAATAAGTAAAATACATAGTTCGAGTTGCGATTCGATGTCGATTCGATTATCATAGCTTGATTATTAGTCGATTAACTTTATCGCATTGTTACTTCCTATCGTTCACAGTCGTAGGTCGATCGAATAACGATTAGCACAATTTGATTATTATAATTAACGACACTTACTCCACATAATACAAATAAAACAAAGAAATTTATACAAGTCAAGTTGCGCGAAATCGGTCGTTGACTTGACCTTGACTTTGACTTTCACTTATGAAAACACGGGGTGTTACACCAAAAACTAACCTCCATCCGCGCCAGGGACTATCCGGGAACGAAATTGTAAAAGTTGGGGACTATAGCTGTAATTTTAGAAAGTTAGAGACTAAAGGTGAAAAAAGGACAAACCACAGGGACTATCCGGGCATTTTTCTCATAAATTAAATATTAAGTGTAGCTAGTCTTTAATAGAACCTCCATCCGACGTTCAAGTGAGTATCTCGTTTATGAATGAAAATATGGATGTAAATGAGAGTAATAAAGAAGATGAAACTAAATAAGTATATTATAGGAAGCCCCCTAAATGGGGATTGAGACTTCTATTTATAGAGACGGAAATGGTTAAATCCTCTGTTGAACTAGATGTATTAGGCACAAATTTGTTGGAGCCCAGTTGGAATTTACCTCTTCACACAACCATATACATAAGTACATATTCAAAAATTAAAATAGAATATTTTAAATAACTAGAATTTAGGACATGTGCGTTGCGACGAGATTGTTAAAGCAACCAAAAAATATACATAAAAACATTGAACCACGAGCACGCGTTGCATACGTTTCAAAAGTTAAGTATACTCATCTTTTTGCAAGAAACATAAAATAATTATGATGGCAATATGAACAACTTTAGTAGACTATATATAGAAGTTAAACGGAATAGCAAATTAGCTAGTTAGTACCGAGTACATTAATTCTAAGTGTATTGAAAATGTAGTTAGAATAGAAAATGTAGTTTAGTCAAAAGTATCTATATAGGGAGGGAGACTGAATTATTTATACTATATTATGTAGTATATATGTTGTGAGAGGTAGAGACGCAAATAAGAGTAGATCAAAAGAAGTAGAACGTGAAGATACACACTAATTAAAAACCATAGAAATTGAACAATGTTTTTGTGTGTACACCAAATTTTGATAATTAATATAGGGGAATTAGCTTAAACACTAGTTCAACGTACACTAGTGGTATCAATCATATATGCTAAAAATCAAAGTAGATGGTAAACCTACCTTCCGACTTTGGCCCTTCCGGTTTATCACTTCAAGAGTAAATTACTTTAAGTAAACAAGAGTAAATTACTTTTTAAGTATATGTGTTTTAGTGGTTTTAACCACTTGAATCAAAAATCAAAAAGTTTAACGCCCTGAGTTTCTAACCGCTCATTTTATAACGTTTTAACCACTTGAGTCCAAAATCAAAAGTACAATTGTTAAAAATTGGACTTAAAACGTGGGTGGAGATACAATAGGAAGTTTATTTGGCTAGGAAGGCTAGGAAGTGATCTTGACCATCCATTTAGTTAATCAAGGGCTAAAATTAAATCAGGGAAATTGAAAGGAAGAAAAGAGGCGCGTGAGTTTGTTTAGGGGCATTCTAGTCAATCCAGCCAATAGTTTCTCTCTCCTCCAATTCCCCCCCCCCCCCCCCATTTTTTAAACGTTAATAACTCTTTCATACGACATTATTTTTTTATAAAAATTGCACCAAAAAAACGAGCGTTTTTTATCTTTAAAACGAGTATACTATTGCTATATTTTCAAAAAAAAAAATAATTTAAAACTCAGTTGCGTAAAACGCAATAGAAAAACCCCCAGTTACGTAAAACGCAATGAAAAAAAAACCTAAAAAATGACATTTTTCTAAAAAATGACATTTTTCACCAACGCCAAATTCACGGGGTCTGCGCTTTTTATCGGCGTAACTTTTCTGTCGATCCCGAGCTTTCACTAGGTTGTCTCGAATTTGGAAAATTTTGTCTGTCGTTTCTTGTAGTAGCTCCGGACCGGTTAGTTGCGAGTGACCGATCTCGTGTCACACAATAGGCGATCAACATCTTCTTCCATATAATGCCTCGAATGGTGCCATTTGGATGCTAGACTGGTAGCTATTGTTATACGAGAATTCGACTAACGGCAGGTGTTTATCCCAATTACCACCGAAGTCTAAAACATACGCACGGAGCATGTCTTCAAGAGTACGGATCGTTCTTTCAGTCTGATCGTCGGTTTGAGGGTGGAAAGCGGTACTTAGGTTAAGCGTCGTACCGAGTGCCGTTTGAAATGTTTCCCACAATCGCGAAGTAAACCGAGCATCACGATCAAAGATGATGTCACGAGGCGTCCCATGATTACACATGATCTCGTCGGTGTAGATTCGGGCTAATCGTTCTACCTTGTAGTCTTCTCGTATAGGCAGAAAGTGAGCTGATTTAGTCAGACGGTCGACCACAACCCATATGCTGTCGTGACCTGATGACGTGGGTGGTAGCTTGGTTACGAAATCCATGGCTATGCTCTCCCACTTCCACATGGGAATTGGTGGTTGTTCGAGCAAGCCAGAGGGTCTTTGATGTTCAGCCTTGACTCTAGCACAAGTTAGGCATTTTCCGACGTAGAGAGCGATATCCCTTTTCATACCCGGCCACCAATACTTGTAACGGAGATCCTGGTACATTTTGTCAGCACCGGGGTGAATCGAGTAGCGGGATTTATGGGCTTCTTCCATGATAATCTGCCGCAAATTGGTTCGCTTGGGGATCTAAACTCGGTCTAAATAGTGGAATATCCCATTCGATTTGCTCACAAGTTCGGCTCCATCGTGGTAGATTCTTTCTTTCTTTCTTTCTTCAAGGTGCGTTCGTTAAAACATGCATGCTGAGCGTCGCGGATGAGAGTTTCGAGGTTGTGCTGGGCTTGAACATTACGAGTGCTAAGCAGATAGCTCCGTCTGCTAAGTGCGTCGGCAACAACATTCGCTTTGCCTGGGTGATAACGAATCTCACAGTCGTAATCGTTGAGAAGTTCTACCCATCGGCGTTGACGCATATTGAGTTCCCTCTGATTAAAGATATGTTGCAGGCTCCTATGATCGGTGAAGATCGTACACTTGGTACCATATAGGTAGTGTCGCCAAATCTTTAATGCAAAAACAACCGCGCCTAGCTCGAGATCATGGGTTGTATAGTTCTTCTCGTGGATCTTGAGCTGACGAGATGCGTAAGCTATGACCTTGTCCCGTTGCATGAGAACACAACCAAGACCAAGGTTGGAAGCATCACAGTAGACAATGAAATCATTGTTTCTGTCGGGCAATGTGAAAACAGGAGCATTGCAAAGCATGTGCTTGAGGGTTCGAAAGACAGTCTCTTGTTTAGTTCCCCAAACAAAAGGTTTGTCTTTATGCGTAAGAGAGGTAAGCGGTACAACGAGTATACTATTGCTATATTTTCAAAAAAAAAAAATTTAAAACCCAGTTGCGTAAAACGCAATAGAAAAACCCCCAGTTACGTAAAACGCAATGAAAAAAAAAACCTAAAAAATGACATTTTTCTAAAACGCAATGCACAAAAAACACAAAGAAATGACTTATTTGTAAAACGCAATGGCCAGAAAACACAAAGAAATGTCTTATTTCTAAAACGCAATAGCCTAAAAACTCAAAAGAAAATGTACTTTCTAAAACGCAATGGACTAAAAACACATAAAAATGTGTTTTACCTAAAACGCAATGCACAAAAAACACAAACAAATATCTTATTTCTAAAACGCAATGGCCAGAAAACACTTAAAATGTCTGTTTTCTAAAACGCAATGGACTGAAAACACATAAAAAGTGTTTTACCTAAAACGCAATGCACCCAAAATACTTAAAAATGTCTTATTTCTAAAACGCAATGGCCAGAAAACACTTAAAAATGTCTTATTTCTAAAACGCAATGCCTAGAAAACACATAAAAATGTCTTATTTCTAAAACGCAATGGCCTAAAAACACAAAAGAAACTGTTCTCTCTTAAACGCAATTAACTGAATACACATAAAAATGTGTTTACCTAAAACGCAATGAGTATAAACACTTCAAAAATGTTTTATTTCTAAAATGCAATGACCAGAAACTGTTGTTCACAGAACCATAAACTGTCTAAAACGCAATGACCAGAAACTGTTGTTCACAGAACCAGAAACTGTTGTTCACAGAACCAGAATCTAACTAAAACACAATGACCAGAACCTATTGTTTACAGAACCAGAAAATTAATTTTTCTGATCATTTTTCAACCCCAGCCAGGGGCTCTGCCCCTTGGACCCCACCAAGGGCTGCCGCCCCTGGGACCCCGCTACCAGGGGCGCTGCCCCCAGACCCCCGCCAAGATCGTAAAACGCAATGACTAAATCAAAAACCCAGATCGTAAAAATGAAATTAAAGAATTTATTACATGGATCGAAGTGATTTCTTCAACAATTGACGAAGTTTGAATGATATAAACACTTATCAGCGCTCGAATCGAACGAATCGAGTGATTATCTCCAAAATCACCCGAAAAAAACACAAGATTTTTTATGAAATTAAACTGGGTTTTCTTCAAAAAAGTTGAAGAACACGTTGATCGGGTGTTTAAATCATTGATTTGTGATGAAAATCGGACTATAATGTAGTGATTATTGAGATAGAAAGTGAAGAAATGGTTGAAGATGGTGGGTTTTGAAAATGGTGGGTTTTGAAGTTACTGGGTTTTGAAAAAGAAGAAGAAAGAGTTGGATTGACTAAAATACCCTTCCTCTTTATTTTAAATGTTGCCACATGTCCTAATCCTATTGCTTCCTACACTTCCTAGCCAAAATAAACTTCCTATATGATCTTTTCCCCTTAAAACGTTATAAAATAAGTGGTTTGAAACTCAAGGCGTTAAACTTTTTTAATTTTGAACTCAATTAGTTAAAACCACTAAAACATATGACAAGTAATTTAGTTGGTAAACAAATATAATTTTTTTTTTTTTTTTTTTTGAAGGCAGGTAAACAAATATAAATATTATCGAAATTTCGATCTTGTCCTGAAGGGTGGCGTGATCGTAAAAATCAGGAGAAATGAGGTATTTTATACCCCTGATCAACACTCAAGATTTGCATCTACAAGTGAAGAAAGAATATATTCTTTACTCTCACCAACGAAAATCACCTACATTCTTTCTCTAAATTCAAGCCCTAATTTCCACTTCCCACCTTAATCGCTACTCTCAGACCTCAAATTTCTTCAATCAATCTATACAAATGGCCTTCTGGTGGCCTCTAATCGTCATAGCATTCGCTTACGTCATCTGCAAGTTTCTACTCATGCTCATTCCTTCTAATGTGCCTTCGATCGACGTTGATGCATCCGATGGTACAACATTTCTCTCTTAGTTTTGTGTTTGATTTCATGTATATGCATTGATTCTGTTTGTTGTGGTGGATGATGTGTTTTAGTTATACATGCATATGCTTATGTTAGGTGCATTGGTGTTTTAGTGTTATAGGTTAGGAAACAAAGGTTAAACCGAATCGGTTATCGGTTATGCTATCCTATTTCAGTTGATTAGTTCTAATATGGCATGGAGTGTTAATGAAGCTAGAGTTTGGGGAGGGGGGTGGGGGATCTTAGCAAAACTAGTCAACTGCTAAGAAGCATAGTTTAAGACAGATAAGACATGATTCTAGACCTTTTATTGGGTTGAACTTAACTGAATATGGTTTTGGTGTGTATTTTATTCCAAGAGCAGTAGCATGAAGTTACAATGTATATCGTTCTGGAAGAACGGCTTGCATTTGTAGGCTGATCCGTTATGCTGCAGATAGAGCTTTAGGCAACAATGTCCATTCCTAATATTACATAAGGGATCTGGATCCCAGGTTCTGAAGTCTGTGATTATGGTGTCGAATGCTAATGTACAAATGATTTTCGTTAACTCGATGGATAACCATCTATTTAGTTGACAAGAATATCTGAATTCCATACAAATGTGAAGTGACGGTGAGAGAAGGAAATATGGTTCAAAAGCTCATCTCTGTTAGAAAGCACATCACTCTTTATACATTTTTTAATACATATTTAGATTTAAATGTGTGTTTATCTGTGTGTGTGCAGTTGATGTGTGTTTGTGATATTTCTTTGATTCTCTCTTTGTAACAAGTATACTTGCTTTTGATGTATGCCATTTTGACATTCTTAATACTTTACATTTATTGGATGTTAAACAGTTATAGATGATGGACATCCCAAAGAGAATAGCTTCATCTATGTAAGTTCTTATTTATGTTTCAAGATATTAATACGGATTTTAAAGACCTGGAACGTTTTTTTTTTTTTGGTATTATCATGTTTTAGATACCTTCAAGAAGACAAACCGACAAAGTCCAGTGCTATGAGCCTGCAACAATGAAATACCTAGGCTACTTCCCGGCGCTGAAGCCTGACGAGGTTAGTGTTTGAAAAATAAACATCTATAACAGTTTATGTGAATGTTAAATAGCTATCAAATTTGAAAAATAAACAGCTATAACAGAGCCTCTGTATGATTGTAATTATGTATTCTTCTAGGACTATACTTATTTATTTAATCTTTCGTTAGATCGCCAATTCCTCAAACTTATTAGTAGTAAATTGCTGCTTTTTATTAATCATTCGTTGGGTAAAACTGTATAACGGTCATTAAATGTGCTCAGGTTAAGGAGCGAGTAGCACAGGTTAGGAAATCCCAGGTTGTATGGGCAAAGAGTAGCTTCAAGCAAAGGCGTCAGTTCTTGCGTGTGCTTTTGAAGTATATTTTAGAACATCAAGACCTTATATGCGAGTAAAAATTCTTTCATAATAAAATTATGAATAAGTTACAAATTCACTCTTGATCATGCCATCTTTTGACGCTCTTAGCACTCGATTTTCAAGTGATACTAATTCATATTTATTTATAGAGTCTCTTCACGTGATACTGGAAAAACTATGGTGGATGCGTCTATGGGAGAAATAATGACAACATGTGAGAAAATTACTTGGCTTCTTTCAGAGGGTGAGAAGTGGTTAAAACCCGAGCACAGGTATTAAGTTTTAAGTTTTCTCTATTCAAATTTATATAATAGTAAGAAGAGTAAAATGTCATTTTCGTCCCTGAGGTTTGGCCAGTTTTGCGACTTTTGTCCAAATGTTTGTTTTTCCGCATCTGGATCCAAAAGGTTTGAAATCTTGCTATTTTCATCCTGCTCGTTAACTCCATCCATTTTTCTCCATTAAGTCAGGGGTATTTTCATCTTTTTTGTTAACTTAAAGCCTTAAAGGATAATTCGGTCTTTTTCACAAATCTCTAGCGAGTTTACATAAAGTGAAAAAAACCGAATTGCCCTTTAAGTTAACTAAAAAAGACGGAAATATCCCTGACTTAACGAAAAAAATGGATGGAGTTAATGAGCCGGATGAAAATGGCAAGATTTCAAACCTTTTGGATCCAGATGCGGAAAAACAAACCTTTGGACGAAAGTCGCAAAACTGGCCAACTCTCAGGGACAAAAATGGCAATTTACTCTTATATAATAGTAAGAAGTAGTCTTAGTGTATCAATAATGATAATCATCATTGTCAGTCGTCACAATTGTATAAGTTGTATTCTTTTTTCTATTTCGGTATTTTTCAGATCATGTGGAAGATCAATGCTTCACAAGACAGCCAAGGTGGAATTTCACCCCCTTGGTGTGGTTGGAGCTATTGTATCATGGAATTATCCGTTTCATAACTTGTTTAATCCGGTTTTGGCGGCTGTATTTTCCGGAAATGGGATAGTTGTCAAGGTATTTTTATTCTTGAATAAAAAATACCTACAAATCGTTATTGTTTTTAATTTAGTCGGATCTCTTTATTGGTTTTTGCAGGTTTCTGAACATGCAAGCTGGTCTGGATGTTTCTATGTGCGAATTCTCCAAAGTGCCCTTGCAGCTGTCGGTGCTCCTGAAAATCTTGTTGAAGTAATAACTGGGTAAGCCCTTCTTTGTTATGTGATTTTTTTATATTTAGTTAGGAGCTTTAAACTTTGATTTGTGCAGGTTTGCTGAGACGGGAGAAGCATTGGTGTCTTCAGTTGACAAAATGATATTTGTTGGGTCACCCGGTGTTGGTAAAATGGTATGATTTTCAATCTTATGACATTATCTATTGTAAATTAAAAGGGTATTTTGTGTTTTGACAATGTATATTGTAAACGTATAATTAATTTTAGAGTAAAATGCTGTTTTCGTCGCTGAGGTTTGGCCAGTTTTGCGACTTTTGTCCAAAGGTTTGTTTATTCGCATCTGGATCCAAAAGGATAGAAATCTTGGCATTTTCATCCGGCTTGTTAACTCCATCCATTTTTCTCTGTTAAATCCGGGGTATTTCAGTATTTTTTGTTAACTTAAAGGGCAATTCGGTCTTTTTCACTCTATGTAAAAAGACCGAATACCCTTGAAGCCTGAATTGCCCTTTAAATTAACAAAAAAGACGGAAATACCCCTGACTTAACAGAGAGAAATGGATGGAGTTAACAAGGCTGATGAAAATTGCAAGATTTCAAACCTTTTGGATCCAGATGCGAAAAAACAACCCTTTGGACGAAAGTCGCAAAACTGGCCAAACCTCAGGGACGAAAATGGCATTTAACTCCTAATTTTACTTGTTCTGATTTATTTATTGTAAATGCAGATAATGAGGAAGGCTGCAGACACATTGATACCAGTGACTCTTGAGCTTGGTGGAAAAGATCCATTTATTGTGTGTGAAGATGTAGATGTGCCTCATGTATGATTGTTTAACATATACTCAATTTGTATAATAATGCTATAAATTGTTTAATAATTTTTAAGAGTTGAGTATAGGTTGCACAAGTTGCCGTTAGGGCTGCCCTGCAATCAAGTGGACAGAATTGTGCTGGTGCAGAGAGGTTTTATGTTCACAAAGACGTGTATTCTGCATTTGTAGCTGCCGTCGTCAAGATCGTTAAATCTGTTACAGCTGTAAGTATGCTTTTGTCCTCATTATTTTTTGTAAAAACATTTAATGAGTTATGTATGATTACGAGATCTTTATTATTATTAATATAACAAAAGAGAGTGTCTCAGGAGTAGTACCTAAGACAACCTCTATTTTTATTGTTTTTTTTCTTTTTGTGCATTCAACCCTTCAACTTCTAGCATTGCTACTTACACCCCCCTTCAGCTTTCTAAAAACTTTGTAAAATGTCATTTTGACCCTCTAGAGTTTACGTGTTTATTTTTACGTATGTGGGTCAAATATAAAACGTTTCCGTGTTTATTTTTATGTACGTTTTTGGTTGGTCTATGTTTTGTTCTTGGTTGGTCTATGTTTTGTTCTTGGTTGGTCTACGTTTTGTTCGACAACGAGTCGGGTCAAATATAATACGTTTTCACTAGGCGGTATAAATTCGAGTTACTTTACGTTTCAACTCCACCGCAACGTGTGGTGCCATTCTTTATCTTAAAAAAACATTATTTTCTTACATAAGTACGTTTCGTTATAAATCCAAGTTGGTTTACGTTTCGACGTAAATTTTCTCGGTAACGAGTGAAGGTCAAATATAATACGTTTTCGTGCTTATTTTCATGTGCGTTTTCAGTTGATCTACGTTTTGATGTAAATTTTGTTCGAAAACTAGTCGAGTCAAATATTTGACGGTATAAGTTCGAGTTACTTTAAATTTCAAAGCCGCCGCGCGTCACGACGGCTCAAAATACTAGTTACAATGATAATTTAAGGCTGATTCTAAACCCCCCCCCCCCCCCCCCCCCCCTCTTGTGAGAGGAAAACTGCCGGTCCCACGCGGGCCCCACCTGTAAGTATGTGAGAGGAGGGGGGTGTAAAAAGTAATTAGGGGGGTGTAGAAAGTAGCACCCTAATTTAACCTTCTGAGTAAAACACTTTATATAGTGATATCCATTAAAGCTAAACTTTGGACAACTTTCGACCCGTTTGACCCGTTCTTTATATAACATAGGGTCCTCCTCAATCGGGAAAATACGATATGGGTGCGATCTGCATGCAAGACCATTCTGAACGGCTTCAAAGCCTCATAAACGATGCGTTAGATAAAGGAGCAGAGATTGTCGGTGGCGGAAGCGTGAGAAACATCAGTGAAGGTGCCGTTGATCAATACTTCCCTCCAACTGTCATTGTAAACGTCAACCACCAAATGAGGTTAATGCAAGAGGAAGTAAGTGGTTGACTAACTAATTGTAAAAGTCTTCATTTAGTTTGACTTTCGGAATTAATTGGCATGGTATAACTTGATGAGCAGGCTTTTGGGCCGATAATGCCAATCATGAAGTTTAGCTCTGATGAAGAGGCTATTAGGCTTGCAAATGACTCGAAATATGGGCTCGGTTGTGCTGTTTTTTCTGGTAGTCAACGTCGTGCCAGATTCATAGCTTCACAGTTGCATTGTGGAGTTGCTGCTATTAATGACTTTGCTTCCAATTACATGTGTCAGGTAAAATTCACAGTTATATAAGGCGGTTCATGTATAGAGTGGAAATTTCATACGAAGTCTTGGTGTATCATATGATTATGTGCATTTATATATTATATAATAATGCACATTTATATCACACATATCAACGTTTTTATTATAAGCCTTTTTTTAATATATAGCAGTACTATAAGCCACTTAAAAAGAATAAAATGCTCAATTTAATGGTACGATAAATAAAATGAATAATTAAAATTTTATTTGCAAATTGCAATTTAAAAAATGGTGGAACTAGATAAGAAGTCTTAACTGTCATGGTTTTTTTGCCCTTTCAGTAATTACAAAATTGTCACTACCTTATCTTAGCCATTGATTTTCCTTGATCAACGGTCACGGTCCACTTAGTACACTTCTCACGCTATTTCCACTTTGCATTTGATCTGCCTCCTATATGTGTCCGAAGTTTTGTTTTTAATGGGCAAATAGGTAATTTTACCTTGACATATTTATTTATTTAGTAATTTATGTTTTGGCAGTCTCTCCCATTCGGTGGTGTAAAAGACAGCGGATTTGGGCGGTTTGCTGGTGTTGAAGGGTTGCGTGCTTGCTGCCTTGTAAAATCAGTGGTAGAGGATAGATGGTGGCCTTTGATAAAAACCAAAATACCAAAACCAATTCAGGTAATTTTAAATTTTGGAATTTTTTATTTCTTATGATTATAAATTTAGAGTGGCAAACAGAAGGGATTAAAACGTGAACAAATTGGTTTTTTACTTTCGATTCCAGTATCCTGTTGCGGAAAATGCGTTTGAGTTTCAGCAGTCACTCGTGGAGGCTTTGTATGGGTTCAATGTGTGGGACCGGTTGCGAGCACTGGTTAATGTTCTTAAAATGCTGACAGAGCAAAACTCTCCGGTTAACACTAAGAGAAGCGACTGAAACATTGGTCTTGTTTCTGTTGGATTTTGGTGTGAACTCTTTATTGGTCTCTGTTCGACTTTAATGTAAAATCGAAATCCAATTAAAATGTACTTTCAGTGAAGACAGAACACGAAAATCTTTGATGTAGAAGGAAGTTGAAGATTGTAAATTCGGTTTTAGGTTCTTGTTAATGCAGTTTCTTTACTTCTGCTTCCTCTTTGTTTCAGTGTTTAAGTGGGACTTATTTAATGTTTTTACCAAATTGTAAATGTTCAAAAACTGACCGAAAATTGTTTTTACCAAATTGTACCGTTAGACTCGTCTTGAAAAAACGAATCAAATGATATATAATGTCCAAAACGTTTTTTGGGATTTTCGTGCCTTTTTTTCCCTAAAAATCAACTGAGTCTAACCGTGCAAACGGTTTGCCATCGGGGTTTATGTATAGCCGAGCAGGCCCTTTAGATAAAGCTTCTCTTCTGTTTTGGTCATATGAAACAAGGCATTCATTGTTTCACTTTTACTTGGTCTCCAAATATTTCTAGGAGGTGAGCCTTCCTTTTGCACCAAATTCTTGGATTTTGGTTCTAAATCAATATCCAGTTTTGATGCATCAAGAGATATTTTCTCACTAATAAACATATGTAAATCAAACCTGGTTCCACTTTATGTATTACACTTTCACCAGTGCGATCTGGTCCCTCCTCACGTGTTGGAGAATCGTGTCTTGTTATATGCGTTATGATTGATGTCAAGTAGTTTCTTTAAGAGATGCCCATGTCATCAATGTTACACAACTATGAGAGTTTGTGTTAAGTGTTCTAGCCGTGTATAAATTACCCAATCGTTGTTCCTGAACACCCCAAGCCTGAATGTACTATGACATGGTTAAATCGCTGACAAGTGACTATTTTAGTTTTTTCTAAAGTACGTGACTTTAGACATGTTTAGGAACTTTCACTACCAAAAAACTGGCTATTTTCCAACGTCGTCGTTTTGTTGGAAATCGTCGGATCCAGGCAATAGCGACAAATTTCTTACAAATATATGTTGTGGGAAAAATAATTCCCCACGACGTTCCGACAAAATTTCCAGAAAATTGCAATAAAAAATCTAATATAATTAGCAACTGAAAACATCCAAATTGTATGGTGAAAAAAGAGAGCCTAAAACGAACATTAATTTTGCATCCGCTAAGAAGAAAGAGGCAGAAGCTGAGCAGCCTGTGTAGAAGAAAAGAAACAGAAGCAGGCGACTTGTCTTCTGCGTCTCACATCGCCCCGAGTCTTTTGAGTGCACATATGAAACTCTGTATTGGCTGATTGATTTGAAACAAGAAAACCCGTGTTATTATTTTGGGTTTGTTTTATTTGAAAGATGTAGTCCATTTTTATAAATATAATAAAAAATCCAAGTGACCTTTAATCACCCATCAGAGTTTTTAACTTCAGTAGCCAGCGAGTTCGTCGACAATGGGTTAGCTTCAACGTCGTTTAGCACCAACAAACACAGGTTTGGACCTTTTGGATGAGTCGACACAGATGGTGCTCCTCCTGCATCTGTTTATAAAAAAAGTTCAACTATAACTCTGGACAGAGACTATTTCCTAGGATTTCATAGAAGCATCAAAGATTTACGTCAGGTCAGCCATGTCCTTTAGCAATCTCGATATTGCTAAATGATGATCAAAGCATTCAGTATAATTACAAAGCTTCTCTTCTGAAATAAGGCATCATTGTCTTACACTTTTAAGCTACAACGAACAATCATATAATATCTGTGAGCACCTTGTGTTTAGATCATTCATCCAATACTTGTGTAATTAGCTTCAGCTTGAGCTAAGCAGACCAGACCACAATTTGTTTGAATTTGCTTTCAATGTATTACTATGACCCGATGGTTATACTGGCACTTTACTTTCACTTGCTCGCCAAATCTTTCTTGGAGACGTGCGCATCAGATTCTTGGATTTAGATTCTAAATCAATATCCAGTTTTGATGCATCAAGAGAGAGTTTCTTACGGATAAAACCATCTAAATCAAACCCGGTTCCACTTTCTGTGTTACTTTCATTAACACGATCTGACCCGTCTTCACTTGTTGAAGAATCAAGTGTCTTGTTATACGGGTTCTGATTAATGTTTAGTAGTTTCTTTATACTATCAATGGCTGGATCTATAATGTCCAACATTCCTGTCACCCATGAACCATCATCAACCACTTCTGTACGCTGTTGCAACCAACCAATAATTATAACGAGTTATATACAATATCTTTGATTATTAATGTATCATATAAAAAGACATGTGAAATACCTGTTGGAAATAGAGGTTCCGGATCTCTTCTGCGCGAATGGAGTTTCCTTCATCTTCTTCAAGAGATGCCCATGTCATCCATGTTACATAACTTTGAGAATTTATGTTAAGTGATGATCTAAATAGTCTTCTAGCAGCTGATAAATTACCCAATCGTTGTTCCAGAACACCCCAAGCCTGTATACAATATTATAAAAGATTAATACCATAAAAAAAACAATATACTTTCTTATTTTTATTAAAAATAGCTTCTTAACCTAATTTTGGCATATTAAAGTCCCTCAACTTGTAAAGAAATACATGTAAAAGTCACTAAACTAATTTTTGAATTAAAGTCCCTAAACTCGTTTAGAATGCACGCATTAATAGTTTAACGTATCGACTTGTTAACTTTTTAAAAAGTGCAAAGGTGAAAGAAGAACCAAAACCTGAAGGCAGCGAGCAGCACTTTCACTTGTTGAATTGATTGACAATGCTTTTTGGTAGAGTTCTCTAGCTGTTTTTATATTTCCTTCTTTCCACTCCATCCAACCCCAAGCCTAATTTCAATCACAAAACGATCACATAAAACGTAATTTTTCAAAAAAAAAAAAAGAAAATGAAAAATAATATGCTTACAATCCAAACAGGTTGGTGCCTCGGGTCTAATTCTGCAGCTCTTCTGAACAACGCTCGAGCAAAATTGGGAGCTGAATGTTTGTACTCTAACAAACCAAGTGACTGAAGTAATACAGGATCTCTAGGATTTAACGCGTGTCCAATTTTTAACAGTTTCCGTCCCTTATCAACGTTTCCGACATTAGCTTCAAAAACTCCCCATACATGCCACGCGAATCTGTTCTTTGGACTAGCTTCCACAGCTTTCTGATGCAAGACAAGAAAACATCACAAATGTTTAGTGATTCTTGTTAAACAAGTAAACAACTTAAGAAATGAAAAAGAGTAAAATGTCATTTTCGTCCCTAAGGTTTGGCCAGTTTTGCGACTTTCGTCCAAGGTTTTTTTTCGCATATGGATCCAAAAGGTTTGAAATCTTGCCATTTTCATCCGGCACGTTAACTCCATCCATTTTTCTCCGTTACATCAGGGGGTATTATTGTCTTTTTTGTTAACTTAAAGGGCAATTCAATCTTTTGAGTACTTGTACATTATGCTAAATGCTTGTCAATAAAGTGAAAAAGACCGAATTGCCCTTTAAGTTAACAAAAAAGACGGAAATACCCCCGACTTTAACCGAGAAAAAATGGATGAAGTTAACGAGCCGGATGAAAATGGCAGGATTTCAAACCCTTTGGATCCAGATGCGAAAAAACAAACCTTTGGAGGAAAGTCGCAAAATTGGCCAAACCTCAGGGACGAAAATGACATTTTACTCGAAGAAAAAAAACATGCTTTACCTCAAAAAGCTGTCTAGCATCGCGATAATTTTCTTGTTGTACTTCAAGTTGAGCCCAAGCCTACACGAGTAATGAATTTTTTAAAATTACTTATTTATAAGTTCATATTATGTGAATATATGAAGGTTAGAATTTGATGACTTACAAGCCAACTTGCGCAGCTTTTGGGATTACATTTAGTAGCCTGCCTGAACAAGTAACGTGCTTGCTCATAGCGGTTTGCTTTAGCTTCAAGCATTGCAAGCGTTTGATATATGTATTCATTTCCACCACAGTTTTTTATTCCTTTACTAAGAAGATACCTAGCTTTCTTTACGTTTCCGACTTTCAGTTCCAAAACTGCCCATCCATGCCATGCTGCTATGTGTTTTTTGTCCGCTACTGTTGCAGCATCAAATAGTTGCCTTGCCCTCCGTATATTTCCCATTTTGTTTTCCAGAACGGCCCAGCACTGAATTCACATAACAAATACAAGTATTTAAGCAAAACAAAATCGTATTCTTTTTACTAAAAAAACACTTAAGAACTTTGATTAAAAAAACACTTAACAGCCCAGCAGCTTGTTGCCCGTTTACCTGCCACTTGTTTGTAATTTGTTACTTTGGCATTTTAATGAAGATGTTAGTTTCTTTGTGCAAAAAAAAAAAAAAAAAAAATCTTTAGAGGGAAGACTGACCTGCCAAATGTAGGCATTTTCACCTTGTGTTGCTTGGCAGCCCTTCTCATACACTGATCTTGCTTCATTTGCTTTTGATTGCTTGCCCAATATTTTTCCTAGTGCCACATAAGATCTTCCATCCTCAGGCCAGTAAGATATGCACTTTATATAAAAACATTCTATGAATATCAGATACAAGTAATGGAAACGGATCAAGAGCAATTACAGTAGCATTTTACATCATGTTTAAGCAAATTCAGAGGTAATAACTTCAACTTAATGCAAGTCCTGTAATCTTCATCGATTTGAACTTATAATCTACAGTCAGTTTGATCACTTCAATAACATATTAACCAGTTAACATATTTGGATTTAATTATAAAAAAACAAAATCTAAGATGTTCATATCAAACTTAATCTAGCTTAACTATGAACCACTACCACATACATAATGCATCAACACACGGATCAAATCAATTATCATAACGAGATCGTTATACCTTCTGAAGAACTTCCTCAGCTTCCTTGTATCTAAAATTCCTCGCCAACACTTTAGCTCTATACAACGCTAGATCCAAATTAACACCTAGCAGTTTCTCACCAGAACTCGAATCAATTCTCATCGGCTCAAAAATCGGCATCTTCTTCGCAAACCTAGACAACTCAGCATCAACAACCGACGACGATGATGAAGTAAGCGACGAACTTCCTCCCACTTCCACGTCAGCATCTCCTTCACCTTCACCGTCGTCACCGGCAGACTCCTTCACCGGCCGTCGAACAACGAGCAACTCCTTGACCGTCTGTTTCGAGATTTCGCTACTTCCGGTATCAGCGAATTCAACCGGAACGGCGGTTTCTCGGAGGACCGGTGCCGGAATGGATGCGGCGGAGGAGGAGGAAGAATCGAGAGCCGGTAGAGATGGAAACTGGAGGTGAGAATGTGAAAAGGAGGGTTTGATGAAGGTAGTGAAGTGTAACTTAGAACCGCCATTGAAGAGAGGAAAGTGTTGTTGTGAGGAAGATAGCTTCATTGTTACACTCACCAGTACCACAAAACGTGTTGGCGGGATTTTGAGGTGTGTGGGGTGTGAAAAGTCGAGTTTGACCTTTGTGTGGGGTGTGGAATGTTGGGTGATGAGGGTGTTGTGGTAATTCTGGGTGTGCAGTTATTGGTTTGAGATGAGCCACGTTGCAGGGGTGAGTTTGGTCATTGGTGGATGAGGTGGATATGGACAAGAGATTTTTGTTTACACGTGGAAGATTTCCATTGGTGGAAAAGTCAAAGATATCTTGTTCGCTCTCTTTTACACGTGGAATATTTTACTTTACAAGGTTTTTTATCATTGGGTTATGTGACTTATGTCACCTACGATCCGCTTGTAGTCAATACAATGACAACCTAACTTACACGAGATTCAACCGAAGCTATCGGAGGGGACGGAAACCTCCGATAATACTTAGTTGCGTTGAACAGCGAGTTATTGGTTAGGGGAAATAAAAGGATTGTCTTGACAGTGATTCGATTTTGAATTAAATTTATATCGACTTTACAATGAATGTGGTACAACTAGTTTTTGCCCCGCCCGCGTTGTGGGGCACTAAGTCGTTCGTATTTCGCTTATTTGTACATACTATTTATAACACGATCTCAAAAAAATTACATTGAGTCAACCAATTAAAACAAAACACTACAATACTTTTGCTAAAAAAAAAACTAAACAATGGAAAGACTATAACTTTAAACTGTGGGCAAAATTGTAACTTTTCTGGATTAATGAGTGTGTGTCAGGCAGCCGCCTGACACGAATAAAAATTACACTGAGTCAACCAATTAAAACAAAACGATACCATAGTTTTGTCACAAAAAAAGCCTGACACGAATAGAAATTACACTGAGTCAACCAATTAAAACAAAACTCTACCATAGTTTTGTCAAAAAAAAAAAAAAAAAAAAAACTAAAACGATGGCATGACTGTAATTATTTCGACAAGAAAGAAAATTATGGCAAGACAGTAAATTTGAATTTAGGGCAAAATTGTAATCTGACTGAAAGAAAAAAAAAACAATATAATGATAAAACTGTAAGGGTCTGTTTGGTATGGCGTAATGGAATAAATGAGGGAATGAAATGGATGAGGTAATGGAATGTACAAAGGAATGAAAATCATTCCATTCCATAGTCTTGTTTGGTTATCATGCAGGAAAGGAATAAATCATTACCTTGTGTTGTTTGGTAGATAAGAAAAGAAGAATGAATTAAATCGGCGATGGGTGGTGGCGGTGATCGGTGGCGGCTAATGGCGGTGGCAGTGATGGGTGGCGGTAGCGGTGGTCGGTGGCGGTGGTCGGTGGGTGATGGGTGTTAGAGGTGGCGGCGGCGATGGTCGGGGTTGGCGGTGGTCTGCGGTGGCAAGTGGGAGCAATGGTGGTGGCGGCGACGATGGGTGGTGGTGGTCGACAGTAGCCGGTGGTGGGCGCGGAGGATGGTGGTGGTGGTCGACGGAGGGTGGCGGTGTTCTGTGGTTGCGGGTGGCGGCGATGGTGATCGATGGTGGTGGCGATGACAACGATGGTGATGGTGGTCGACGATAGCAAGAGGTGGCCGCGGAGGGTGGTGGTGGCCGGCGGAGGGTGGCGGTAGTGGTCGGGGTGGCGGTGGTCGATGGTGGCGGGTGGCGTCGATGGTGGTGGCGACGGGTGGTGGGGGCGGCGACGCCGATGGGTGGTGCTGGTGACGGTAGCGGTTGGTGGCAGCGGAGGATGGTGGTGGTCGGCAGAGGGTGGCGGTAGTGGTCGGGGTGGCAGTGGTTTGCGATGGCGGCGGGCGGCTGAGGACGGTGGTGGTGGTTGGCGGAAGTTGGTGGCGGGTGGTGACGACGGCAGGTGGTGGTGGTGGTAGATGGTCGATGTGATGGGCGGTGTTTGTAACGTAGGCTGAGAGAGGGAATAGAATGGAAAAAAAACAGGGGGAGTGGATGGAATGAATTTGAGGGAATGGAATGACTTATGTAATGGGTGATTCCATTACGTTGACCAACCAAACACACTTTTTTTCATTCCCTCATAATAGTTCATTCTATTCCACCTCTCATTACTGCATACCAAACACTACCTAAATTTAAACGGGTCAAAATCATAATTTGGCTGAAATAATGTAAAATACCTATACTTGAAAAAAAAAAAAAGGAAAAAGCCAAGTGGATGCACATTGCCGTCCAACTCCACCCATAGCAAAGGGGAACTATTCCCGCTAATGAATTTGTAGATATAGGTAATTGTAGTTAGTTGTGCTAAACAAGCGAGTCATTGGTTAGAGGAAATAAAATGATTGCCTTGGAGGCGATTCGGTTAAGAATTAAATTTTATCAACTCTACAATGGTAAGGGTTGCATAACACTGTCTTCATACATAATGATATTAACTCAGACTATACACTATTATCAATATACTTTTGTATGATGTTAAATCAATACTTTACTTAGGATGATGTATCATTAAAAATCCTTATTAAGAAACTAAATGGGATAAAACTTAGTCAAAAGAAAATAGTGTAACACGCATTATATCCATGCCCCTTTTCAAACGAATACATGTCTTTGAATATGTAGAATCCGATATTCTATGATGAGTGACCACGACCGTTGCCAATTCTGTCGCCCAACCTCTCAATCACCGTTGTCGCCACCTTTGACGCCCTAATCATTGCCCCCATGTTGCCGTCACTACTGTCATCCCTCGCCATCGCCACCATGATCACCACCACCATCGCTCCTGTGACACCCTGCTATTCTGAGCTGGCACTGTACTGGCGTGACACGCGTTATGAGTATATGTAGGCACTAAATTATTATTTAGGACATTAAATTGAGGTATTTGAAAGTTTGACAAACTCAAACTTTGCTAAAAATCACGTTGGCAATAACAAGTTAAACGCTTATTGCGTAACAAAAGAAATGAGAAACGAACGTCGGTGACTATCCGGATAACGTTAAAATCCGAAAAATATTCCGTTATGATTTAAACCCTATTTTTAATTAGATTCGTGAAGAAAAATTAGTTAGAACGCTTAAAAATCTTGTTCTGCGAATTTAAGCTCATACTGCGCAATACAGTGCGTATACTGCGAAACGCGGACGACGCAGCCAGTTTAGGTGAACGGAATATTATTTGGTAATATTTACATGAGATTATTTTTATAGAATGCTGAAAATGATTTTAAACGCCTTAAAACGCTGATAAAACGCGAAATAAAATACCCGGTAATCAGTTAAATACTTGTATTATGCACATATATATGTGTATATCTTGTATGTAGGAGAGAGAGTGTGTGTGTGTGAGGGTGTAGGTGGCGGCTAGATTGCTCACCAACACACCCACACTTGCCATGTGTTGCAATTTACATGAGACATAATCATTTGAGATATCCTAACACTCCATACATACACCATTCCAAGATCAAACTTTACAAAAAAGCTTTTCTTCTCCTTCTTGAAAAGCTCTCGGCCGAACACTCCCAAGAACACCCACATTTCACCTTTTTAAACTCATTTCTTGAATATCATGGCTATTTCAAGCTAGTTTCGGGTTGATTTGAAGATCCAAAGTTGATTTCAAGGTCATTTTAAAGAGGAACAAGCTTATTTTCATCAAGAATCTCATCATCCAAAACCCACCTTGTTCTTCAAAGGTATATGTAACACCTCGAAAATTCACGTCCTATAATGTATTGACACGTGTCATAAGCTTGAACGGGTGAAAGAATACTCTAGAGGGACTAAAGTTGACAAACATGAAAAGTATGTGAATATAAGGGTTCAAATTATCAACAATGGATAAATATACTTTACAATAACCCTACTTAATGTTTATACCTTCAAACGAATAAATCATGGATCATACGAAGCTAAATATGAAAGTAAGTGAGAGATTACAAACCACAGGGGTTAAATGTGTCAACATGTTTAAAGTATACCTCTGAGTGACCTTTTAGCAAACCCGAAGCTTTGTAACGATTAAATATGCTCACTAGAATACATGATAAAAATTTCACTAAGTTTCGTTATCGTATGAGAAAGTTATGATAAAATTCGTATACGAGGGGTTAAAAGCGTCAACGATGAAGTTTATGACTTTTCGGGTAACCATAAAGTTAACCAAGGACTTAACAAAGTGGGTATAAGTCTTGAAGCCCTTATAAGTCAAATTGGAGGGCTCATAATGCAAGAAATAATGTCAAAACAATGTTATAAAGGACCAAGGACCAAAGCCTAAAAAATCAAAAGTTTGGATTTGATCAGAAGGGGCATCGCGTCACGCGAGGGACCCTAGGGGGGGATACGCGTGGCGCGAGGGGCCCTCTGATCCGAAAACTTTGGGCTGATGTTGCTAGGTGTCTGCTATGAGCTTGCAACCGACTTAAATCAGATATTTTCACTACATGGGCGACCCCTAATCACTCCTAGGCCCTTAGGGACATCTGTGAATGATCCATGGCCATTGCTAGGCTTGTGTGTCAATGATCTAAGTGAGATTGAACACTATACAAAGGCCTCTTGTTGCAACCATTGATCACACCATTCCTTCTGCATTTCTGGAGCTCCCTGGAGCTTAAGAGCAGACCCAAGACATTCCTAGTCGTGCATAGGACTTCTGTAAGTATGCTTAACCTTTCTTAGTTGAGTTTTTACTTAGTTTTAGCTTAAAAGTCAAACCGTCGTAATTAACGGTTGACTTCATGATTAATCATTAATGGTCCAGTGATTAGTCGAATTAAAGGTAGTTATAAGTTGGTAATTATGTGGGCATTAAACCCTTAAAAGGGCACCCTCTGATTCCCACTCTATCTAGACCATTTGTCGGGTCAAAGTTGATTAGAAAAAGTCAACAGAATGCTATTTTTCAATTTAACATGTAATTAGCAATGTAGAAGGCATGTAAACTATTTTATCACTCATATAACTTGGTAATAAGTATAATAACTGGTCTAAGCTTGTTTGATCCGACAATTTTCTGTTTAGACCCGGTCCGGAACCGAAAGTCGCAAAACTTTGACTTTTGCTTTGACTTCAGTTCTGACCCAATTTAGTATGATTTGGAATTGCCTTAGAGCTTCCTTAGGACCAGGTTACATGCTAGTATAACCCTCTGTGATTATACACCTTGGTTCATTAGTTATCCAATTAATATGCATGATTCCGTTAATTGCCTATATGTTGACTATTATACCCTTTTCACCATAAAACGTGAATTTTAAAAATGTAAAAGAGTAGAAACCTTAGTTACTGATTTATAAACTTGCACCCAAAATTTGACATCAGTTTGAGGTATAGATTGAGGGTTATGCTCATTAGCGTAATTAGAAAGCTTTTTAGCGATTTAACGGCATAATTAGCATATAGCCTATTTAAACCCACTTTTTGATATCAAACTTTGTACCCACTGTTGTAATATATTATTTTGGGATTTTTAAATATTTTTAATTAATTTTAGGCTGAGCATAACTTAGAGTCATAAGCTTAATTCGGTAATTGTCGGTTTTGCCCTTTTGGGCTATAAAATGAGTTTTACATATCTTTTTGACCCCAAAACTTTTTCTACTGAATTTATATGATAAATAAATTATTTTAAACCTTCTGGAATAATAAAAATATCAGCTTTCTATATAGAACCCGGAAACGGCTTCTAATCGCCTTTTTAAGCGTTTTTAACGCATAGTATGTACTAAAACTATTTTAAACATACAAGGGTTGATACCTGCTGATATTTTAGGTAAATTATAATATTTTAACAGTAAGCAAAAGTTGTTTAACTCAGACTTCAGTTTTGAGCTCTTCGGCTTATGTGAAATTACCAAAATGCCCCTACGGTGCATAGTTTGGTTATAATTGATAAATTTCACATATATGCAATACCCTACTATTATAACTTATTAAATTAAGTATTTTTACTAATGATATCAGACCTGTAACTCAGGTTAATACTTAAACTCTTTTATAACCTTATAAATGACCAAAAGACCCCTACGAGGCATAGTTTGAGTTTAAATTCGTTTGGGGCATAATAAAAGATATCTTACTGATGTCACAACATATTTGAGGCATATTAACTTAGGAAACCTATAAATAACTCTCATGGTTACACGCCTCTTGCGCGTTCGGTTCGGTTTATGTAACTAGTTTGCATAAATTAGCCGAAACGGGTCAAACCTTATCGGTTTTATCTCAAAATCCAGAGTATGTTTAGTTTACCCATATTATACAAGTCTTTAAACTTGTCGGGTCTAAAACACATTCTATTACGGTCCTCGCTTAATCACGCGTTGAACCGTATCGTTCCTTAAAACTAACCGGTCTAAGTTACGACTTAAATAAGACCCGTTAGGAATCTAATAGGTTAATAAAACCTTTGTTCCAGATTGAGAGCCCCAGTAGAAGTACTTGTGCTTGCTGATTAGAATATACGGCTGAGTATAAATTGCATTTGCTAGCTCAGGTAAATACTTTTAACTTATTTTCCCTTATACGGGCTTGGGATACGGTATTATAATATTACCGCTTGGTCGGGTATTGAATGTTTAGTCGTATTGTGATTAAATTATTGAGGTAACCCGATTTAATCTGTATTGTTTGAAATAAAATCCGTTAGGGGTTAATGACCATGTCCCAGATATCCTTGACATCATTGTATTATAAATGGCCATGTCTTAAGCACGGGGTGTAGGCATACACCTGATCGTCGCTTAAGGGAAACGGTATCTCACTCTCTTGTGGGCTTATACATGTGGTGTGTCTGTTAATCTTGACTCGGTTTCTACATCGGGCCCTGAACGTACAACGAACATGTAAATCTGTATACGAGATTATTTTTATATAATTGTCCTAAGTTATAAAAGATATGTTGTGCCTTGTGCATTCAAATCAATTTTATTAAACCTTTTCAAATGAGTCGGTTAATTGTATTTACCAGTGTAAACTGACGTATTTTCCAAAAAGGTTAAGTGACAGGTACTGAACGTAATTGGCTGGAAGCTCAGGGCGTTAATAAGGAATCTTGCAAGTTCTAGGCGTCTAAAGTCTGTTGAACAATGTTTAAGTTTTAAGATCCGCCTGTGGATCCTTTACTTTCCGTTGTAATACTTGATATTACTTTATATTCGGATCGTAATATATTTATCTTTTGCTTCCGCTGTGCATTTATACATTGTGTTGTTTGACCATGATGATATCAACTACGTCACGATACTCCCCACCGGGCCCACCGGTAATACGTGGAAATGTCGGGGTGTGACAGGTTGGTATCAGAGCCAACATTGAGTGAATTAAACACTAGCCTTTTGTGTTTTGTCTCAATGACACATTAGCACATTCCTTGACCTTCTGAGTCTAGACTTAACATAGGAATACTCTCACTCCTAATCTGGAAATTATTGCTTCCAAATTTTTTTATATATTGGATACGTCGCCAAGCGAAGAAGCTGTATTAGAATTTCTCCTCATCCGAAGCCTTGAAATGCTGAGCTTCGTACCGCGACTAGGATGAAACGTACATCCAGGGAGAAAACATTCAGAGATGAAGTGAAAACTCCTTTTGCTGAAGATCGTGTCTTTAATAAGTCATTATAAGGACATGTTTATCTTTTAGTCCCTTCATGGACAACATCATTCCTTTCAAGTCCCGTTAGGGCAACTATAAACTCCTTTTAAAATCATTTGAATATTTTATCTAAATTCCATTTTTATCATTTTATATGAATATAATATATGAAATAAATCAAATATTTATTCCTTTTCATAATTGATCTACCAGAATATATATTGAAAGAATCTTAAAGGGTAAAACCTAGCTTGAATGTCATTAAAGACCTAGCTATGATGGTAAAACCTGTTTAAAAGAGATTCAGATTCTTGTTAAACATCCGAAAACATGTTAACACTCCTGACAACAGTGATACGATAAAATCACACTTGTCATCTTTATATTGGGAAATTCCAAACCCTTATCTAGCCTAGTGATTTAGAATCATGGCTTAAATCATCAAATGAAGATGATCATATTATAAACATCCATTAGTGATGAAGTGCCTACGGGCCAAACTTGTTGTCCAATAAGACAACGACCGTGGTGGTCTTTGACCCCCGTCTAAAGAGGTTGGACTACGTCCAAGCATAATAGTTTGTATGATCAATGCGATCCTGACTAATATCATCGAATGAAGATGATCATATTATAAACATCCATAAGTAATGAAATGCCTACGGGCCATACTTATTGTCCTAAGGGACAAAAGACAGTTGATGTCTTTGACTCTCTGTCAAGAAAAGGTAATGAAATATGTTCAAACCTTAATGCCTCGACTCTCTGAAGTCATGGCTTATAAATTCAAAACTGTCCTTGTGACTAGGCCTTTTGCGCCACTTTAATATCCTTAATGTTTTATAACTAGGGTAAATTATAATGAAAATACTAATTAAATATAACTAACAAATTAACCAATATGGTTTATATTACCATGGTTGATGAATCGTCAAAAATGATGATTCCATAATAACCTCTGAATAAATAATTGTCATTATGTATGTAGCAATCAAGCTACATGGCTGGATCAGATGAGGTTAACAGCCACCCGAGGGAGAATAATGATGCTCCCAGAGTTAATATAACTGGTGTGGAACTGCAGGCATTAATAGATAATGCCGTTACACGAGCTCTCGATAGACAGTATAATGAATCAAGTGATACACACTCTAAGACTCTATATGTGGCTCGCAGTAAGCCCCCTTCTAAATCACATGACTCAAGGGAAGACGATGTTCGTAACTCATCAAATCAAAGGAGTGTTCCGTCTAGACAGGAGGTGCTTCATCAAGAGGCACCAGTGAAGACCTGCTCATATAAGTATTTTGTCTCCTGCAAGCCCAGAGACTTTACAGGAGAAAAAGGAGCCATCGATTGCATGACGTGGCTCGATGAGATGGACACCGTTGTAGATATTAGTGGATGTGCAGAGCAAGACATTGTGAAGTTTGTTTCACAATCTTTTAAAGGAGAAGCTCTAGCTTGCTGGAGGTCACTGATCCAAGCTACTGGGAAACTCCCTTTGTACAACACGACTTGGGATCAGTTCGTTGCTCTTATCAAAGAAAATTACTGTCCTTAACATGAAGTTGAGAAAATTGAGACTGAATTCTTGACATTAGTCATGGAGAACTTAGATTGTCAATCATACCTTACAAGTTTCAATACCATGTCTCGATTGGTTCCTTACTTGATCACACCGGAACCAAAGCGAATAGCTCGCTTTATTGGGGGTCTAGCCCCAGAAATAAAGGCAAGTGTGAAAGCATCGAGACCTACTACATTCAGGTCAGCGGCAGATCTGTCGCTATCTCTCACACTCGATGTGGTCAGAAACAAGGCTGCCAAAGCCTCGGAAGATGATAAGCGTAAAAGGGAGGATGAAAATTCTCATCGCTCCGATAGGAAGACAAGGAGGAACTCTGAGGATAAGAAGAGTTCCGGGTTTAAGGAAGGCAACCAGCAGTCGGATGAAAAGACCAGGTGCAAAACCTGTAAGAAATACCACCTTGGGAAATGCAGATTTGAGTCTCAGCCTCTACCCTGTGGAATCTGCAAGTCTAAGGAACATAAAACCTTGGATTGCAAGAAGTTGAAAGATGCGACCTGTTATGGTTGCAACGAGAAGGGGCATATCAAGACTAACTGCCCTAGGAATCAGAAGAAGCCTGAAGAGGCCAAGAAAGCAAACGCATGAGTCTTCTAGATGAACGTCCAGGAGATGGTGCAGAATGATAACTATATAACAGGTACCTTTCCTTATCAAGCAGTTTATGCAGAAATTTATTTGATACTGGCACATATGATTCTATAAGGAATGATAAATGTTGAGAACTGTTGTCTCCACTGATTAGGACTCCGGTCATTTAATGCGAGGTAGAAATTGACCGATGATACTTTAGAGAATGCTCCAACAAACCTTAGATCGATATTTTTATATCTATTAGGAATCACTCTTTTCTGATATCTTTATGGCAAGCTTTCAAGCTGTCCAAATTCATCAATATAATAAAGACAGATATGGCATTTTGATCCCCTGTCAAAAAGGTGATGGACTAGGTCCAACCCTTAAATGCCATTGATGGTCTTTTGTGACCTAGGCTAAGTGATATTGATATGTTTGTAAAATAACGTTCATTAAGAATGTTAGCGCCATATTGGCCAGTATAGTTTAATGAAACCATGGTTAGTATATGTTAAGGCCATCAGGGTGATGAATAGCAGTTGTTGGATTGCAACTAAGTAAATGATTCATCTGGTAATAGGAACCAAATCTCGAGTATGACAAACTCAGATAAGACAGCAGTCAATCGCGCCATTGATGATGCGACGCATGCTAATGATACTACAATAGTAAACCTTAGAAAGTCCAAGGATGTTCTTCAAACTATGATAAGACGCAACTGTTGGAAAAGCTGTGAAGGAGATCGTGAAAAAGTTCAAAGAGCCGAATGCTACTTACCCCAAATCCTTCATAAATTATAAGTATAGCAAACTTTTAAAATCTTTCCTAAGAACCATAGTTATTAAGTGAAGGCGAAAATCATAGGAACCATTTCTTCTGTTCCTGTCAGAAATCTTCAGTCATAAAATTCTAATGTACCCTCTCTACAGATAAAGTACATTCGCATATAATTGATATCTCTTTAATCCCTATTGATTACGAATACCAAATGGTATGACAAAACCGCCGTATGAGAATTGATGTATCTTAATAAGTTCCATAGATTGCTTTCATGCCTGATCAGTATGGAGGTTTAATGCATGGAACCACAAAGATATCCGAATGATCATATGGTACTAAAGTCAACTAATGGTATTCAAAGAAGATATGGAATTTTCCAAATAAATGTTCCTTGGTAAGGGAGTCTGTGGACTCATAGCATGAATGTGACACTTAATTGACACCAGCAATGGTGGATGAATTGGAGCCTGAGATATGGAAAATCTCTGTAACCTCCTTGTACCTTGATTTTCTCCTGAGATTACCTTGTTTACCTTCTGAGAAGCAAGTAGAGTTAAGATTTATATCCCATATAAGGCTGTATCATTAAGAAATTTTTCCTAAACGGCTAGTACCATCATTGGAGGAATCACAACCCTGACTAAGTAAGTTTTAAAATATAGGTTCTTAAAGCCTAACTCAATATTCTGAAAATTCGGTATTTCTAATTAAGAAAGACGGTTCATTTTGCTTATGCAATGATTACCGCAACCCCATTTAGGCAACAATTAAGAATTGCCATCAGCTGCCCAGGATCGTCGATTTGTTCGACTAACGACAAGGATTAGCTATTCCTTAAAATTAATTAAGCAGTGGTTGGAATAATCATCTCACCTTAAGATAAGCTTTTCTATAATGGTTGATATATAAGCATCAAGGCTGCTCCTTTGGAGACCTTGTATAGATGGAATGTTAAACATCTATTGTTAGGACAATAGATTGGTAAGTCCAATATTCAGGATCTGAAAGTTGCATTGGAAACAACAAATAAGATCATACAAATCCCTAATCATCTGTAAGATGCCAGTATTCGGTAGAAAATCAAGGATTAATGAAAATAGCAAACCTCCTAAATTCTTGTTAAGGAATAAGGTTCAACAAAAGATATCACCCAGGAAGGGTGTGCCAAGTTGTAATTATCAGGTTAGTTAAGCTCTGAATATATAAAGTCATTCGAAAGATTCGAATGTATCAAGATTAAATAGCTTACGAGCTAAGACCTAATTAAGGAGCTTGGTAGAACGCGCAATGTGCCCCACACTAATGATTTAAGGACGTGTCACCAATAACTCGAAAAGCACTATCACATAATGATATACAGATTTATGATATGATGAGCAACCTGTGTCGATTAAGGATCGACAGGATTAGAAGCTCCAAAAAGATACATGTACCTATTATAAAGGTCAATTGGAGTGCCTTAGAGGCTCAAAGGTACTGGGGAAGATTAAGCCCAATATAAGACAGAAAATACTTCCTTTACTTTAACAAATCTCGAGGAAGAGATTTCTTTTAAGGGGGTGAGGATGTAACACCTCGAAAATTCACGTCCTATAATGTATTGACACGTGTCATAAGCTTGAACGGGTGAAAGAATACTCCAGAGGGACTAAAGTTGACAAACATGAAAAGTATGTGAATATAAGGGTTCAAATTGTCAATAATGGATAAATATACTTTACAATAACCCTACTTAATGTTTATACCTTCAAACGAATAAATCATGGATCATACGAAGCTAAATATGAAAGTAAGTGAGAGATTACAAACCACAGGGGTTAAATGTATCAACATGTTTAAAGTATACCTCTGAGTGACCTTTTAGCAAACCCGAAGCTTTATAACGATTAAATATGTTCACTAGAATACATGTTAAAAATTTCACTAAGTTTCGTTATCGTATGAGAAAGTTATGATAAAATTCGTATACGAGGGGTTAAAAGCGTCAACGATGAAGTTTATGACTTTTCGGGTAACCATAAAGTTAACCAAGGACTTAACAAAGTGGGTATAAGTCTTGAAGCCCTTATAAGTTAAATTGGAGGGCTCATAATGCAAGAAATAATGTCAAAACAATGTTATAAAGGACCAAGGACCAAAACCTAAAAAATCAAAAGTTTGGATTTGATCAGAAGGGGCATCGCGTCACGCGAGGGACCCTAGGGGGGGCTACGCGTGGCGCGAGGGGCCCTCTGATCCAAAAACTTTGGGCTGATGTTGCTAGGTGTCTGCTATGAGCTTGCAACCGACTTAAATCAGATATTTTCACTACATGGGCGACCCCTAATCACTCCTAGGCCCTTAGGGACATCTGTGGATGATCCCTGGCCATTGCTAGGCTTGTGTGTCAATGATCTAAGTGAGATTGAACACTATACAAAGGCCTCTTGTTGTAACCATTGATCACACCATTCCTTCTGCATTTCTGGAGCTCCCTGGAGCTTAAGAGCAGACCCAAGACATTCCTAGTCGTGCATAGGACTTCTGTAAGTATGCTTAACCTTTCTTAGTTGAGTTTTTACTTAGTTTTAGCTTAAAAGTCAAACCGTCATAATTAACGGTTGACTTCATGATTAATCATTAATGGTCCAGTGATTAGTCGAATTAAAGGTAGTTATAAGTTGGTAATTATGTGGGCATTAAACCCTTAAAAGGGCACTCTCTGATTCCCACTCTATCTAGACCATTTGTCGGGTCAAAGTTGATTAGAAAAAGTCAACAGAATGCTAATTTTCAATTTAACATGTAATTAGCAATGTAGAAGGCATGTAAACTATTTTATCACTCATATAACTTGGTAATAAGTATAATAACTGGTCTAAGCTTGTTTGATCCGACAATTTTCTGTTTAGACCCGGTTCGGAACCGAAAGTCGCAAAACTTTGACTTTTGCTTTGATTTCAGTTCTGACCCAATTTAGTATGATTTGGAATTACCTTGGAGCTTCCTTAGGACCAGGTTACATGCTAGTATAACCCTCTGTGATTATACACCTTGGTTCATTAGTTATCCAATTAATATGCATGATTTTGTTAATTGCCTATATGTTGACTATTATGCCCTTTTCACCATAAAACGTGAATTTTAAAAATGTAAAAGAGTAGAAACCTTAGTTACTGATTTATAAACTTGCACCCAAAATTTGACATCAGTTTGAGGTATAGATTGAGGGTTATGCTCATTAGCGTAATTAGAAAGCTTTTTAGTGATTTAACGGCATAATTAGCATATAGCCTATTTAAACCCACTTTTTGATATCAAACTTTGTACCCACTGTTGTAATATATTATTTTGGGATTTTTAAATATTTTTAATTAATTTTAGGCTGAGCATAACTTAGAGTCATAAGCTTAATTCGGTAATTGTCGGTTTTGCCCTTTTGGGCTATAAAATGAGTTTTACATATCTTTTTGACCCCAAACCTTTTGCTACTGAATTTATATGATAAATAAATTATTTTAAACCTTCTGGAATAATAAAAATATCAGCTTTCTATATAGAACCCGGAAACGGCTTCTAATCGCCTTTTTAAGCGTTTTTAACGCATAGTATGTACTAAAACTATTTTAAACATACAAGGGTTGATACCTACTGATATTTTAGGTAAATTATAATATTTTAACAGTAAGCAAAAGTTGTTTAACTCAGACTTCAGTTTTGAGCTTTTCGGCTTATGTGAAATTACCAAAATGCCCCTACGGTGCATAGTTTGTTTATAATTGATAAATTTCACATATATGCAATACCCTACTGTTATAACTTATTAAATTAAGTATTTTTACTACTGATATCAGACCTGTAACTCAGGTTAATACTTAAACTCTTTTATAACCTTATAAATGACCAAAATACCCGTACGGGGCATAGTTTGAGTTTAAATTCGTTTCGGGCATAATAAAAGATATCTTACTGATGTCACAACATATTTGAGGCATATTAACTTAGGAAACCTGTAAATAACTCTCATGGTTACCCGTTACGCCTCTTGCGCGTTCGGTTCAGTTTATGTAACTAGTTTGCATAAATTAGCCGAAACGGGTCAAACCTTATCGGTTTTATCTCAAAATCCAGAGTATGTTTAGTTTACCCATATTATACAAGTCTTCAAACTTTTCGGGTCTAAAACACATTCTATTACGGTCCTCGCTTGATCACGCGTTGAACCGTATCGTTCCTTAAAACTAACCGGTCTAAGTTACGACTTAAATAAGACCCGTTAGGAATCTAATAGGTTAATAAAACCTTTGTTCCAGATTGAGAGCCCCAGTAGAAGTACTTGTGCTTGCTGATTAAAATATACGGCTGAGTATAAATTGCATTTGCTAGCTCAGGTAAATACTTTTAACTTATTTTCCCTTATACGGGCTTGGGATACGGTATTATAATATTACCGCTTGGTCGGGTATTGAATGTTTAGTCGTATTGTGATTAAATTATTGAGGTAACCCGCTTTAATCTGTATTGTTCGAAATAAAAGCCTTTAGGGGTTAATGACCATGTCCCGGATATGTAGATCCCAAAATCAATCCGGATCACAGTGGTTGGTTGTTTTAGTCCAAAACACCTATTGATTAAGTGTTTGAACTATGAAAAAGTTAAGAACAATCAAGAATGAAGATGAAGCTAGTGGATTGATGAATACAACAAGTGTTGTATTGAATCCAAACAAGTATATGAATCAATAAAGCACCTTGGAATACTGATTTGAGCACACAAACAAAAGATTTAATGTTAACAACACTTCATTCACCAAAAAGCCAAAAGCTTGGCTAGGTTACAATGCTTGGGCTATATATAGTGCCTGACTTGCCAGCAAATTTATAAATTTGCTGGAATCTTAACTACACCAAGTCAGGAATTCTAGTTTCATGAAATTACAAAATAAGCCCCTAGACTTTCTAAAGCTTAATAAACTTAACCAAGACAATCCAGAACCATCTAAAACAAGTACCAACGGTCTCAAATGACCTAACAATATTCCCCCTAGACCGTTGCGTACTTGATCGTTCTTCATTCTTGTTTAGCGTTTCAGACCCTAAGCGACTCAAGTACCGACGGTCTCAAAATGGTCTAACAATATTCCCCCTAGACCGTTGCGTACTTGAGCGTCTTCATTCTTTGACTCTGGTTTCAGGATTTGCTGTGTCTTTTCCCACGTTGTGATGTGATGGAGTTTGCTTGTTATCAGCTTCACTTGCGCCCCCTATTGTGACATTGTATGTGGATGACACCGGAGATTGAATCTCTCGAACTTCTGATTCTGATGAACGATTCATGACTTTTGGAGCAGGTGATTGATGATAGCTTCTTTCTTCTCTCAACCATCGTCACACTCCTCTTGTTCTTCAATTTTTAAATAAGATCTCCATCATCTCAGTCTTTCTTTCTTTCACCTTTCTCACAGCCCACGTGTATCCCTGTTGGGGATCTTCTTCAATATCTTGTTCTTCGTTTCCGTGTGAGAGACTTCAAAGAGAACATATGCAAAATATATCTTCAATCCTACACCATCCCGTTTCTCTTGATCTCGTTTCTAACAGTTCTTGTATTCTGAAACACACAAACGAGCTAAGTGAGATCTGGATTGCAAAATGAGAAGGTTAGATAATGCTATATTTAGGATAGAAGTAGTAATGAAAGAAATAAGAATATTTACAAAGGCGCAGTCAAGTATGCAGGTAAGAACACTACATATTTTTGAAATTTAGATAAATACGTCAGTCAGATTATGTTAATAGCATCGGATTATATACGAGTCATAATTAAAACGCTCGAAAATTTCAAACTTTCTCGAAAAGCATGCCCATGTTATCTTAAAACTGCATAAACACTTAGAAAATATTTACAAAATGTCAAAACTTGGATAATTTTGGACTTCGAAATTCATTTTTCAAACCGGGAGGTTCCTTTTTCACTGATTTCCTTTTTCTTTTGACGCTCGTCAATTTACCTGCAGAAGATCATATTGCAAACACCTGTCAATTTCTTATATATTATTATTATTAGTGAAACAAGGCACAAGAAAAACTGCCAGTATGTTTGTCCACTTAAATCCATGCATCCTTCTTTCAACATGCCTTCGGAGAGCGCTTTTATCATGTTTTCGGTAATATTGACAAGTCTTCAATGGCCCCCACACAAGCTATTGAGAATAGAATCATTACGCCCGTGAGTCCCACATTAGGGCATACCCCCGCGATCAAGGTATGCACAAAGATTCCTCATAACAGGTGAGTATATTGTTTTCATTCTTTTCAACGGTAGAGCGGAGATCAGGTCTGTACTTTCGTACAATAGAGATTCCAAGAACTACCGAGGGCTAAGACAGATAGTTTGGTGAACAGGTCAGTACTTCCGTACAGCAGAGAGACCAGAACTAATCCATCTGAAGGTATTGGCCAAAATTTGGCGCTTATTATGAAAGGGTTTGGCCCCTTTTTTTTAAGGCACTTATTATGAAAGGATATCATAGAAGTTCTAGGTCAGCATGTATCTGGATGCAGCAGAAGACCAACTATGATACCCCCGAATGAAAACCAATATAAAGACCCGAGATCTCAGATTTTGGCAATCTATCAACGCAAGATTTAAGACCATTAAGCCAAATGCCGCAACGTGTTACCCACAAGATGCGTAATGCCTGAGAAAAGCCAGAATCCTTGTGTAGACGTTATGTTTTGCTCCCTAACAGCAGTTTACTCGTCGGTGTTGCTGAATCTACCAACACGTCGTTGCTTGGTACCCCGATTTCTTCTTCTTCTTTTTTTTTTAAGAAAAGACAAAGTGTTAGCAATTTTCTATCATTTCCTCCAACAGGAGTCAGACACAAGCATCTGATTTTCTGAAATATCCCCCCTAAAAGTGTTATTTTCAAGAGTCCATTTGCCCGAAAATGAAATTTTAAATATTGCAGAAAATCTTTTTGGTGGGCAACGTTTAACGATACTTGTTTTACTTTCAACAAACGTTGTTGTTTTTTTTTTAACAAAAAAAGAACAAAAGATAGAGTATTTACGAAAGCTTTTGGACATCAAGATTCATTTCCACTCAAGGAAATCAACCATTTCCAACCAGGTTACCAATCTGGTTGATACGGGTCTATTTTGAAGATTTATGTGGGGATGTCGGCTTTTTGTTGTGGGAAGCTGTGTAGTTAGACGCATTCTACATCGTTGAATGGAGCTGACATTCCTTTGTCACAGACTTCTGATGCGCTCATAGGATTCTAGCACGAATCTGAAGCATAGAGAATATCTTCTTAGAATAATTGCGTCCAATGTACAACTAGCTTGCCTCCTTTTTGAACATCGGTAAGCGATACAACTTCATCATCGACGAGTTTCAAGTTCTTGAGAAGCCCTTTGAAGATTCATCATGTGTCTAATGAGCTCCATCACCACCCAACGCAATTTTATTCTAGTCTACAACAAAAAAATACAAGTTAGTTAGTTTTTGGAACCCATACTTGCTTCAATTTTAATCTATCATGATTTTGAATCACAACGTTTTCTTTTTGTGTCCAAAAACAAGTTGAGTTAACTAAGTTTTTGACTGTTTTCTTAAGATTATAAAACTGCTCCGTGAAATTTTTGACAAAATTATTTTCAGGTTCGGAAAATTTCTTGCATTTGCAATGTTTCACTGTATGTCCTAAACGACCACAACGAAAACATCGTTTGCAATTAGCTCTTTTTCTTTTGGAGGTTGATGTGTTAGAGGGTAAGGTATGTGATGAAAGTCTTGATCTGCATGAGATGTTGTCTGATGATGATGAATCCTTGCAGCTTGAGCTTTTGACTTTCTTCATTTTCTTATCTATACGGCTTTCATCTTCTGAAGAGTCATCATCATTGTCGGGGTCTGATGAAATTTCTGATACTTGATCTTCACTTGAATTTTCTGAGCTTTGATCTTCATTTGTCTCGTCTGTAATTTCTTCACTTGAATCTTCGGAGCTTTGATCTTCACCTGAATTTTCTGATTCTTGATCTTTGTCAGAACTTTCTGAGTCTTGGTCTTCAATTATCTCAACACTTGAACATTCAGAGCTTTCATCATTTGTTGTTTGATCTTCACTTGAGGTTTTCGGGGTTTCTTCACTTGAGAATTTAAAGCTTTCTCCATCTGTTGTTCGATCTTCACTTGAGGTTTCTGATTTTTGCTCATCTTCGGAATTTGAAGTCTCCTTTTCATCTTCTGAGGCAGCGATGCTTGAGTCTTAATTGCAGTGATCTTCAGTGACTTTCTTTTCTGAATCTGTCATACCTGTTCGAGATGGAATAAATTCTGGAATTTCCTCTGTGAGGAATTTTCCAAAGCTATTCTTTTTCAATTCTGGCACAAATACAGGAGATTCACAAAGAATTTTATCATCACAAAATGCAGAATTTAAATCATGACATTCAGACATAACATGTTCACGATCACGGGTCTCAAATGTAGGCGCATGGCCCTTACAGTCATCCGAAGATTTAAATTTAGGCACACGGCCATTACAGTCATCCCGAATATTGTTTCTCTTATCATAGTTCCAGGCGAACCAGTTAACAGTGGAATAACTGTCGCCTGAATAGCCTATTCCTATTTTTGAACCACCGCAGTCTCCATCCTCATCGCACACATCTTCTTTACACATAATTGGATCTGCATTACTTTTAGAAAAGTTAGCGGTTGTTTCGTTTACACAAGAATTGTTTTGTTCTACAGAGGCCTTTTCATCAATGAGATCATTTTCGGGATGAGGAGTTGGTATAGGCACATAGTTTTTGCTATGTGGAGGAAGAAAAAGTTTTCTTTCATTTCCTTGCCTATCCTTGTACCCGATCCCGTCTTTTACATACGTTGGTCGTTGGCAGTTTTTGATGTCAGTAAAGGCATTTTGACTGACATTCCATTTATCGATGATAATTTGCAATTTATTCTTTTCGTTCAAAGCCTTTTCTAGTCTATCTGTGAGATCGTTAATGATAAGATCTTTTCTAATCACAAATTCTTTTAGAGTTTGCATTTCAGCTAAAGTTGAATTCAACTTTCTCTGATATGCGGTCTCGTTCAGTTTAAGTTCGTTATTCATTTTTAAGGCTTTGTCCTTTTGTCTCTCAAATTCTAGATTAAGAGACTTGTAATGTGCCACGACATCAACGCATGCTGGTGTGCATAACTTTACTTTAAAGTTATGTGGAATGTTGTTTACCAAGTCTTTGTCTGCCTTTTCTTTTGAGGATTCGGTTTTCATGGCCGCAGCTGAGGCTTTCGCTTTCTCTTCCTTCACAGAGGTTGTTTCTTTCTGAACCTGCTCTGTGGCCTTCACAGCTTCTTCAGCCTTCTTGTCTTTCTCAGGCTCGGAGGAAGTGAAAATACTCTTCAGACCCTTGTCGGTAGCATCATCTCCTTTTGGGATTCCCATAGCCTGTTTCTCGGTGGGTTTTGACGATGAAGATAAAGACTCGCTTGAGATTTTTGCCATGAGTGCTTTGTGAACTTGTTCCTCTACTTCAACATTCTCTTCAGCTTGAGTTTCACCGAGCACAACTGTCTTTTCACTGGACCGTGGAGCCTTTGATGCGCTTGCGGAAGCATTGAAGTAGGTCGTGTCTGAAGCTTGTTGACTGACACCTTCAGATGCAAGAAGTGCCACGTTCTTCAATCCTGCAGAAGTCTGAGCAGGCTTTGGGGTGTAACCAGTCATATTCATTTCCCGTTTGTTAACATCCATTTCAAAAGCCTTTAAAGTGTTGATCAAATCGGTCAGAGTGACAGGATTTGGATTGTCGAGGAAATCCCTTTTGATCATCATGCACTTCAGGCTCCATTCCTTTGTAAGTGAGTCCAAAAGCTTCTTTATGGCAGCACGGTTAGTGATAGGATTTCCTGCCTTCTTCATCTTGGTCATCATATTCCGAAAGCGACTGATATGATCGGAAAGGCTTTCTCCACGAATTCCACAAAACATGTCGTATTGCTTCTGCACCATGATTCTTTTGCTCTCAATCAGTTCTTCGTTTCCCTCGTAATATTCGATCAAAGCGAGCCAGAGTTCATTTGCAGCTCTGTATTTTTCAAACATGTTACAGTCATCAGTTGACAGAGCCATGGTTAAGGCGGCATGTGCATGGCGGTCGCGTTGGATTAGGGCCTTGTCTTCATCAGTGAAGGTTGTAGAGTCATTGTTAGTGACTATCGCATCTCCTCGAACCACCGTTGGAATGTGGGGTCCAGCGGTGACTGAGAGCCACAGATTGTAGTCCGTGTATTCGAAGAACGATTGGATACGAGTCTTCCAAGTACCGAAATCTTCTGCTCCTTTCAACTTTGGTGGTCTAGTAGTGGTTCCGGTCTCAAGTTCTGCTTGAACAATTGGACTTAGTTGATTCAACGACATCTTGACTTGTTTTTGACTTAAGAAAGCTGATCAGACAATAATTTCGCTGGAAGATAATTCAGAGAATAGTTTTGCTGGGAACACACACAAATACGCCGAAGACCTGACTTGAGTTTGCTGATCAGAAGCTAATTTCGCTGGCTTCAAAAATAATTTCGCTGGCTTCAAAATAATTTCGCTGGCTTCAAAATAATTTCGCTGGCTTCAAAAATAATTTCGCTGGCTTCAAAATAATTTCGCTGGCTTCAAAATAATTTCGCTGGCTTCAAATTTATCTTCGCTATACTCAAGATTATCTTCGCCAACCAGAGGGTTTAACACGAACTAAAACCCCCTAAACACTAAAAAATGACTCAAAAACCATGTTTTGATGCATCAAGATGTCCAAAATGACTCCCTAGTCACAGATTAACAACAACCTATCGATTAAACACACCAAATCAATCCATTTTAAGTCCAAAATTTTGAAAAACCTTGAAATTTTGAAAAACCTTCAAAACTTTGAAAAATCTTAACAAAAACACAACAACCAAGAGCACTAAGGCTCTGATACCAAATTGTAGATCCCAAAATCAATCCGGATCACAGTGGTTGGTTGTTTTAGTCCAAAACACCTATTGATTAAGTGTTTGAACTATGAAAAAGTTAAGAACAATCAAGAATGAAGATGAAGCTAGTGGATTGATGAATACAACAAGTGTTGTATTGAATCCAAACAAGTATATGAATCAATAAAGCACCTTGGAATACTGATTTGAGCACACAAACAAAAGATTTAATGTAAACAACACTTCATTCACCAAAGAGCCAAAAGCTTGGCTAGGTTACAATGCTTGGGCTATATATAGTGCCTGACTTGCCAGCAAATTTATAAATTTGCTGGAATCTTAACTACACCAAGTCAGGAATTCTAGTTTCATGAAATTACAAAATAAGCCCCTAGACTTTCTAAAGCTTAATAAACTTAACCAAGACAATCCAGAACCATCTAAAACAAGTACCAACGGTCTCAAATGACCTAACAGGATATCCTTGACATCATTGTATTATAAAATGGCCACGTCTTAAGCACGGGGTGTAGGCATACACCTGATCGTCGCTTAAGGGAAACGGTATCTCACTCTCTTGTGGGCTTATACTTGTGGTGTGTCTGTTAATCTTGACTCGGTTTCTACATCGGGCCCTGAACGTACAACGAACATGTAAATCTGTATACGAGATTATTTTTATATAATTGTCCCAAGTTATAAAAGATATGTTGTGCCTTGTGCATTCAAATCAATTTTATTAAACCTTTTCAAATGAGTCGGTTAATTGTATTTACCAGTGTAAACTGACGTATTTTCCAAAAAGGTTAAGTGACAGGTACTGAACGTAATTGGCTGGAAGCTCAGGGCGTTAATAAGGAATCTTGCAAGTTCTAGGCGTCTAAAGTCTGTTGAACAATGTTTAAGTTTTAAGATCCACCTGTGGATCCTTTACTTTCCGTTGTAATACTTGATATTAGTTTATATTCGGATCGTAATATATTTATCTTTTGCTTCCGCTGTGCATTTATACATTGTGTTGTTTGACCATGATGATATCAACTACGTCACGATACTCCCCACCGGGCCTACCGGTAATACGTGGAAATGTCGGGGTGTGACAGTATAAAACTATGTTTCTTTTAAAAACATTCTTGATGATGATGATGAGCATGATTCTCAGTTATTTGGATTTTCACTATTCTTGAAACCAAACCAAACAAATAATTTTTTTTTAAAATAAAAATGTGAAGTTATGAATTTTATTTGAGGGTGCATAGGTGTTTGTATTTTGAATTTTATTTGATTAAATACTTGAATGTTGGTTTCTTGAATAAACAAGGTTATATGTAAATGTGTTAGATGATTAAAGAATGAATGAAACTTTATGTTTGATTTGAAATAATGTGAGTATGATAGTGTACATATTGCCGAAAATTTCATGACTTGATTGTGAGTTTACAAGTTGATGCATGTTCTTGAATGTTAAAGTTAAATGCATGTGTGATGATTTATGTATAATGGATAAATGATTGAACAAGATAGTGTTATAAATGTTTCATATGTTACAATAAATGAAAGAATAAGTTTTGATAATCTTGGATATGATTGAGAAGTAAATGTGTTTAAAATACTTGTACATAGACTTGTAGGATGATTTAATAATCATCATAAAAGGGAATTGTTGTGATATGTTAAACATCAACTTAAATCAGTAAATAAACATGTAAAATAAAGTTATTTGATGTATTTTAAAATTATAAAAATTATGTCATAACTTGGTAGCTTTGCATGTTGTACTTAAGGCTTGAAAAGTAGTAAACTGGGTGTTATTTGCATGATTTTTGTGCTTTTCATGAGACCTGCATATATGTGGTTAAAATTTTTGTTTTAATCAGTAGGTAACATGTATTATGTTAAAATATCAAGTCTTGATGATTTGGGATGGTTACGGTAAAGTTTGGTACGAAACTATGCGTTGAAAACGGTAAAAATCGACTTTTTAAGTGATTTTTATGAAACTGTTTTAAATCTGATTTTGCACTGATGTCATATGATAAATATAAGTATTTTAACTTATATTAAATGATTTTGGTGTTTGGTTGGTCATACGTGACTTCGGACGCCCAAAAACGGTACCGAAACAGTAAAGTACGCATATTTCAACGTACACGAGAACGGGATGTTCAAAGTGCGAACTTTGTGTATTTTGTTGATATGTGAATATGAGTATGAGTAATGTGATTTACTAAGTGAATTTGTGATGATATGGAATAATGATAAGTTTAGACGTTTGTGCGGTAGAAACGGTAAACTAGATCGGAAATCGCATTATGTGTGAAATTTTGTGATTTACATGAGAAATATATTTAAAATAATTTGATAAGTTATTTTATATATATATTAAGTGTTTTAACATGATACATATGCGTGAAATAACGTGATATGTTGTCGCAGCCCCCGACCCCTGCCCCGGGAGCGGGCGGTCGCGGGTACTCAGAGCTGGTGGTATCGGTGTTTATTAATTCGGCAGCGGAATTTATTCATCAGGACCGTAGTTAGGAAATATTTTTATCAGAGTTAAACCCCAAACTTTTATAATAATAAATAAGATAAAACCCAATTTCATTTGATAATACATTTGTAGGGATAAACCCTAATTATTGAAAACATAAACTCCGTTTCTTTATTTGGTAACTTTTATAGCCACAACTTTAAGCCTTCAGTGCTCTCCAGCTGGCTTCTATTAGCTTCACATTAAGTTACCTGAAACACGTTTTAAAAAGGTTTTGTTAGCAAGAAATACTAGCGAGTGCATCCTAGTTTAATTAAAACAGTTTTATAATCTTTACAGTAATTGAGAGCATCCGCATTTACATTGTTTATATCTATCCATTTACCCCTTTGGTACTGTCAATCCTGACTTGTGGTCATCCTACTATTCGCAATAGTAACGATTTTCAAGTAATATATACAAAACCCAACATACAGGCAGTAATGGTAGAATTACAAATACTCAATTACTGTTAAGTGTAATTTAAAACATTTGAGGTTTGTAAAAAGATTTACAAAAAGAGAATGACTCACTTTGCTGATTTAGGAGTTACTACTATGGCTTCCTGGTAAATCTCCTGGTTATTATCTATTAAAATTAAACAATGCACACGTGTTAGTAAAATAATCCAAATCACATTAACCGTACAACTCGAGACAGAACTCCAATGACTGAGTCAGGCAGAGCTTTGACATGCATTACGGAGTCTGAGATCAATCGGGTGTAACACGAGACAGAACTCCAACGACTGAGTCAGACAGAGCCTTGACATGCGTTATGGAGCCCTAGATCAATCGTGTAGGGTAACAAATAGGGTTATAATACTTACAACGAGGCAGAGCTTCGCTTTTTAGGGGTATTATATCCCGAGAGTTTATACTACTAGAGATTGAGAGAGAAAATAAAATTCTGAATGATTTGCAAATGAGGCTTGAAGCCCCTATTTATAGCCTGACGAGAGGCGGCTCGCGGCCTGCGAAGCCCCCCTCTAATTCTCTCGCGGCCCGCGAAAACGTAGGGTAGGATCTAGCCTTAGTTAGTCAACAAATATAGCCTTGCCACGTGGCGCCTATGTGTGTCCGGCAAGTTACTGGGCCTTGAGCCCCGCGACGGACCCAAAGGAGCGGGTCGCGGCCCACGAGCGACTCCCAGATTTGTTTTTGTTTGATTTTTGTAAATATTAAGGTATTTCAGGCCCGTTTCTCGCATGCGGGGTATATTTTAAGATGTTTAGGGTCACGTTAATAGGTCTTAGGAGGGTTGTTATATCCTCCCCACCTTGTTTTAGATCTCGTCCTCAAGAACTAATCTTTTATGTTTGAGATTCTTGATCTTTCTATCTTCAATCTGAATGGGTTTTTCTACGAACTTAAGTTTCTCATTTACCTCTATGTCCTTAAGAGGTATCACTAATGATTCGTCTGCTAAACACTATTTAAGATTACATACATGAAACACATCATGTATTCCTGTCATTTCCTCTGGCAGTTGTAGCTGATAAGCTACAAGTCCTATCCTTTTTATAATCTCAAAAGGTCCAATATGCCTGGGGCTTAGCTTCCCTCTTTTAACGAATCCGACTACTCCTTTCAATGGAGAAACTTTTAACAATACCTTATCTCCTACTTGAAATTCCAAAGGTTTTCATCGGTTATCTGCATAACTCTTTTGACGATCTCGTGCTGCTTTTAATCTTTCCTTGACTTTAATTATCTTGTCTGTTGTTTCTTGCACTATTTCCGGCCCAGATAATTGCTTTTCTCCAATTTTTTCCCAACAGACTGGAGTTCGGCACTTTCGTCCATAAAGTGCTTCAAATGGTGCAGCATTAACGCTAGTATGATAGTTGTTATTGTAAGAAAATTCTATTAATGGTAAATGGTCGTCCCAATTTCCTCCAAAATCAATTACACAGGCTTTAAGCATATCTTCCATTGTCTGAATTGTCCTTTCGCTTTGTCAGTCCGTTTGTGGATGATAAGCTGTACTTAGATTTAACCTGGTTCCTATTGCTTTTTAGAAACTAGTCCAAAAATGAGAAGTAAAACGGCTATCTCTATCAGATACAATAAATAAATGAATTCCATGTAATGAAACTATTTCATTTACATATAACTTGGCTAACTGTTCCATACTGAAAGTTTCCTTCATTGGTAAGAAATGAGCTGATTTGGTCAATCTGTCTACAATCACCCAGATTATATCATTTCCTTTTCTTGTCTTGGGCAATTTGGTAACAAAGTCCATTGTTATCAATTCCCATTTCCATATTGGCATTTCTAGTTGTTGCAATAACCCTGAGGGTTTCTGATATTCGGCTTTAACCTGTGAAGAGGTCAGATATTTAGAAACTTAGTTTGCTGTATCCTTTTTCATTCCTATCCACCAGAAATTCTTTCTTAGATCTTGATACATCTTATCACTTCCGGGATGTATCGTATACTTAGACTTATGGACTTCTTCTAGAATTTTGTGGCGTAGGTTTCCTTGTTTAGGTATCCATATTCTTTTCTTATGGAACTTCCAAATTCCATCTGTTCCTTTTTCTAATTCCTTAATCATTCCTTTTAAACTTTCAGCATCGTCCTTGATTGTTGTTTCCTGTACTTCTCTAATTTGCTCATTTAAATCTACTTGTAAATTTAACCTGAGAGAACGTACTCGTTTCGGCTTTTCATGATACTTTCGACTTAAAGCATCCGCTACTACATTAGCTTTTCCCGCATGATACTGGATAACATAATCATAATCACTAAGAATTTCCATCTAGCGTCTCTGTCTCATGGGTTGTGTAATTCTCTTATGATCGGTGTAGACAAAAATTTATTTCCATATAAATAGTGTCTCCAAATCTTAAGGGCAAAAACTATGGCTCCTAATGCTAGATCATGGGTTGTGTAATTCTCTTCATGTTTCTTAAGTTGTCTAGAAGTATAAGCTATAACCTTTTGGCGTTGCATCAACACACATCCATATCCTAACTTAGACGCATCACAATAGCTATAAAGTCTTCAGTTCCCTCTGGTAATGCGAGTATGGGTGCGTTTTTTAACCTTTGCTTAAGAATCTTAAAAGCTTCTTCCTGTTTTGGTCCCTATTCACACTTAACTGATTTGCAGGTCAGTTTGATTAATGGAATGGCTATTCTAGAGAAATCTCGGATAAACCGTCTATAATATCCTGCCAGTCCAAGAAAACTTATTACTTCTGTTGGCGACTCAAGGACTTTCCATTTAGTAATGGCCTCGATCTTTGTGGGATCCACATGAATTCCTTCATGATTAACCAGATGTCCAAGGAATTGCACTTCTTGTAACCAGAATTCACATTTTGAGAATTTAGCATAAAGCTTCTCTTTTCTCAATAATGTCAGAAGTATATGCAGATGCTCTACATGTTCCTCTTTACTCTTAGAATAAATTAGAATATCATCTATAAAGACAATTATGAATTTATCCAGGTATGGTTTACATATCCTGTTCATCATGTCCATAAATGCGGCTGGGGCATTGGTTAAACCAAATGGCATGACGGTAAATTCATAATAACCGTACCTTGTTCTGAAAGCAGTTTTAGGAATGTCCTCTTCCTGTACTTTCAATTGATGATATCCTGAGCGTAAATCGATCATAGAAAAGAATCGAGCTCCTTGAAGTTGATCGAATAGGTCATCGATTCTCGGTAGTGGGTACCGATTCTTAATCGTTAGCTTGTTCAATTCTCGGTAATCAATGCACATACGCATCAATCCGTCCTTCTTTTTAACAAACAACACCGGTGCTCCCCATGGTGATGAACTTGGTTGTATAAAACCTTTGTCAAGAAGTTTGTCCAATTATTTCTTCAGTTCCTGCATCTCCGTTGGTGCTAATCGATATGGCGTCTTGGCAATTGGTGCCATTCCTGGTATTAGGTGAATCCTAAATTCAACCTCTCTATCAGGCGGTAGTCCAGGTAACTCTTCTGGAAAAACATCTGAGAATTTAGATATTACAGTAATATTTTTTAATTCTTTTCCTTTAGTATTAATGATTACGGAAATCATATATACTATTCCTCCTTTCCTTTCATAACTTGCAGCTTTCATCACAGAGATGAATTTTGTCGATCTGGTTGGCTTATCTCCTTTAATTGTGATCTTTTCACCTGTTGGTGTACTAACTTGTACTGACTTTTGATCACATATAATACTGGCATGATTGGCTACCAACCAATCCATTCCTCATACAACATCGAATCCGGCTAGATTCATTAGATAAAGGTTAGCTGAAAAGTTATGATTCAAAATTTCTATTCTTGCCCCTTGCAAGATTTCACTTATCTTAATGGACTCTCCGTTTTCCATCTCTACCAGACAGTCTTGTTGGAGTTTGGTTAAGGGTTGGTCGAGAAATTGGTAGAAAGGAGTATTGATAAAACTTTGGTTTGCACCAAAGTCAGATAATACTTTGGCAAATATGTCATTAACTAAAAATGTATCGGCAATCACATCTGGAATCATCTTAGCTTCCTCAGCTGTCAAGACGAATGCTCTGGCATTCTTCTTAGGTCCTTCAGTTGTCTTAGCTTTGCTGGTTGCTGCTAGAGCTAGTTTCGGACAGTTCGGTTTAATATGACCAGCTTCTCCACAATTGAAGCATAGCCTATTGCTAGCTTTCGATCGACATTCTTCTTCCTTATGACTGAGTCTCTTGTAGAAATTACAATATCTTGCACATTTTCCATAGTGTTTCTTTTTACAATTCTTACAGTAAGGTGCAGAGTAAGAACCTGTACTTTTCCCACGGTTGGAAATACCGTAGCGAAATTCCTGGGTAAGCTTTTGAGCTAGGTTCTTTCTCTGGTTTTCCTCTTGTGTACGTACTAATTCATCAGTCAGGGTGTTGGTTAGTTCTAGTGCTTCTTCTATGGTTTGAGGTCTAGCTGCCCTAACTACATGTCTAATCTCACTAATTAATCCCCAAATATAACGGGAGATTAATACTGGTTTAGGTGAGGCTAAAGTTGGCACTATCCTAGCATATTTAAAGAATATGGTAATGTAACCTTTGCAGTCTATTCCAGTCATTTTAAGATTTGGGAACTTATTGGCGATTTGTTCCTTTTCATGAGGAGGAGAGAATTTTCTTTCGACTATCTCCTTAAAGTTAGTCCATTCCATATTATAAACTCTGTCACTTCCTCTAGACTGGAGAATAGTATTCCACCATTCTAAGGCTACATTTTTGAAAATATTAGAAGCAAACATAATCTTATCTTCATCTGCACATTTACTTATTTTTATGACTGCTTCTGTCTTTTCTATCAAACGTAAGGATGAAATGGCTCCTTCATTGCCTGAGAATTCTATTGGTTTGCAGTCCAAGAATTCTTTATAAGAACAACCGTAAGAGATGGTTCTTCTTCTTTTAGGAATTGGAGCTTGGATTATTGGTCCGTTATCGTTTACACTGTGACTTGGCTCAGTGTCTTGGCGTTTACTTCCATTTGCAGATTTATTATTTTCTGCTTCTTTAACAGTCTTGATAATATAGGGCATAGCATCTATAATTTCTTGTGCTACTATATGTTGGATGGCACTGTTATCTATTTGGTTTCCGTTATTCTCATTATTCGGGTTTTCCTGATTTACTTCGTTGTCCATCTGGTTTGAAAACATTTATCAGGTATTAATTATCACAGAATAAGATGTTGATACAAATAATCAAACCAACTGATTGATAAAAAACGTCGAACATTGCGACTTTACTCTTTTCATATATATATATATATAGGGGACCGCTATATAGGGGAACACTAAAATGAGAACCACCTCGAGTTGTAAGAACCATGAGAACTACACCGTACGGGGCGAGTGGACCAAATTTTTTTTTCATAAACGTAGATGCGTGTATTATAAACACATTTGTAAAAAAAAATTCAAAAAAAAAATGTCGTGTGTGTAGTTTTGAGCACCACAAGTTTGTGTTTACGGGTACCGTAAATTTAACCGGAAAATTTACGGTACCCGTAAACACAAACTTGTGGTGCTCAAAACTACACACATGACAATTTTTTTGAATTTTTTTACAAATGTGTTTATAATACACGCATCTACGTTTATGAAAAAAAAAATTTGGTCCACCTCGCCCCGGATAAAAAAGTTCTCACGGTTCTTACAACTCGAGGTGGTTCTCATTTTAGCGGTCACTTATATATATATATATATATATATATACACATATTATAAAGCATTTCATTGGACATAATAGTAATTTCTAGCCCTAATTTTAAGATGGCATGTGAAAAGTCAGTTAAAATCCCTGTTTTTTTTCCCATTTTCTTCCATTATTGCCCCAGTCCCCTAGAAACTGGCCTCCAACTCATTGTCTTTCTTGAATATACCATGGTTCAAGGAAATCAACCAGCCGAACAGGGGAGAAGCAAACGTCAGTGCAATTACTAATACAGTCAACTTTGAAATCAATTCTTCCCCACGAAACTGAAATCAATTACTGATATCATCATTAAGGTTTGATCGATGAAACTGATAAACCCTACGATTTCAATCCCATAAATCCGATCAATTCTCCCTCTCCAGCACGACGGTGTTAAGGTAATGCGATTTTCTATATTAGATACGCAATCATTATTGTTTGTTATGGGCTCAATTTTTCCTTTGTGTTTCTGATTTAGGGTTTCTAAATATGCTTTAGGATGATTCGTTGAGTTTGAAGAGATAACTGGTGTTCACAATGCAATCAAGGTTTGATTTTATATATTTAAATCGTCAAAATATGTACTGAGTTTCTAATTTATTCTGCAAGTTTATCCATTACCAAACGCACATCTTCTTGCTGCACATTGTAGCTTTTATTTTGTCTAATTAATTATAATATTAAGATCCGATTACCATTACTTTAATTGTTGCCTATCATAGGGGATTATGTTATCCTTGAACATACGATTAAGAAACCGGTGATACAGGAATTCCTACGACCCTTGATTTTTGTTCCGACTGCTATTGCGTCTGACCGGATAACACTGATTTACCACTCCCTTTTCATGGTCGTTACCCCTTTATGCACTTTATTTGATTTTGTTCTTTGGTTTTTGGTTTCATATATGTTTGTGATGGTGCGGTTGATGATGATATGGCAAACATTATCGTTGCTTAGCTTCTATATCTTGATGTTGTTGATCCTAACAAGGTTTGATCAGATCCATTACTTAACTGATCAAAAGTTAGTTATTTCTCTAACGACTGCTCACTACATGCTACTGTCACCGTTTTTAATATTATTGACAGGATATTGTGATGTATGTAAACTCTCCTGGTGGGTCGGTACTGCTGGTATTTTGCTCTCTTCGTATTTTTTTTGTTTCTTTTGTGATTCTTGAATATGAATTTTGTTGTTTATTTATGCGATTCTTTAGGTATGGCCATTTTTGACACCATGAAGCATATCCGCCATGATGTTTCCACTGTATGCGTCGGACTTGCTGCAAGGTAATCAGTTTATATTTATTATAACGTTACGTAATACTTTTAAATTTCTGTTTTATCAATAAAAATTATATTTTGACTTGTTTATTTTACAGTATGGGTGCTTTCCTGCTTGGTGCCAGCACAAAAGGTATTAATTTACTTTCGCTTTAATTACTTTAGGATTTCAGTTACTGAAATACTCCGTATTATGTATATCTCTTCAACAAAATGTAGGAAAAAGATAGTCTTCCAAATTAAAGGATAATGATTCATCAACCTCTTGGAGGCGCACAAGGTGGACAAACTGATTTGGATATTCAGGGATGTCTTCTTTTGTCCGATTTTCTTAATCTTTTGTGATTTAACTCGGTCTTATTGTTTTTTAGTTCTTACTTGGTATACTTGTCTTTTCAGTTTACCCACACTATACAAGAACTATTATAATAGCATAAACGGAATCACTTAAAGACAATGAAGGAAGATTCTATATATCTGCAGGAGAAAAGGTAATGTTTTGATAAGGATGTTTTTATGGGAATTGCCGTAACAAAGCATTGATGTGTTTCTTGATGTATCGTTCCCTGCATGATGTGGAACCGTCACAAGGGTTCACTTGGGTCCATGACTCCACGAGAACCAGACGTGGATGGATGGATCGACGAGCGATGATCAAAGTTGGTTTGAGGTTGTACGGCTTGCCCGCCTTTGAGGTATCTCGATTTCATATTGAAAACTAATGTAGCAAGTTGAACATTTATAGCTGGAACTTATTTAATATCATATTTGTAATACATGGAATGACATTTTCTGTTTTTCAGATTATTTTTGGCCAAAAACCGGTTCTCTTCCTTCTTAAAAAAAAACCTGAACCGGTTAAAGAAAAAAAAGGCAACTTATCTCTAGGCCCAATTAATGTAATGGACACTTTTTTGGGCCATTTTTACCTCAATTATGTCGTTAAAGAAGTTAAAATATAAGTTTCTTAACACGTGAGTTCAACATCCGTTTAGTCTCAAATTATTGGATGGGTCAAATGGGTTACAAGTGATAGTAAAAAATTTGTACTATTCATTGAACGGGTCAAATGAGTAGTTTCTATTGAACGGCTTAAACGGGCCAAGTGCCACTATTATAATTGTCATTTTTTATGATATGTGTAGTACCAAAATTTGATTTAGAAACAGATACTAAAAAATATTTGATTTAGAAGCAGGTTGAAAAGTACCGGCTGCAACATCAGTTGAAGAGAGAAATGGTGATTCAAATGAGCATTCGGCATCCACATGATGCAGAACATATATTTTGGATTTTGGAGTATACTCATGGATGGGAGTTGTATGGAAAGCTGAGGAGAGATGGTTATCTGTCTGAGCAACAAGCGGCTACTGTAAGGATATACTTTTCTTTCTCTCACATATGCGCACGATATTACTCTTTATACTGGAATACTTTAAGATGTTAGGTTTTGCTGGTTATGGTTTGATTTAGGGCTTATTGTATGCTTGTAGTCAGTTTAGGTAATTTAATATGCTTTCATTCAATTTTGGACTTCTAATATAACTATATATGCAAAAAAGTTACAATTTTGATAGCCATAAAACATTCATGTGACAGCACCTCAACCGCCTTACCTATCTGCAGCTGCAAATCAAGAGACCCATTGCATTTAGATCCGCAAAGTTTGATTGACCATTAGAATCATTGTAGCATCAAATAAGATATGGTAGCAATTAGAAAGGCTGCACATCAGCATCTCTTCATCTGTCTGAAGCAGTCAATTAAGCCCTAAAAAATAAACCAAACAAGTCTCTAGCCAAATCCAACACCCAATCTATGCACAAACCTAGCACTAAGAATCTGTAACAAACAAATGTACCAGTAATATCTCACTTAGAAAGTAGGGTTTGTGTTTTATTCTTGAACATTGACTTTAACCAACTTAAAGTCATGACTTTTTAAATCTAACAAACTTTGTTCTTTGATCTAATACAAATCGCTTGAACACGACAACATTGGGGATGAGGTGAATGTCGACAGCGACCGGATTTTCATTTACTACTCTAACCATGGTGGTCATGTTGTTCTAGGTTATTGACTAACTCCTTTAAAACTTAAATAACTATATTATTTTTATGGTAATTTTGTAACTTTTTTCAGGGATGCCAACAAAACTTCACCTCTTTGCAAGCTAAAAGAACGGGTTCTGATAGCATGAGCTTCAAAGAAGGTGGGGAAAGACGGTACTTGTGAATGGGTTGTCTTTTATCTCAAACGGGTCAAATAAAGATGGTATAGTTTCAGTTTTATAGTTTATTTTTTATTATCAAATTTGGATGGGTTTATAATCTGTATCTCTGTTTTGGCCCAACCCAACCCATGTTCAAAGAATGGTGTAAATGATGGGGGATACAACTTTATTATTCATGTCTCATAGACTATAAAGTTGTAAAAAAATCTGAAACTTTTACACAAACTATGTTTTGGGTCGAATCGACCCGGCCCATGTTCAAAAAATGGTGTAAAAGACGAGCATATTATTTGATCATGTTTCCATTATACTTATATTTTTGTTGAAACATCAAGTGGAAGAAATAATACAAAATATGAGTTAATTATTTGATCTTGTTGCCATTTTGGTGTCGGTCTTGTTTTGGTTCCAAGGGGTGATCTGAAACTACAACAGGAGGTTGAACCTCCATTTTCAGGCAGTTGAACTCCAGTGCTAATATCGGTTTTGAAAGCATCACCGACATGCCCATTTCTCTCTTCTTTAAACATTCATTCAACTCCTCATTTCCGGTATCAATCTGGCCCAATGACCCTAAAACTCTCACTGGCGATGTGGGTTTCACCCTGCCTAATGTAAGACATAAATATTTAGAAGTGCAAAACTAATGAGTCGGGTCAAATTATGTTTTGGTTAAGACCAGGGAATATTATGTGTGTGTGTATACACACTCACAATTATATCGCGCGCCACGTGTTGGGCCAGGATCTTCACTGTAGATGAAGAGCTAAATTAAAAATCCTAATCGGATCTCTCTTCACAATCTTCACTGTCATCAGTCTCTCTCTTCTTTAATACTACAAGAACTGTCACCAAATATATGGCGTTTTATGTAAAACTTAACAAACCCATTGGTTTGATTATTTTGCCTGCTCGTCCGTTGAAGTAGCTTTTGTGGATGTTTGGGGACATAGATCTATGACGTGTGGGTGGGTTTTTCGCTTTGTTCTTCAACTTGATCTTCATCTTTATAATCATCCCACTCTTCAGTGTCATCGATCTCTTCTCCTCATCCAAGCCTTCTTCAAGAACAAAGAACACAAAATGACATATGATTGTCATCAGTATCTTTTTCTTGAAGATTTGTCCATCTCATGCAGCAAAATCTTACTGAGTTACTCCCCTCACCTAACAATCCATTCAGTGAAACTTCACGAAGAACAATATTGAATATCCAAGAAAGCATATTAGTCATCTTTGATTTTTTTAATTTTTTTGGCGTTTTACAGTCGGTGGTATTTAGTAGTATTGGCGTTTGTTTTTTTGGTTTGATCAAATGGAAGTTGCTGAGAGGTATCATTTTATAGGATGTCTTTTGGCGCGTAGGTTAGGCGGTGCATTATTATAATAAAGTATTCGTCGTTTCAGTTACTGTTTGTAATTAGTGTTTTTGATAAGCTTTATCTCTGAAGTCTGTAACACGTTCCATCTTTCAAGTTTGGCGTTTTAGATTCTAATATAATAAATTTTCCGTCTCTTCAGTTTTACTGTTTTGTAGTTACTGTTTCTAGTTACCTTTTCAAGTTTGGTTTTTATTTTTTTTATTTTGGGTTTTTTATAATACTTGTCCAAATTAATTTTATTATAGTTTGGGAGTTTTTTATCACACCCTGGCTTTGCGGAAGCGTGGTTAATTTGGTGTGACTTCTTAATACCATAGCTTAACCATAACAAGCTATATGAAATAAAACCATGCAAGATCATCCATTCGATTAAGTTTTAAAAACCAAATACAATAACATTGTCTTAACGGAAACACATCCTAGCGACATAAACATTGTTCAACAAACACAACATAACATAAGCATAGTTTAAGGACTGTGACTTGTCCAGGAAAGAGTCACATTCCCTAAACCCGGATGACCTCGTAACTAGTGCAGCGGGAAAACGTGTCATACCGCGCCAGATCCTTTAATTCCCTGAAATACATGTAAGTTGAAAAATCAACAATAATGTTGAGCGAGTTCATGTGTAAGTGAGTAAATAAACCTTTGTAAGTATAAAAATGATCCTGGTATGTAGCAAATAAGGGAATTGAGATCACCAATGGTTTGCAAGGCCATTGATATGTGTGAAGTGCAAGTAGGGAGACTCAAACCTAGCGGATTTTTGCGTCGGGCACGAAGTCACCCCGAGGTCCGTTTCTAGTTTGGCCTGGGGCTGGGCTCGCTACACCCAGATAGATCTACCGCTCCTGTCCCTCGGTCCTACCATGAGGACTAATGGCCTCATGTTGCTCCTACCCACTCACATGATCTAAGTAGTAAACCTCCTTACGCTAACCATACCATGTATAAAGTACTTGTAATCAAAGTAACATGTATTTCACCCCCGTAGTTTAGAAAACTGAAAACAGTTAAGAGAAAAGGGGGACATGAATTCACAGTGGTGCGTCTCTACCAAGTATACCTCCAAATCAAGCAGCTGTGTGACGACCTACACGTACTAACTCTATTAGACGGACGGCCGTGCCTTAGCTTTAAGGTTTAAGTTTTTGGGAAATAGTTAGACAACTATTTCGTGTTTACATTCTGTATACTTGGTAATCATTTTCCTTCCCAAGGATGGGGGATTTAATACATGGGTGTTCGTAATTCTTTGAAATATATTATTAAGTCTCACTTAATATATATTTATTCCTAACTCCAAAATATAATTATTTTCCTCAAAAATATTATATTTTAACTCATATGATTTTCCCAAAATAATACTTTGTCAAAATTGCGCGTTCATAAATATTTCCTTAATTGCGTAAGTTACGTTTTAACGATCGAGTGGTAATAATAATTACCGGCGTAACTTATGTATTTATCGTAGAGGCGTTCGTATTATTTTGGATTCGTTAACATTCGATAATATTATTTTCACCCTAAAAATAATATTTATACACTTCACAAAATAATTGACAAGTGATGTTGTGAAAAATAAATATATTTACCAAATATATATTTATCGCGTTTTATTTTGTGAAATCCTACCTCCGATATTTTGTAAATAAAGTCGTGGCGAAACTTATATTTTGAAAACATGTCGAGAAGTATCTCTAACACTTATAGTGAAAATAATTCTAAGTGTTAGGTTTTTAGAAAAATTTCGCCAGAGTTTCCTCTGTAACTGGAGGTGGCCACGCTTTCAAGCGTATCATTTTCTTTTATAAATCAAATCAACCATTTTTCTTATTTAACCAAAACAATATTCAACGCATCAAACTAGTTAATAAACATGTAATTCGCAAGAATCTCATGAACTTGTAGTTTTTCCAACACTATGATGTAAATCCCAATACTTTAAGCGGATCTTTATATAAAGCAATCCGATTTCGTAAAAACCTCGTTTTTAGGGAAATTCCGTCTTTACAACTTCTCGTCATCTTTTTCAAAAATAGTTATTTTGTCGAAAGTGTGTGCTACACAAGTGTTTACACACTTGTGTGTTCTAAAAATCATTCGTGTTAGTGTAAGATCCGTCTTTAGAAAACATGATTTCTTTGATACTTGGTTCTTTGAAAATACCGCTTGTAGATATGTAGATCCACTAGTTTTAAACACTATTTCACAAGCAAAATCGCTTTTACACAAGTTCATGATTCGTGTGTGGTAGAGTTTCATCCTTTAACCCTTGTTACTTCCAAAACAACCTTATGTCATGATCCATGATCATGACCACCCCGGGTTAAATGACGATCCGAGCTACCACAACATAGATCGGGTCCAAATAATTACACAAATCAACTACTACAAGATTTACACAACATATGAGCTTTTAACCATCATTACAAGCATTTTTAGTAAACTTTTGTGTGTCATTTTGTAAGATTACGAGTTTTAACCGTTACAAATCATATTAACCACTTCAAAATAGTTCAAGAGGGTGATTATAGCAACTTACTACTAGCTCGAGGCTAGGGAAGAATCTAAGCGCAAAATGAGAGGATAAAAGCAATAGAGTGAGGTCCTTTGAGCTCCGAACGCACCAAGCCTTCTTATACGGGATCCTTGACACTCGAATGGTCTTGAGATGAGGTGATCAAAACCGAAAAATATGATGAATGTAGAGGGGGTGTTCGGCCGAAGCCTTTGAGAGAGAGAGAGGGAGTGTTTGTGTGATGTTAAGTGTTGGAAAGAATGATGGATCATGTAGTGTTCTTATAGGCAATTAACAAGTGAATTACCCAAAGGTTCATGTGTTGTCTTGATATTAGACAACTTAGAATATAATAATCAAAATGGTACAATTGATGGTCACAATGTGACCGAAATCGGCCAAGGGGGGGGGGGGGGGTAGCTAGTTCATTTCTAACCAATTAGTTAGATAATAGTTAGGTTAATCTAGGTTAGTTAAGTGATTAACCCGGTTACTAGTGTGTTGTGCTTTATTGCGGGTGTTAGGGTATTCAGGGACCCTAACTGGCTCAGAAAAAGATAAGTAATGTTATTAACAATATTTTCATGTTCCGGGTATAGTCCGGTTGTTCGGTTGGATAGTAATCCGTTAAAGCGTTAAACAAGCTTTAAAGTGTCGTTAATACCATTTTTAGTGACACAACTTATTCCTCCAAAGTGTCGGGAATATTTTCCTCGTGTCTTGGCACTTTATTAGTTAGCCAAATGCTGAATTTTTATGTTAAAGTGCTGAATTTTGTACTTAGAGCACGTTTTAGGCACATCCAGTCATTGTAACTTATTCCTAGAGACGCAGTTCTACAACCCTTGTATCCCTACACTCACCACTAGTGTAGTAAAATATTTCTGGCTCATACAGGCCTTAGAGGCAGTGTCTGGCTGATGCTGGCTTTATCAGCATGTTCAATAGGTTATCCGTTCATTGTGCTACTGTGCTTTTGGTGCATCATGTTTGTCACTAAGGTTCAGCATGTAAATAATGTAGTGACGGTAAGTAAAGTATGATGCAGGTATATGCATGTATCAGAAATCAAGTAGCAGTTCATCAGTAATTTCAAACAAGCACAGTAATTAAGTAGTAAATAATTATTAATTAAGTCGTACGGATACCTGGTTTAGTGAGGGTTGTCACATTTTTAGGGTGTTTTACGACATGATGGCGTTTTAACAAGCATTTGGCTGTCTGGCGTTTTTGTTATATATGGCGTTGTTATTATATAACAATCAACTGAAAAAGAAAATTAAAAATATATATATATATATATATAAACAATTGATCTTCCAAATCATCACTGTCACCAGTCTCTTTCTTCTTTTTTGAAGCATCTTCACTGGCTGTTTCGACTTTCGTATGATTTATTTTGATTTTTTGTTTTTGAAGTAGCTTTTTTGTTGTCGTGTGGAAGCACAAAGTCTGAAATCAGCCTCTTTTTCTTGAAGATTTGTCCATCTCATGCAGCAAAATGTTATTGAGTTACACCCTTCAGCTAACAATCTTGAATTTCCACAGAATGATGGTTGAAAGATGTCTGACAATGTTGTCCACCCCATACAGCTAAACTTTATTGAGAACAAACCTCAATAATGTTTTTGTATGTTTTGGCGTTATAAATGGGATGGAAGTTGAGGATAAAGTCAATAAGATTTTACTCAATGAAATGGACAATATCCTCACTTAAGGATTTTTTTCCATTACATTGAGCGAAACCTTACAGACAACCAAACTGAATTTCAAATAAACGTTTTGGTTTAGAGGATATTTGATGCTTGGGTTTTTTGGCGTTTCAAAGACGAATGGTGTATATTAAATATGACGTTTGGGGTTTTGTGTGTTTTTAATGGAAGGTCTGAGATGTTGTATATATAGGATGTTTTTGGCGGTTTTTTAAGGCGGGATTTTATTATAATTAAGTTTGGCGTTTTATATCTAATGGCGTTTTTCGATTAGGATGGTGTGTGCTATTGTAGGTAAAGGCGGTAATTTTAATGGCGTTTTATTTCATGAGATGGCGTTTTCTGTGGAGAAGTCAAAAGACTTTTTTACCCTTAATGAAGCGCGTCCACGTAATAAAATTGATATTATTTAAGAAAATGCCACCGCGCCAATCTACTCCATAGATTGTTTTGATCGGACGATCCATAACCGTTCTCACCATTCTCACACTTTCCACCGTTTTCTCTAAATCCTGACCCTATATATATATATATATATATATATATATATATATATAGTGGAAGGTTCAAATGAGAAGAATATTTTTGTAAGAAGAAAAAAGAATAACTTTCAACCAATAATAATGTTTCATTTTACTTCATTTAATATTTGCATTTAATTTTAATGTAAGGGTATATTTGTAAACTTACTGTCACGGCCCCCCGACCCGGTTTGACCCGGTCCAGGAGCCGCGGGACAGAAATCCCGTGGTATTTATTTAATTAAGTTAACAGCGGAAGATTTTAACAGGATCGTTAAACTTTAAAAATGCCTAATTGTTTTATTTCATAATTAGGGATAAAACCCCGGAAATTTACAATCATATGATTTCACGGAGAAATCTTTATTTTACAAAACATGTTTCTTTATTTTATATTGAGCCACTTCCTTAAGCTTGTAGTGCTTCACGGCACTTTTCCTGGATCACAACAGATCACCTGAAACATGTTTGTAAAAGGTTTTGTCAACAGGGAAATACTGGTGAATCATTCTTTTTACTAAAACGACACGTTGTAATAATTTACAGTATTAAGAGCGATTACAATGTTTCCATATATCAACCAACTACCCACAGTATTTGTCACTCGACCATCCATTGGTAACCTCATTGTCCAATGGTGTCTGTGACTATGGTCATATCACCCCTTGGCTACCCCGTTGTCCAATGGTGAAGGTTATCAAGTAATGTATACAAAACCCCACATAACGGCTGTAATTTGGTGATTACAAAGACTTAATCCCTGTAATTATAACTTTGAAAATAAACATGCTTTTGGAAATAAATTTGATAAAAAGAGAATGACTCACTTTGCAGATTTAATACGAGCAGAGTCTAGTCTATTGATTAGCCTTGTTAACCTAATTTAAATAACAATGCACACAAAACTAGGTTAGTAACTAATACAACATTTACGATAACTCACGAGATTAAACCCTCACAACGAATGACAAAGTGCGATACTTAAACATCCATCGAATTAACGACGAATGACAAAGCATAACCCTAATGTGGGCAGCACTTAAACATCCATTGGATAGTTTTAATCGATCGAACATTGAATCGTAGCAGCGATCGAGTTATTACCCTGTTATTGCGGCAGCACTTCGTGAATTGTGTGTGTTTTTGGACTGTTTCTACTATATCTCAGTGTACGAAATGACTTTGAACGTCGAACTAACGCACAATTGCAAGTAACAGACCCCTATATTTATACTTGAAAAACCGCGCCCTCGCGTGGCGCGAGGACCTCTCGCGTGGCGCGAGGGACACCATACTACCATAGGGTAGCCTTGTGTACAGGTAGCTTAGCTGAGTTGGTCTCGCATGCAAATTCGTTATACACGTAAAACTGTTTGGATATTATCAACTAGGGTTTACCCCCCCCCCCCCCCCCGAGTTTTAGGGGCCCTGATCCTGATTCTGATTGTTCTGAAAATTTTAGGGTTTATGCAGAATCACTTGGGGATCTTAATTAGGGTTTCCTATTGTATTAAATAAAATAATAATGAGGACTTTTGATGAGAGTTGTTACATCCTCCCCACCTTAATAAAAATCTCGTCCTCGAGATTTATTGGAACAAGTGAGGATACTTTCGCTTCATTTCTGATTCTAGTTCCCAAGTGTATTCAGATCCTCTCTTTGAATCCCACTTAACTTTGACCAGTACTAGCCGCTTGTGTTTGAGAAACTTGATCTTTCTATCTTCTATTTGCAATGGCTTCTCAACAAACTTTAACTTTTCATTTACCTCTATATCTTGAAGAGGTACTACCAGGGACTCGTCAGATAGACATTTCTTGAGATTGGATACATGAAATACATCATGTACTCCGGCTAGTTCTTCTGGTAGTTGTAAACGATAAGCAACTGGTCCTATACGTTGGATTACTGGAAATGGTCCTACGTACCTTGGACTTAGCTTTCCTTTCTTACTGAATCTAACAACTCCTTTCTAAGGAGAAACTTTTAACAGTACTCTGTCTCCAACTTGGAATTCTAACGGCTTGCGTCGATTGTCAGCATAACTTTTCTGGCGATCTCGAGCCGTCTTTAACCTTTCCTTGATTTGAGTGATTTTGTCGGTTGTTTCTTGTACTATTTCAGGACCTGATAATTGACTTTCTCCTATTTCTGCCCAACAAACTGGAGTTCTGCATTTGCGTCCATACAGTGCTTCAAATGGGGCAGCTTCAATGCTTGAGTGATAACTATTGTTATAGGAGAATTCGATCAAAGGTAAATGATCGTCCCAATTTCCACCAAAATCTATCACACATGCTCGGAGCATGTCTTCTAGAGTTTGTATCGTCCTTTCACTTTGCCCATCTGTTTGTGGATGATATGCAGTACTTAGATTTAGTCGAGTTCCCATCGCTTCCTGGAAACTTGTCCAGAAATGAGAAGTGAAACGACTATCTCTATCCGATACAATGGAGAGTGGAACTCCATGTAAGGATACTACTTCATCTACATACAACTTGGCTAACCTTTCCATGCTAAAGGTTTCTTTCATGGGTAGAAAATGACCTGACTTGGTTAATCGATCCACGATTACCCAAATCGCATCATTACCTTTTCGGGTTTTGGGTAACTTAGTAACAAAGTCCATTGTTATGAGTTCCCATTTCCATATAGGCATTTCTAATTGTTGTAGTAGACCTGAAGGTTTCTGGTGTTCTGCCTTAACTTGTGAACAAGTAAGACACTTAGAAACATATCTAACTATGTCCTTTTTCATTCCTATCCACCAGAAATTATTTCTTAAATCTTGGTACATTTTATTGTTTCCTGGGTGCATGGTATACCTAGATTTATTAGCTTCTTCTAAAATCTTATCTCTTAAATCTCCTTGCTTAGGTACCCAAATCCTTTTCTTATGGAATCTCCAAATTCCATCACGTCCTTGTTCTAATTCTTTTATTCGTCCCTTCATTCCTTCAGCATCATCCTTGATTGTTGTTTCTTGAATATTCTTCAGTTGTTCCATTAAATCAAACAGTAGATTTAATCTAAGAGCACGAACCCGTCGTTGTTTCTCATGATACTTACGACTTAAGGCATCTGCAACTACATTTGCCTTTCCTTCGTGATATTGGATATCACAATCGTAGTCGCTCAGAATTTCCATCCATCTTCTCTGTCTCATGTTTAATTCTTTTTGCCCAAAGATGTATCTTAAGCTCTTATAATCTGTATAGATAGTAAACTTACTTCCGTACAGATAATGTCTCCAAATTTTAAGAGCAAAAATTATGGCTCCTAACTCTAAATCATGAGTTGTATAATTTTCCTCGTGCTTTTTCAATTGTCTTGATGCATACGCAATTACCTTCTTGCGTTGCATTAGCACACATCCAAATCCTAGTTTTGAAGCATCACAGAAAACTTCAAAATCTTCAGTTCCTTCTGCCAAGGCTAAGATTGGGGCATTTGTTAACTTTTGCTTCAAAATTCTAAACGCCTCTTCTTGCCTAGGTCCCCATTCAAACTTAACCTCTTTACAGGTTAGCTTAGTTAATGGTACTGCTATTTTGGAAAAATCCTTAATAAACTGTCTATAGTAACCAGCTAATCCTATAAAACTTCTAATTTCTATTGCTGATTGCGGAACCTTCCATTTGGTGATTGCTTCTATTTTAGCAGGATCTACGTGAATACCCTCATGGTTCACCATGTGTCCTAAAAATTGCACTTCTTGCAGCCAAAATTCACACTTTGAGAATTTGGCGTAAAGCTTCTCCCTTCTTAACAAAGTTAAGAGTGCATGCAAGTGCTGACAATGTTCTTCTTGATTTTTGGAATAAATAAGTATATCATCGATGAAGACAATTACAAATTTGTCCAAGTACGGTTTACAGATTCTATTAATCATGTCCATGAATGCTGCAGGTGCATTCGTTAATCCGAAGGGCATGACTGTAAACTCGTAATGACCATACCTAGTTCTAAAAGCAGTTTTAGGTATGTCTTCTTCTTGTACCTTCAATTGATGATATCCGAAACGTAAATCTATCTTAGAAAAATATCTAGCTCCTTGAAGTTGATCAACCAGATCATCAATCCTAGGTAATGGGTATCGATGCTTAATTGTAATCTTATTTAATTCCCTATAATCGATACACATTCGCATTGACCCGTCCTTTTTCTTTACAAACAACATTGGTGCTCCCCAAGGGGATGAACTAGGTTGTATGAATCCTTTATTTAGTAATTCATCTAATTGCTTTTTCAGTTCTAACATTTCGGTGGGTGCTAACCGATAAGGTGCTTTGGCTATCGGTGTAGTTCCAGGAATTAGATGAATTCTAAATTCTACTTCTCTGTCGGGTGGTAATCCCGGGAGTTCTTCCGGAAATACATCTGGGTATTCTAAGACTACAGGAATGTCCTTAAGTTCCTTATCCTTAGTGCTAATGATTACAGAAATCATATACATTATTCCTTGCTTTCGTTCATAACTAGCAACTTTCATTACTGAAATGAACTTCATGGGTTTACGTGGCTTATCTCCTATAATCATAATTACTTCTCCGGTGGGTGCACGAATTTCTATGGAATTCTTATCACATAGAATTCGAGCATGGTTAGCTACTAACCAATCCATTCCTAACACAACATCGAATTCAGCTAATTTCATAGGTAGTAGGTTTGCAGAGAATTTATGACCTAAAAATTCTATAATTCCTTTTTGCAAAACCTTATTTATGCTAACAGAATTTCCATCTGCTGTTTCGACTGTAAAAATCTGCCTAAGGTTGGTTAAAGGTAAATTAAGAGCTTGGCAGAATGAAGTATTGATAAAACTTTGGTTTGCACCAGAGTCAAATAATACTTTTGCATACACATTGTGAACTAAGAACGTACCAGCTATCACATCTGGAATGAGTTCTGCTTCTTGAGTGGTTAGCTGGAATGCTCTGACATTCTTTTTAGTAGCTCCATCGGCCGTCTTGGCTTTGTTGTCTGCTGGTTTGACCAAAATTTTGGACATTCTGTTTTGAAATGTCCTGCTTCTCCACAGTTAAAGCAGATTCTTGTTTTCTTTCTGCAGTCTTCTTCACGATGTCCTACCATTTTGCAAAAGTTGCAGGTTATATTGCATCTTCCATAATGTTTCTTTTGGCAATTCCTGCAGAACGGCGGAATTGAGGATTGCCCTGTTCCTCTTCTCTTGAAGTTACTACTATTACCCATACGAACTCCTTGGGTAATTTTCTGAGCCAGTTCCTTTTTCCTATTTTCATCTCTTGTGCGTACCAGCTCGTCAGTTAGGGTGTTAGCTAATTCTACCACATCGTCAATAGTACGCGGTCTCGCAGCTTTAACGATATTGCGGATTTCGCTAATTAATCCCCAAATATAGCGAGAAATGAGTATCGGTTCTGGCGAAGCCAGTGTTGGTACCACTCTAGCATATTCAAAGAATGTCGAAGTATATCCTCGACAGTCTACACCCATCATCCGATGGTTTAGGAACTTATTCGCCATTTGTTCCTTTTCATACTCAGGACAAAATTTTCTCTCCAACAAACTTTTAAATTCTTCCCAGTCCATGGCGTAAGCCACATTTCTTCCTTTGGCTTGAAGTACCGTGTTCCACCATTCTAGTGCCCCTTCTTTAAACAAATGTGATGTGTACATCACTTTGTCTTTCTCGGCACATTTACTTATTGCAATTACTGCCTCAGTTTTCTCTAACCAACGCAGTGCCGCAGTCGCTCCTTCATTGCCTGCAAACTCAGATGGTTTACAAGCAAGAAATTCTTTGTAAGTGCAACCAGGTGTTGCAGCTTTCATTTTCTTAGGGAGCGGAGCCTGCCTTGGACCGTTATTGTTATTAGTATGATTACCGCCTCCATTTACGCTATTACTGAAGTTATCTTCAGAAGTACGTTTGCTTGGAATGATTTGTTGAGGTTCAGCTTGATTTCTAGCTGCAGCAAGAATTGCTGGAATAGCATTGGCTTTCCCTTGAGTAACGATATTTTCTATATCTTGCTTAGTCATAAATTGCTCTTCCTGGTTATGCTCTGACTGGTTAACCTCGTTAACTGGTTCATTATTAGCATTTTCCATCTGATAATTAATATATATAATTTATTAGTATAAAATAATTAACAATTATACACAAAACAATCATCCACATTTCACAACAAATATATATATATCCAAAATTATCGATTTTTCGATTCCCTTTTTATATATATATTATGCCTCCTTACACACTGATTATTTTACACAAATTTTATTATTTATTTTACACGTTTTATTTTGATTATTATTATATTATTATACAATCATAACTTCACAACCACATTATCTCTTATCCACTGGCATTTCAAAAACGATGTTCCCTCTCATCGTATTTCCAGGAGATTTGTCCTCCTATTTCCCGGATCCTATTCCCAGCGTCCATCAGCTCTTCGCCAAAATGGCGGAGTTCAGCCATATTCTCATTACTCATCGGTGGATTTGGTATAGGTTCTGGGTCAAACTGAGGGAAAAACGTATAAGGATTATTAAGTAGGTTTTGAAACTGCCAATCATTAGTCCACCACTCGTCCATTCCTAAAGGTTGAGTATGGATTAAAGGTTCTGGGATGACTGGTTCCAAATTTATTGGAATTTGAGTTTCGGCAGGATAAGGGTAAAGGTTGGTATTAATAGGTCTAACGATATCACAGCTCGCCAATATCTGATCCAACTCTTCTTGTAATGGCAACTCCTCGACTTGCCTTGAACTTTCCCCAATTTCTCTTTCTACTTGCTTAGTATTTTCCTCAACCTCGATTCCTTTTCCTTTATCCATGGGATTTTCTATTTTGGGAACTCTCCTAGTTGCGGGTTTCCTCCTGCGTACACGTCTCCAACCTACCAATCTTCTTCTTTTCTTAGGCTTTGGTTTCTCTAGAGGTGGAGCACAAAATTCCATAGGTTGTTCCACATCAGCAAAGTAACCCATAAAATCTTTGGAAACTTCTGTGTTTACAAGGTAGAGGTTTAGATTCTCTAGGGCTCCATATAACTCATTCATGCTGTTTAGCATATATGCAAAATACTAAATTAAAATTTTATAACAAAATTTCACAGATAACATTCAAGTATTATTGCATACCGTGTAGCTAATTTAATACAAAGGACAACTGACAATTAAAACACACTAGAGTTTATTGTAATTTATTTATTTACTGGGTAAAATTTCTGGCTTGTAGGTGATAAGGGTGCTAATACTGGGTCAAAATATTTTAAAGATTTGCATTTACTGCTACTGTAGCTAGCATATAGAGATCTGTCCATTTTTCATCTAACTTGTCTTCCCATGGTGGGTTACTACCGAGTTTCTGAATTTCCTGATTAACTTTCATTTCTTTTGATTTTATTTTCTCTTGGCTTTTCCTAATAATCAAAACTTCTTTTATTAGAATAAAGTGGTTCCTCATAAAGGGCTTTAAGAACAAATATTCCCTCCTCAGTATCTACTGAGTATCTTGAGGATTGGGATGAACTTCCCTTCTCTTTTTGCGAACTATCTAATTTAAGATAGATATTTGAAAGCTTTTGCTTACCCATACTGTAACTAACAAAGAGTCAGTTAATAAAACACATAATCACAATTAACAATCAGGAAAATTAAGTATTTCTAAATACTTAATTAGCTTAACTCAGTGGCTCTGATACAACCTTTTTCTATCACGGCCCCCGACCCGGTTTGACCCGGTCCAGGAACCGCGGGACATAAATCCCGTGATATTTATTTAATTAAGTTAACAGCGGAAGATTTTAACAGGATCGTTAAACTTTAATAATGCATGATTGTTTTATTTCATAATTAGGGATAAAACCCCGGAAATTTACAATCATATGATTTCACTGAGAAATCTTTATTTTACAAAACATGTTTCTTTATTTTATATTGAGCCACTTCCTTAAGCTTGTAGTGCTTCACGACACTTTTCCTGGATCACAACAGATCACCTGAAACATGTTTGAAAAAGGTTTTATCAGCAGGGAAATACTGGTGAATCATTCTTTTTACTAAAACGACACGTTGTTATAATTTACAGTATTAAGAGCGATTACAATGTTTCCATATATAAACCAACTACCAACAGTATTTGTCACTCGACCATCCATTGGTAACCTCATTGTCCAATGGTGTCTGTGACTATGGTCATATCACCCATTGGCTACCCCGTTGTCCAATGGTGAAGTTTATCAAGTAATGTATACAAAACCCCACATACCGGCTGTAATTTGGTGATTACAAAGACTCAATCCCTGTAATTATAACTTTGAAAATAAACATGCTTTTGGAAATAAATTTGATAAAAAGAGAATGACTCACTTTGAAGATTTAATACGAGCAGAGTCTAGTCTATTGATTAGCCTTGTTAACCTAATTTAAATAACAATGCACACAAAACTAGGTTAGTAACTAATACAGCATTTACGATAACTCACGAGATTAAACCCTCACAACGAATGACAAAGTGCGATACTTAAACATCCATCGAATTAACGACGAATGACAAAGCATAACCCTAATGAGGGCAGCACTTAAACATCCATTGGATAGTTTTAATCGATCGGACATTGAATCGTAGCAGCGATCGAGTTATTACCCTGTTATTGCGGCAGCACTTCGTGAATTGTGTGTGTTTTTGGACTGTTTCTACTATATCTCAGTGCACGAAATGACTTTGAACGTTGAACTAACGCACAATTGCAAGTAACAGGCCCCTATATTTATACTTGAAAAACTGCGCCCTCGCGTGGTGCGAGGACCTCTCGCGTGGCGCGAGAGACACCCTACTACCATAGGGTAGCCTTGTGTACAGGTAGCTTAGCTGAGTTGGTCTCGTATGCAAATTCATTATACACGTAAAACTATTTGGATATTATCAACTAGGGTTTACCCCCCCGAGTTTTAGGGGCCCTGATCCTGATTCTGATTGTTCTGAAAATTTTAGGGTTTATGCAGAATCACTTGGGGATCTTAATTAGGGTTTCCTATTGTATTAAATAAAATAATAATCAGAACTTTTGATGAGAGTTGTTACACTTACATAGATCATTAATTTCTAAGCTTACTTTTTAATAGCTAACTACATTAAATTTGTAACTTATTTTCAAAATATATATTTTTTCAAAAAAAAAAAAAAAATTAATTTAGAGTGTAGGACAAATTACTAGGTGTATAGGATAAATTATGAGTTGTGTAGGATACATTTAAGTATGTGTAGGATAATTTTCGAAATGTGTAGCATAACTTTTTATGTGTGTAGGCAATGAAAATTAGTGTAGAGAATAATAGTCTTTATAAGTAATTAATTACTTAAAGATTGTAATAAATGAGATAAAAGAATAACTACTTAATATTTTACAATTGTACCCTTTGTTCTTTTTCTTCTCAATTAATTTTTCTTCTCAAATGAACCTCCCCCTATATATATATATATATATATGGAGAAGATCATGCGAGAACCACCTCTTATTGCGAGAACCGCGAGAAGCAATGTGAACACAACCAAAAATGCCTAAAAATAGCTAAAAATCACACAAATTTTTTTTTTAATATTTTTTATATAAAAATCGCTACTTTTCGAAGCAAAAAAAATTTTTTGCCACTAAAAGTAGCGATTTGAGCATAAAAAATATTAAAAAAAATTTAGATTTTTTTTAGATTTTTTTAGGTTTTTTGGGGGTTTAGTTTTTAGCATTTTAGCTTGGGGGTGTGGGGGGGGGGGGGTGGGGGGGTTTAGGTTTTTGGGGGGTGGGGGAGGGGGGGTTAGGTTTTTTTTAGGTTTTTTTTAGGGTTTTAGTTTTTAGCATTTAGCTTGGGGGGGGGGGGGGGGTTAGGTTTTTTTTTTTTGGGGGGGGGGGGGGGGTTGGGGGGGTTTAGGTTTGGGGGGGGGGGGGTGGGGGTTAGGTTTTTTTAGCTATTTTAGGTTGTGTTCACATTGGTTCTCGCAATAAGGGTGGTTCTCGCATGAACTCCTCCCTATATATATATATATATGCGTGGATTACAAACTACAACTGAAAATTAAACACACTAGTAGTTATGCATCGGTATCTATTTTAGTCTATCTATTTTAATTGGTTATATATTTATATACATATAGGGGTCGCTAAAATGAAAACCACCTCCAGTTGTAAGAACCGTGAGAACTACACCGTACGGGGCGAGGTGGACCGAATTTTTTTTCATAAACGTAGATGCGTGTATTATAAACACATTTATAAAAAAAAATTCAAAAAAAATGCCGTGTGTAGTTTTGTTTGTGTTTACGGGTACCGTAAATTTTAAACAAAATTTACGGTACCCGTAAACGCAAACTTGTGGTGCTCAAAACTACACACACAACATTTTTTTTTTTGAATTTTTTTTTACAAATGTGTTTATAATACACGCATCTACGTTTATGAAAAAAAAATTTGGTCCACCTCGCCCCGTACGGTGTAGTTCTCACGGTTCTTACAACTAGAGGTGGTTTTCATTTTAGCGGTTCCCTATACATATATATATTTATATATATTTTATCAAAGTACAAAATTACACACATATCTAGGCATTATTCTAGGTGCCGTTCATCTAGTACTGCATTTCATTATCATCATATTTCTAAATTAGTTTCTCCCCTGTCTGTCGAATTATATTCCCTTCATCCACTAAATTTTCGCCATGCTGACGGAGTTCCTGCACGTATTCTTGACTCATTGGTGGGTTTAACAGTGGTTCTGGCACTGGTTCTTCGGGGGTATTGATGTGTGAAAAGTGTATATATTAAATGTAACACCTCGAAAATTCACGTCCTATAATGTGTTGATCGGCAGGCCCAGGCGGCCCGCGTGAAGATCGGCAAAATGGGAGGCGGGTCGCGTCAGGCCGCCAGATGCAGAAAAGCGGGACAGACTCCTGGAAACGCGGAATTTCGATCTTAAACGACATTTTAACATGGTGGGCGACCCCTAAACTGTACTAGGGCACTAGAGACACATGTTGGATGGTTGTGGTCGATCATAGAGCTATGTGTCAAGGAATTGTGGTGGGTTGATTCACTATAAAAGGCCTTGACATGCAAACAAGTTCTTCACACTTCCTTCTTGCAATCTGATCAATTCTAGAGCTCTCAAGCAGGTCCAACTGATCATAAGTCGTGCATAGGACTCTTGTAAGTCTGCTAGTCCTTCTTTAATTGAGTTTAGCTTGTTTAATTAGCTAAAAGTTAAACCGTCGTAATTACGGTTTGACTTCAAGATTAGTCAACAATGGCTCAGTCATATCTCGAATTAAAAGTAGTTATAGGTTGGTATTTACGTGGGTAATAAAACCTCAAAAGGGTTTCCCCTGGTCACCACTCTAACCAGGTCAAAAGTCGGGTCAAACTAGTTTAGAAAAAGTCAACAGGAAGCTTAAAATGTCATTTATGCATAATTAACATTATAGACCATATACAACCTGTTTGATCATTGTTATAACTTAGTAATAAGTGTAAGAACATGTCTAAACATGTTCAACCCGACAATTTCCTGTTTAGACCCGGTTCGGAACCGAAAGTCACATAGTTTGACTTTCACTTTGACTTTCAGTTCTGACCCGTTAAGGAATGTTTTAGAAATGCCTCAGAGCTTTAATTGGACTAGGTTACATGTTAGAACAACCCTCTGTGATTATACACCTTGGTTCATTAGTTATCCAATTAATATGCATGTTTCCGTTAATTGCTCATATGTTGACCGTTATGCCCTTATTACCTTAAAACGTGATTTATGAAAATGTAAAAGTGTAGAAACCTTAAATACTGATATATAAACTTGTATGCAAAGTTTGACATCAGTTTGACTTGTAGATTAAGAGTTATGCTCAATATCGCAAATTTAAAGCTTTTTGTTAATTAAACGGCATAATTAGCGTATAGCCTAGTTAAGCCTACTTTTTGGTATCAAACTTAATACCCACTGATGTAATATATTATTTTGGGATTTTTAAAGATTTTTAATTAATTTTAGGCTGAGCATAACTAGTAGTCGTAGGCTTAATCCGGTAATTGTCGGTTTTGCCCTTACGGGCCATAAAATGAGTTTTACCTATCTAAACGACTCCAAACCTTTTGCTACTGATCACATATGATAAATAAATTATTTTAAGCCTTCTGGAAAGATAAAAATATCAGATTTAAGTTTCGAACCCGGAAATGGCCTTTAAGCGCCTTATTTAGCGTTTTTAACGCATAGTATGTATTAAAATCATATTGAACATACCCGGGTTGATACCTACTGATATATTAGGCAAATTATAATATTTTAACAGTAAGCAAAGGTTGATAAACTCAGACTTCAGTTTTGAGCTTTTCGGCTTATGTGAAATTACCAAAATACCCCTACGGGGCATAGTTTGGTTAAAAATGATAAGTTTCACATATATGCCTTAACTTACTGATATAACTTAGCAAGTGGAGTATATTTACTGATTACATCAGACCTGTAACTCAGTTAAACACTTAGACGCTTTTATAAACTTTTAAATGACCAAACTACCCCTACGGGGCCTAGTTTGTGTTTAAACACGTTTCGGGCATAATGAAAGACATCTTACTGATGTCACAACATATTTGAGGCACAATTAACTTAGGGAACCTGTATATAGCTCACATGAATACACGTCACGCTTATTACGCGTACGGTTCGGTTTATGTAACAAGTTTACATAAATTAGCCGAAACGGGTCAAACCTTAACGATTTTATCTCAAAATCCAGAATGTGAATAATAAACCCATATTAAACAAGTCTTCAAACTTGTCGGGTCTGAATCACATTCTATCCGGTCTTCGCTAAATCGTGCGTGCAAACCGTATCTTGAAACTAGTCGGTCTAAGCTTAAGCTTAATAAAAGGCCCGTTAGAATTCTAATAGGTTATTATAAACCTTCGTTCCAGATTAGGAGGACCAGTAAAAGCTACGTGCATTTTGCTTATTGTGATTAATACTTACTCAGGTAAATACTTTTAACTTATTTTCCCTATACGGGCTTGGGTTACGGTATATAGCATACCGCTTGATCGAGCATCAAATCTCCACAGTCGAGTGGGTAGTTGAATAATTTGATTGGCTCGTTTAAACAGTCTTGTTTACTTAAAGCCTTTGGGGGGTTAATGACCATGTCCCGGATATCCTTGGCATCATCTTACGAGATGGCCACGACCTGAGCACGGGGTGTAGGCGTACACCTGTCAGTGTATAACTCTATAATGTGGTGTGTCTATTGATCTTTAACCCGGACAAGATCCGGGCTACTGAACGCACAAGTAACATGTAATTCGTTCACAAGATTATAATATTAAATAATTCTCCCAAGTTATAAAAATGTTTATGCCATGTGCATCCAAACCAATTTTAAATCATTTTTCAAATGAGTCAGTTGATTGTATTTACCAGTGTAAACTGACGTATTTTCCCAAAAAGACTGAATGCAGGTACTAAACGAAATTGGCTAGATTGTCTCTTTAGCATCAATAAAAAGTCTCGCAAGCTTAGGATGCCTGAAGTCTGTTGAACCATTGTTTCTATTTTTATTTCGATCCGTTCTGTGGATAAACATCCGAACATTGTGATACTTGATATTACAATAATTCATTCGGTTGTATTATATCTTTAAATTTGCTTCCGCTGTGCATATTAAATATTGTGTTGTTTGACTATTACGTTGCCAACCACGTCACGATACTCCCCCACCGGGCCCACCGGTGACACGTGGAAATCGGGGTGTGACAGGTTGGTATCAGAGCCAACACTGAGTGAATTAAACACTAGCCTTTTGTGTTTAATCTCAGTTACACAATTGCACTTATCTAAACTTTCGAGTCTAGACATATAACATAGGACAAATTCCACCTTATTCGGTTTTTGTTTTGTCCTTTAAATTTTATATTTGTTATTGTTATCTCATGCTATATTGACAGGATTAACAAGATGCCTCCAAGATTCTTTAGGAGACGAGGAAGAGGCAAGGGGCCAATCACCGCCCCTAATGATAATGAAGCTGGACCTTCGCAACGGCGAGCTCCATCCACTACCGAGAGTGACAACCCTCGGGAGAACCGGAGAAACCTGTTCGAGCCGGCCAGACGGTCGGTTTCGCATAGTTCAACAACTCCTGTTCTTAACCCTTATGAACCCAATAACCCTCAACCGTCCTACATACCACTTCAGCGATCCCTGTCTCATCATTCGTATGGTGACCCCACACCCATCTTTCGAGGCCAATTTAATCCGGCCAATTACTTACCAGAACCCGTGGGTTTTAACCCACTGGGGCCAGACGATCACTTCTCCGGTGATAACGCGAACGACATGGACGAGGATACTGATCCCGTCGAACCTGCAAGTGGCACTCCAAACCATCCGATCGAGATCTCCGATGGATCTTCTTTCCACGGATCACCCTATGGTGGTCCAGACAGTTTCCAAGCCATGTTCACTCGGCACGAGTGGTACTACACACCTTCTCACCACTCGTCGCCTCATGAGCAGCAGCAGCAGCAGCAGCAACATCATCAAGATTCCTCTGAGGATCACCGATTTGTGGCAGTTATGCCACCACCTCCACCGCCACCAGTTCAGCCGGCACCTCCTCAACCGCCAAGGCGTAGGAGAACCGGTTCCCGCATATCGGCACGAGCAGGGGACTTCCATTTCAGTTCCCCACGTCAGTCAAGTGCCAGCCACTACCCGCCACATAAGGAGGACCCACAAATGGGTGGACCTTCCAACCCCGCGATGCCGCAGCCGCCGCCAATGGGTTTTGATAACCCAATCCCAGCATATACGGGTTCCATGGCTTATAACCCGTTCGAGCCGCCACTCCACAACAACTATGGGTATGCAGAGGCCGACCCCTACTTGGTGGCAGCTAACTACAATGCCCTGCACCCAGAAGGACCATGCGGAGCTCCATGGGGAGTTGGGTACCCAACACAAGGGTACCAGATACCACCTAGGCCAATCATACGGACTCAATCGCAGCCGCCTAGGTTCTCCCTACCTGAGCATGAGGAACTCCTTCAGAGGCTGGATCAGGTGGAACGGGAAGTGCACAGGGACCGTAGGGAGAGACAGACTTTCTTCCAAGGATAGTAGGATTGATCAAAGGGAAGAACAAGAAGGATCATTGAATCCTTCCATTTTCTGTATAAGCCCCTGCGTGGGTGTATTTGGTTGTTAAGCCCCTATGTGGGTATGTGTGTTTGTATGTTTGCTTTGAGCCCCTGCGTAGGCCTATCTTTCAATAAACCCCTACAAGGGTATATTGTTTGTGTAAGTCCCTGCGTGGACAATTATGTTATTAAGCCCCTGCGTAGGCATGTGTGTTATTAAGCCCCTGCGTGGGTAAGTACTTGTTTGACCCCTGCGAGGGTAAGTTTGTTATTTGAAAAGACCCGTTTAGGGCAGTGTATAATATTCTGAATAAATCAATGGAATGTTTGTTTTATAAATTTCATGTTTGCCGATTTGCGCATAAATAATTTATAAATGAAATAAATAAATTAAGATCATTCCTTTTAAATTAATCTGCCTATGTAATTATTTAATTAAGAGTCTTAAAGTGTGAAACCTAGCCTCGTGTCAAATATAAGACCGGGCCAAGATGGAAAGACCTGTTTAAAAGATTCAAATCCCTGTTAACATCTTAAAACATGTTAACACTCCTGGCAGAAGTGATTCGTTAAAATCACATGTCATTCTTATATGTATAAGGATTCTTTAGAAGATTCCAAACCCAATTATATGATCTCTGAATCATGGGTTAAGATCATCAATTAAGATGATCATATTTTACCATACGTGGTAATATGATGCCTACGGGCCCAGCTCACTTCCATATGAGCCAAAAGACAGAGGTAGCTACGACTCCCTGTCTGATAAGGGTAATGAACTAGGTTCAAACCTTAAAAGTCTTGATTCTCTGAAATCATAGTTTATAATTTAAATTGTCCATGTGACTAAGCCTTATGTGCTAATATATATTGTTATTGTTTATAATTAGGATAAATTTTAATTGAAATCCTAAATTAATACGATTAATAAGTTAACCAAATATGGTCTCTGTTTACCATGGTTAACGAGTTACCCTAAAGGGTAATTCCATAATAAACTCCCAAATAAATTATTGTCCTTGTTTTCTGCAACAGTTCAATTCAAATGGCTGACTCAAATGAAATAAATAGCCATCCAGTGGAGCAAAATGAGAACGCCCAGATTACGTTAACGGGTGCTGAATTAAAAGCGATCATAGACGGCGCTGTTACACAGGCTTTGGAAAGGCAGTATGAAGAGTACAGTGGGACTCATAGTAGGACCCAATCTACACAGCCTTCAAAGCCACCACCCAAGAAGGATGACCCGAAGAAAAACGATGATCGACGCCCCTCGAACCACAGTGCTCCATCTCAGCAGGTTATACGAAATCAAGGGCCCTATGACAAGGGTTGCTCGTATAAATATTTTGTTTCTTGCAAGCCCCGGGATTTCACTGGGGAGAAGGGAGCCATTGACTGTATGACATGGCTGGATGAGATGGATACGGTTGTAGACATCAACGGATGTGCTGAGAGAGACGTGGTCAAGTTTGTGTCACAGTCTTTTAAGGGTGAAGCGTTAGCATGGTGGAGATCTCTGATTGAGGCCACCGGAAAGATCCCATTGTATAATATGTCGTGGGATCAATTTGTCGCCCTCATCAAGGAAAATTTCTGCCCTCAGCATGAGGTGGAGAAGATAGAGTCTGATTTTCTATCCTTGGTGATGACAAACCTCGACTGTCAGGCTTACCTAACGAGCTTCAACACTATGTCTCGGTTGGTTCCATACCTGGTAACCCCGGAACCAAAACGGATAGCTCGTTTTATTGGTGGTTTAGCCCCCGAGATCAAGGCAAGCGTAAAAGCTTCTCGGCCAGCGACTTTTAGATCAGTAGCTGACATTTCCTTATCCCTCACTCTGGATGCGGTTAGGCAGAGATCGCTGAGGAATAAGGAGGCTGAGAAGAGGAAGCGTGAAGATGATGGTTCACGAAGGTCGAGCAAGAAACACCGTGGGAACGGTGACAACAAGAAAGGATCTGACTCAAGGAAAGAGGGGCATAATTCTGGTGAGAAGCCCAAATGCAAGATATGCAAGAAGCAGCACTTTGGAAAGTGCAGACTTGAGTCGAACTCGCAGACTCAGTCAAAATCTTATGCTTGTGGTATTTTCAAGTCCACGGATCACAAAACCTTGGATTGCAAGAAGATAAAAGACGCAACGTGCTACCGTTGCAATGAAAAGGGCCACATTAAAACCAACTGCCCTAAGTACAACAAGAAGCCTGAAGAGGCTAAGAAGACTAATGCTAGAGTCTTCAGAATGGACGCGAAAGAGGCTGTGCAAGACGATAATGTCATAACAGGTACCTTCCTTGTAAATGATGTGTTTGCAAGAGTACTTTTTGATTCAGGCGCAGATAAGTCTTTCGTAGATCATAAGTTTTGTAAATTGTTGAATTTACCTGTCAAAACCTTAAGCGTAAACTATGAGGTAGAGTTAGCAGATGGTACCATAGAAACCGTCTCAACTGTGTTAGATGGATGTGTTATATCCATTAAGAACCATTCTTTTCCTCTGTCTCTACTTCCGTTTAAGTTGGCTGGTTTTGACATAGTTCTGGGTATGGACTGGTTATCTCATAACCAGGCCCAAATTGTCTGTAACATGAAACAAGTGGTAATAAAGACTCCGTCTGGTGAATCACTTACCATTCGGGGAGACACTCAGTATGGGCTGCCTGAGCAAGCGACTATGCTCAAGGCTTCAAAATGTTTAAAGAGGGGTTGTGTCATCTACATGGCACAAGTGATTATTGATGAGCCTAAACCAAAGATAGAAGACATCCCTGTCATCTCTGAATTTCCAGAAGTTTTTCCGGAAGAACTACCTGGGTTGCCACCAGATAGGCAAGTGGAATTCAGGATCGATATCATCCCCGGAGCAGCACCTGTTGCTCGAGCACCTTATAGATTGGCGCCCACAGAGATGAAAGAATTGAGGACACAGCTAGATGAATTGCTAGCCAAGGGTTTCATTAAACCTAGTTCGTCTCCTTGGGGAGCGCCAGTCCTGTTTGTAAAGAAGAAGGATGGATCGATGCGTCTGTGCATCGACTATCGTGAGCTTAATAAGGTCACGATCAAGAATAGATACCCTTTACCCAGGATCGACGATTTGTTCGATCAGTTACAAGGAGCCAGTTATTTCTCGAAGATTGATTTGAGGTCAAGCTACCATCAACTGAAGGTTAGAGATGAAGACGTGCATAAAACTGCATTTAGGACTCGTTATGGTCATTACGAGTTCCTAGTGATGCCTTTTGGGCTCACCAATGCACCGGCCGCATTCATCGATCTCATGAATCGCGTTTGCAAGCCGCACTTAGATAAATTTGTCATCGTCTTCATTGACGACATTCTCATTTATTCTAAGAACCAAGCTGACCATGAGAAACACCTTCGATGTATTCTCAAACTTTTACACCAAGAGAAACTCTATGCCAAATTCTCTAAGTGTGAATTTTGGCTATGAGAAGTCCAATTTCTTGGACATGTGGTCAGTGAGCGTGGTATCCAAGTGGATCCCGCTAAAGTTGAAGCTGTTATGAATTGGCAAGAGCCAAAGACGCCTACGGAGATTCGTAGCTTCCTGGGATTGGCAGGATATTACAGGCGTTTCATTGAGAATTTTTCAAGGATTGTTGCACCCCTAACTTCCTTGACCAAGAAGAAAGTAAAGTTCGTTTGGGGCCCTAAGCAGCAAGAGTCCTTTGAAGTTTTGAAACAGAAGTTGAGCAACGCCCCGGTGCTGACATTACCTGAAGGCACTGAAGAATTCGTAGTTTACTGCGATGCTTCACACACTGGCATGGGGTGTGTGCTTATGCAGAAAGGCAAGGTTATTGCCTATGCATCACGACAGTTAAAGGTGCACGAAAAGAACTACACCACCCACGACTTGGAATTGGGTGCCGTTGTGTTCGCACTGAAACTGTGGAGGCATTATCTTTATGGAATCAAGTTTGTGATCTATTCTGATCACAAAAGCCTCCAGCACCTGTTTAATCAGAAGGAGTTAAACATGAGGCAACGCCGTTGGATGGAGACTTTGAATGACTATGGTTGTGAAATCAAGTACCATCCCGGCAAGGCGAATGTAGTCGCTGATGCCTTGAGTCGAAAGGAAAGGATGAAACCCATCCGAATCAATGCCAAGCGCATGGAAATAAAGAATAATTTGATTGAAAGGGTGTTAGCTGCACAGAAGGAAGCTGTGTTGGAAGCTAACTATCCTAATGAAAAGTTTGGAGTAACTGAGGAGCAGTTAACTCTTAGCAAGGACGGGATTTTAAGATTGAATGGACGAATATGGGTTCCAATTTATGGGGGACTTCGTGATGTTATCCTCCAGGAAGCCCACAGTTCCAAATACTCCGTTCATCCTGGAGCTGATAAGATGTACCAGGATCTAAAGGCAAATTATTGGTGGATAGGCTTGAAAAAGTCTGTAGCCACCCATGTAGCTAAATGCTTGACATGTGCGCAAGTCAAAGCCGAGCATAAAAAACCGTCAGGTTTGCTACAACAGCCTGAGCTTCCTACGTGGAAGTGGGAAATGGTGACGATGGATTTCATCACCAAGTTGCCAAAGACAAGGAAGGGCAATGACACAATATGGGTTATAGTTGATAGACTGACTAAGTCAACACATTTCTTACCCATCAAGGAGACTTATAGCTCCGACATGTTAGCCCAGTTATACGTTGATAAGATTGTAGCCTTACATGGCATACCTGTGGCTATTATCTCTGATAGAGATACTAGGTACACGTCGCATTTTTGGAAGAGTTTCCAACAATCTTTGGGCACACGTTTGAATTTTAGTACGGCTTATCATCCTCAGACTGACGGTCAGAGTGAGCGTACTATTCAAACGTTGGAAGACATGCTATGTGCATGTGCGATCGATTTGGGTGGTAGCTGGGATAAGAACCTACCATTGATCGAATTCTCCTACAACAATAGCTACCATACCAGCATTAAGGCTGCGCCTTTTGAGGCATTATACGGTAGAAAGTGTAGATCGCCTATTTGTTGGGCGGAAGTTGGAGATATCCAGTTATCAGGACCAGAGATCGTGTTCGAAACGACGGACAAGATTGTCCAGATTCGTGACCGTCTCAAAGCTGCCCGGGATAGGCAGAAAAGTTACGCTGATCCTAAGCGTAAGGATTTTCACTTCGAGGTAGGTGGCAAAGTCCTACTTAAAGTGTCACCCTGGAAGGGAGTGATGCGGTTTGGTAAGAAAGGTAAGCTAAGCCCGAGATACATAGGACCTTTCGAGGTTATCGAACGTGTCGGGTCAGTTGCCTATAAGTTAAACTTACCAGAAGACCTCAGTGGAATTCACAATGTGTTCCACATCTGCAATCTGAAAAAGTGTTTCACTGACGAATCACTGGTTATACCACATACAGATGTGCATATAGATGAGAGCTTAAGATTTGTTGAAAAACCTTTGTCGATTGAGGATCGACGGGTTAAGAAGCTTCGAAGGAAGCATGTGCCTATTGTTAAGGTCAGATGGGATGCCCGTAGAGGTCCCGAATTCACGTGGGAGGTTGAATCCACGATGAAAGAAAAGTACCCTTACTTATTTCAGTAAATCTCGGGTCGAGATTTATTTTAAGGGGGTGAGGATGTAACACCTCGAAAATTCACGTCCTATAATGTGTTGACACGTGTCATAAAGTTTGAACGTGTGAAAGAATGTTATAAAAGGACTAAAGTTGACAAACATGGAAAGTATGTGATTATACGGGTTCTAAATGTCAACAGTGAATAAATATACTTCATAATAACCCTACATGATGTTTATAACATCAAACGAATAAATCATGGATCATACGAAGCAAAAAGTGAGAGATTACAAACTACAGGGGTTAAATGTGTCAACATGTTTAAAGATATACCTCTGAGTGACCTTTTGACAAACCCAAAGCTTTGTAAATGTTAATTATGCTCACTAGAATGCACGATTAAAATTTCATAAAGTTTCGTTATCGTATGAGAAAGTTATGACCAAATTCGTATGCGAGGGGTTAAAGTGCAAACATTGAAAGTTAAGGCTTTTCGGGTTAACCGGAAGTGTTCGGGGACTTGGCAAAGTGGGTATAAGTCCTAAAGCCCTTGTGGGTAAAGATAAGGGGGTCAAAATGCAATTAAAAAGCTTGATTGCCCTTTCAAATAAACCAAGGGTTAACTTTGCAATAAATAGAAAATAAAAAAAAATCTGATTCGCAGGCCCAGGCGGCCCGCGTGAAGATCGGCAAAATGGGAGGCGGGCCGCGTCAGGCCGCCAGATGCAGAAAAGCGGGACAGACTCCCGGAAACGCGGAATTTCAATCTTAAACGACATTTTAACATGGTGGGCGACCCCTAAACTGTACTAGGGCACTAGAGACACATGTTGGATGGTTGTGGTCGATCATAGAGCTATGTGTCAAGGAATTGTGGTGGGTTGATTCACTATAAAAGGCCTTGACATGCAAACAAGTTCTTCACACTTCCTTCTTGCAATCTGATCAATTCTGGGGCTCTCAAGCAGGTCCAACTGATCATAAGTCGTCCATAGGACTCTTGTAAGTCTGTTAGTCCTTCTTTAATTGAGTTTTGCTTGTTTAATTAGCTAAAAGTCAAACCATCATAATTACGGTTTTACTTTGAGATTAGTCAACAATGGCTCAGTCATATCTCGAATTAAAAGTAGTTATAGGCTGGTATTTATGTGGGTAATAAAACCTTAAAAGGGTTTCCCCTGATCACCACTCTAACCAGGTCAAAAGTCGGGTCAAACTAGTTTAGAAAAAGTCAACAGGAAGCTTAAAATGTCATTTATGCATAATTAACATTATAGACCATATACAACCTGTTTGATCATTGTTATAACTTAGTAATAAGTTTAAGAACATGTCTAAACATGTTCAACCCGACAATTTCCTGTTTAGACCCGGTTTGGAACCGAAAGTCACATAGTTTGACTTTCACTTTGACTTTCAGTTCTGACCCGTTAAGGCATGTTTTAGAAATGCCTCAGAGCTTTAATTGGACTAGGTTACATGTTAGAACAACCCTCTGTGATTATACACCTTGGTTCATTAGTTATCCAATTAATATGCATGTTTCCGTTAATTGCTCATATGTTGACCGTTATGCCCTTATTACCTTAAAACGTGATTTATGAAAATGTAAAAGTGTAGAAACCTTAAATACTGATATATAAACTTTTATGCAAAGTTTGACATTAGTTTGACTTGTAGATTAAGAGTTATGCTCAATATCGCAAATTTAAAGCTTTATGTTAATTAAACGGCATAATTGGCGTATAGCCTAGTTAAGCCTACTTTTTGGTATCAAACTTAATACCCACTGATGTAATATATTATTTTGGGATTTTTAAAGATTTTTAATTAATTTTAGGCTGAGCATAACTAGTAGTCGTAGGCTTAATCCGGTAATTGTCGGTTTTGCCCTTACGGGCCCTAAAATGAGTTTTACCTATCTAAACGACTCCAAACCTTTTGCTACTGATCACATATGATAAATAAATTATTTTAAGCCTTCTGGAAAGATAAAAATATCAGATTTAAGTATCGAACCCGGAAATGGCCTTTAAGCGCCTTATTTAGCGTTTTTAACGCATAGTATGTATTAAAATCATATTGAACATACCCGGGTTGATACCTACTGATATATTAGGAAAATTATAATATTTTAACAGTAAGCAAAGGTTGATAAACTCAGACTTCAGTTTTGAGCTTTTCGGATTATGTGAAATTACCAAAATACCCCTACGGGGCATAGTTTGGTTAAAAATGATAAGTTTCACATATATACCTTAACTTACTGATATAACTTAGCAAGTGGAGTATATTTACTGATTACATCAGACCTGTAACTCAGTTAAACACTTAGACGCTTTTATAAACTTTTAAATGACCAAACTACCCCTACGGGGCCTAGTTTGTGTTTAAACACGTTTCGGGCATAATGAAAGACATCTTACTGATGTCACAATATATTTGAGGCACAATTAACTTAGGGAACCTGTATATAGCTCACATGAATACCCGTCAGGCTTATTACGCGTACGGTTCGGTTTATGTAACAAGTTTACATAAATTAGCCGAAACGGGTCAAACCTTAACGGTTTTATCTCAAAATCCAGAATGTGAATAATAAACTGTTAGGCCCTAAAGTGTGAGACTGACGCATCAAATTAATACAACGAGCTATGGTTACGAACTGGGCTTTACCGGGTTAGTTTATATTAGGTTTTGGACCTTTATAGGTCACTTGGGCCAAGCTATAGGCCATGTGGGCCAAGCAGGCCCAAGGGGAGCCCATGTGGGAAATGGGCTTGTCTATGTATATAAACAAGTTTCTAACTTGTTTTAGGTTTTGAACTGCTTAGAGCCTCAGTTACATAACTTTTAGAGTCACAGAGAGGGAGGCGATTTGGTGGTGTAGGAACTTGTACCAGACGGTTTTGCTAGTTGATAGTAATAGAATCGTGTGCAAGTTTGAAAGTGATTCGGTATTGTGTTCTTCGTTTTTCAATTGCTTTTCGGTTTATCTTGAATCTCACCAAGTTTGGTTTCCGCACAAACTTGGTGATTGTTTGATATCATTGAAAGATCCGTTTCACGGGACTTACAAGTGGTATCAGAGCCAAAGAACCTGTTTCTAGGTTCGGTTTGATATCAAATTTTCAAGATTTTGATTTTTTGTTCATCGTGTTCTTCGCGGTATTCAAAGTGTTCATCGGGTTAGTTTGAAATAATCATCATATTTTGCTCTTTTGATCTTATTAGAAGGTGTTAAAGGATTAAAGTTTTTGTTAAATTGATTTGGAAATATATTCTATTTTTGATAAGATATAAAATTTTTGAATAAGTTTCCAAAATTTTCGGAACTGCATTATTTTTAAAAGGTCAAAAGGGATTTCCAAATTCCAAAAGTTTGAATTTCGAGTTTCAAAATTTGGAAACGCATCATTTGAAAACATCTCTTCGTGGTCTCGACTCGTATTCCTGGCAATCATCCTTCATAAGTCTCGAGTCCTACATTCTGGTCTCAACTCCTCACCTCTCCAGTCTCGACTCACATCAACCTTTCCAACTCAGAGTTCTCGAGTCGCAACCTCCATTATCATTACTGGTCTCGACTCATCATCATCATCATCACAGTCTCGACTCATCATCCTCACACGGTCTCGAGTTGCAAGCTTCATCGTCTCGAGTCGCAATCACGGTCTCGACTTCACATTTTTCAAACGGTCTCGACTCTTCACGGTTTCAAAGTCTCGAGTCGCAACCTAGGTTCCGAGTCACAACCGAGATCTCGAGTCATCACTTTCTGTTCTCGAGTTGCCATCAGCAAAGGTTTCGAGTCCAACGTTTTCGAGTCGCAGCCATCAATCCCTTACCGTACACCTGATCACCTGCAACTATCTTCTTCACCGTAACCACCATCGTCATCACGTGTTCTCCGTTCAACATCTCCGTTCACCCTTAGCATCTCCGATCACCTTCTCCGTTTGTCTCCACCTGCAACTTTCTACTACACATCACAACCATTAACAACCACTGCAGTCACGATCATCGTCTACACCATACTTCTGATCACCATTCACTATCTCCGTTAACATCATCATCATCGTTCATCATCTCATCGTCATCGATCATCATCATCCCCGGCGACGGTGTTGTTAGAAAAGAGTTGACGGTTGAACATTTGGTAGGGTTCGGTGTGTTGTTTGAACGAAGAAGACGACAGACGTTATATATTTGTCTTTTAGGTTTTTATTATAATAATAATTATCATTTTGTAATCATTACATAATCATAATCATTAATTATAATATATTAATAATAATAATAAGTATAACTTAATAAAAATATAAAAAAAAATAAAAAAAAAGGTTTGTTTTGGTTTGTGATAAAATTTGACAGGTTTTTGAGGTGCGGTTTTAAAAAGCGGGTTCATTCGACTGCTGAGTGTTTGAGTTAGCGAGTGCACGGGTTCTCGTTTGGTTTGTGTTTTGAGGAAAAGAAAAAAAGTATCAACCACCCGCTGAAATTATGGCATTTGTGTTTCACAAACCTGCGGCTCAAGAAATTACTCGTGAAGAGATACTTTCTGTTTTCTGCACTCCTGAGTGTAGAGAAAGGGTTGAAGCTTATAGAATACACAACGCTGAGCTAATTCAAGATTATCAAGATATAAAAAATAAAAATTTCACATTATCGAAAAATGAAAAACTTTATAAAGAAAAGATTGAAGCTCAGCGAAAAGACATCATCAAACTCAAAGATGATGTAAGTGTAAAAACAGCCCATTTTCTAGAAGCTCAGGAGAAAGTATGTATTTTGACTAAGGAACTGGAAGATATCAGAGATAGATATCAAATAAATGAGCTTAATATTAAGAAATTTGATTCTTCTAGCAAGTTAGTCAAAAACTTGTGTGATCAACAGCTCGCATACAAGGAAAATAAAGGGCGTGGTTTGGGTTTCAATCAAGTTCCTCCTCCATATAATGACAACTACACATATTTACCCATGACTGAGGAGGAATTGATGAATGAGGACAAGATGACTTATGGCCCAAAAACTGATAAGTCATCAATCAACAGTGAACATGTTGAGAGTCGAGCAACACAGTCGATCACGTTTGTTGCTAATTGTGCAAATGATACTAATGCTTCGTCTTCTTTCGCAGATGAAGTAACAGTTGAAAATGTAGTTAGGGATGAACAAGCATCAGAGTCTGGTTCTTATGAAAATTTAATAAATGAACTTAATCAAGACTCTATTTCGACATGTGATATTTTTAACTCGGTTTTTCACTCTGTGATTAATTTCAGGCCTGACGGTTTGGGCGAAAACGTTGATGCTTGTGAAACAAAGACTGAAACGACAAATGAAACGAATGAGCCAGTTGAACCATCTGATTCCAAATGTGAATCATCTGAAGCAACTGATTCTGAGAAATTGGAATCAGTTGACTCTAGTGGATTCAGCTCAAAGGCGTCATGTGCAGAACCGTTTTGTGCTGAAAATTTGTCAAATGTTTCAGATGAAGTTCCTGCTAAAGTTTCTGGTATTTCATCTAACAAACCAGAACTCTCCGATTCTGTCAAAGCTGATGACATGAAGGATGAAGAGAAGATTGACGTGAACAAGGCTCCAAGTGCGCAAGCTAAACAATCTGAACCTTCTGTTAGTGATGAAAAGTTTCAGATCAAGCAACAAGAGTCGAAGCGAGCAGGTAAAGGACGCGGAAATAAGAAGCCTAAACATCAAAGACGATCAGGCTCTCCACAGTCCTCAACGGGCATCGACAGTCCTCAAAAGGCTCGTGATAAGAAAAATACCTTTGTTAAGCCAGTCTGTAATGGCAAATGTGAGAAATATGCATTTGACTGTGCTAACAAAGCTTTCGAAAAGACTGGTGAGATTTCTGAACAAGATATGCAGTCTAATCAAAACAAGAAGAATCAAAAGAAATCTCAACCACAGAAGGCCCTTGCAAATGATATAGACATCCAAATTCATTGTCGTCTGCAAGAAATGTGCAACAAAAACAAGCACAGAAAGGACCGGTTCGTACTTCAGGGCCTGCAAGAGCAAATCCAGCTGATCAGAATGCGTTCTACATAAAGAGACAAACGTGCTTCAATTGCGGCATTGCTGGTCACATTGCTCGAAACTGCATTCACCGTCCCTATGTACCCTATTATATGCAAAATCAGAGGGTTACACCAAAGGATAACTACCATTCTAAGCCAATGAAGGTATCTTCACCTAAGGCAATGAAGAATGTGAATCCCAAGGTTAAACCTTCTGATGGAGATTGGAATGTTGCTAAAAACAAACGGAAGGCTGCTCAGGAACAAAAATGTTTTTCTAAAACTAACAAACCTGAATCAGCTAATGTTGCTCAACCGAAGGCAACAAACACGTTTGTTAAACCGAAGCAGATTTGGAAACCCAAATCCAAGGCAGCAACGTCTCCAATCCTTGAAACAAAAGGGGACTTGTGTTTGAAAGAAGTGTCTTACTTTGATGCTTCAGGAAATCCCAGGACCACGATGGCCTGGGTACCAATGTCTTACTAATCTCCTTACTTTTCAGGAACAACCAAGGAGGAGCTGTTGACAATCTCTGGAATGTTGATAGCGGTTGTTCCAGAGATAAAAACGGGTAACATTTCACTGTTGCAAAAAGTTTAAATTTTTTTTACAGATGATATGTTTCCTTTGGAGGAGATAACAGAAGTAAGAAATGATCAGCAAAAGGTACCATTTAAATTCAGTACTTTGATTTGAATTTGATTAGTCTTCAATCTGATGACGGAACGGTTAAGCAAAAATATTTTTCTCTCTTTTTCTTAGTTTATAATTTGTATATAAAGTGTCCTTTCTCTAGTAAATGGTAAATTTGCGCAAAAATACAAGATTTATGCACAAATTTAGGGGGGGGGGAGGAACATATAGATAGATATAGAGTTTAGGAGGAGAAAACTCAGAAAATACAAAAAGAGTTTGCTGAGTTAGCTGTAAATATGTATTGTTTTAGGGGGAGAAAATGAGAAAAATACAAAAACATTTGAAAAATGAAAAAGTCAAAAAGAGAAATTGCATGATATGGGAAGTGAAATAAATGTTCGTGTTAAAGGGTTTTGACTAACACATGTAAGGTGCCATAGCTGAAAAGACTAGGATCTACTGCGATATGTCGATAGGCTTGACGCTCAACATGATAAAAGATACTAAGTGATATAAACATAACGAACTATGTACCATGTGGGTAACATACCAACGACGTATGATTTTATGGTCTTAAATCTTGCGTTGATAGATAGCCAACATCTGAGGTTTCGGGTCTTTATATTGTTGAATCATCCGGGGATATCTTGGTTGTCTTTCTGTTCAGAACTAAAATTGTACATGAACCCAGGAAAGAAAGTCACTTGGAATTAGCTCATTTCTATTTGAATGTCTGTATGTTGTCCCGATACACACAATTTTGATCTGATTCTGAAATCTTATCTGAAAAAGTCGTGTACCTCCTCTGCTGCATCCAGATATATGCTGACCTGGAGGTGCTAGGCAACGACAGCTTCTGCTGCATCCAGATACATGCTGACCTAGCTGTACGTTGTCGCGCTATAGATCTAATACACCCAAAAGAGGCCCTCTAGTGCCCAAAAAAACCCAAGAAACCTATATCAAACTGAGAAAAACTCATTTGATCTGTATATTATACCATCTCTGCAAAAGATCTATTCTGTTCTCTTCTCAACCTATTCCCAGTTAAGATTTCAGAAATCTGGATTGGACTTGTGAAATATGTGGTAGGGAAGATACTTGCATGATAGAGTGTGCTGTTTATATTTCCAGGATTTGATTAGTATTTATTTGGGTGTTCATTGTTAAGAAATCAAAACATGATAAAACAGATTATATGCAGACCTAGATACAGTCAGGATATCTTAAAGGATGACATCAGTATACTCACCTGCTACGATGAATCGTTGTGCTTACCTTGATCGCTGGGGTATGCCTTGGAATGGGACACACGGGTATAATAGTATAATATTACCTTAAGCATATCACGAAGTTGAAAAATTGAAAGTTGAGCGTTAAAGTTTAAGTGGACAAACATATTGACAATCGCATAGACCAGTTTGATTAGGTTCGTACTGAAAAGTGTTCCTTAGTATGCCTGAGAACGAATTTTGATCCCATTGTAATTGTAATTGTATATTATGGTAGTTGTTTATATTTTGAGTTTTTATTTGTTTTTAGTTCTTAAAAATTAAAAAAATTAAAAAATTAAAAAAATACAAAAATAGTGTCTTGCTTTTCTATAAAATCGAAAATCCAAAAATAGAGTTTTTAATTGTTTTTCTTAAAATTAAAAATGTAACCGTTCTTGAAGATTTGACTGATCATAAAAAGTTGAAAGAATTTAAATTGTGAAATCCGAGTATAAGTACTTGGATGTACCTAGTGTTCATATGGTACTCTCCCTATTGCATAAGAAATGTTTGCTTATGAGTTTGTGAGCATGTGCAGAACTTGATTTCAATCAAGAACAGGGGTTGATGAAGACTGAGATGCTGTTAGTTGCTGAAGAAGCCTGAAGCAGCATCACAACAAGATGTACTTGAGTCAGAAGAACCGGATACGAAACGTCGTTTGACAATGAAAGTGCATACCTGAGTCAGAAGAACCGGATATGAAACGTCGTCTGACAATGAAAGTGCATTTGAAGAAGTACCGTGAACCTGCTTGAAAGACAAAGATTGAAGAAGAAAAGAGCTGCTGAGAATCCTCCTCTCACATTCTTTTTAACAAAGACTTTCAAGAAGATGCTGATCGAGATCCTGATATGAAGCTAACCACAAGAGCTGAAGAAAGAGACCCAGTGCTGAGAGTTCAGAAGTCAAGAACTTCCACAACATCTGCAGCAAAGCGACAACCATAGACTTCGTTGAAGACGTTGCTGATTTCATGTTATGAAGACAATTTGATGGCATCAGTCTAGGGGGAGATTGTTAGGCCCTAAAGTGTGAGACTGACGCATCAAATTAATACAACGAGCTATGGTTACGAACTGGGCTTTACCGGGTTAGTTTATATTAGGTTTTGGACCTTTATAGGTCACTTGGGCTAAGCTATAGGCCATGTGGGCCAAGCAGGCCCAAGGGGAGCCCATGTGGGAAATGGGCTTGTCTATGTATATAAACAAGTTTCTAACTTGTTTTAGGTTTTGAACTGCTTAGAGCCTCAGTTACATAACTTCTAGAGTCACAGAGAGGGAGGCGATTTGGTGGTGTAGGAACTTGTACCAGACGGTTTTGCTAGTTGATAGTAATAGAATCATGTGCAAGTTTGAAAGTGATTCGGTATTGTGTTCTTCGTTTTTCAATTGCTTTTCGGTTTATCTTGAATCTCACCAAGTTTGGTTTCCGCACAAACTTGGTGATTGTTTGATATCATTGAAAGATCCGTTTCACGGGACTTACATAAACCCATATTAAACAAGTCTTCAAACTTGTCGGGTCTGAATCACATTCTATCCGGTCTTCGCTAAATCGTGCGTGCGAACCGTATCTTGAAACTAGCCGGTCTAAGCTTAAGCTTAATAAAAGGCCCGTTAGAATTCTAATAGGTTATTATAAACCTTCGTTCCAGATTAGGAGGACCAGTAAAAGCTACGTGCATTTTGCTTATTGTGATTAATACTTACTCAGGTAAATACTTTTAACTTATTTTCCATATACGGGCTTGGGTTACGGTATATAGCATACCGCTTGATCGAGCATCAAATCTCCACAGTCGAGTGGGTAGTTGAATAATTTGATCTGCTCGTTTAAACAGTCTTGTTTACTTAAAGCCTTTGGGGGGTTAATGACCATGTCCCGGATATCCTTGGCATCATCTTACGAGATGGCCACGACCTGAGCACGGGGTGTAGGCGTACACCTGTCAGTGTATAACTCTATAATGTGGTGTGTCTATTGATCTTTAACCCGGACAAGATCCGGGCTACTGAACGCACAAGTAACATGTAATTCGTTCACAAGATTATAATATTAAATAATTCTCCCAAGTTATAAAAATGTTTATGCCATGTGCATCCAAACCAATTTTAAATCATTTTTCAAATGAGTCAGTTGATTGTATTTACCAGTGTAAACTGACGTATTTTCCCAAAAAGACTGAATGCAGGTACTAAACGAAATTGGCTGGATTGTCTCCTTAGCATCAATAAAAAGTCTCGCAAGCTTAGGATGCCTGAAGTCTGTTGAACCATTGTTTCTATTTTTATTTCGATCCGTTCTGTGGATAAACATCCGAACATTGTGATACTTGATATTACAATAATTCATTCGGTTGTATTATATCTTTAAATTTGCTTCCGCTGTGCATATTAAATATTGTGTTGTTTGACTATTACGTTGCCAACCACGTCACGATACTCCCCCATCGGGCCCACCGGTGACACGTGGAAATCGGGGTGTGACATTAAATTCAAACAAGTTTTAAAAATGGAATTACTAATTGAACCACACACAATCGGCAAGTGCACCGGTCGCAGTGTAGCAAGTAGGTAAGACCGGATGTCAATCCGTGGACACTATGGGCAAAATCTCGATAATGAACCTGTGTCAAAAACCTAGCTAATTTAAAAAGAGAATTTTTTTTTGAATTTCTAAAAACCTAATCAAATTAATAAGCAATAAAAGGAATTTTACGCAAACAAGACACGACAGCAAACTGAATGCAACAGGCAGGCGAACTCGAAAAAGGGGATCTAGGAACAAATATGATGAGAAGGAACTACCTAGGTGTTGAATCCTTAGACTCATGCAATATTACTCTGACTACGGATAATGACTGAATACCCTAATCTACCCGATAAACCTCCCGCTAGAGATGATAAACCGTGCAAGAAAGTGGGCAAAATGTGAAGTGCTAAGATGAACCGGCTCGAGCTATCGATACCAAATCCCAAAAATATCAAATATGTGACAACTAAGGTGTCAAAATCCTCAATTTCTGAAGCAGAAGAAACTTTGAAAATTGAAATCCTAGGAAACCTTAGATGCGAAGAAGTAAATGGACCCGAGCTATCGGTCACCCAATCTACCCAACAACGACTAGCTAATAACCTAGCAATGTGAGATTAAATATATTAACATTATATTATTTAATCTTGTAGCCATTATAATCATTTATATTATATAGATCAAAATATATTAATAACCTATTAATAATTAGTTGGTAATTGTTGATGGACCATATTACCCTTATTAACTAATTAGGTTTCCTCTTGGGTGTATATATAAGGAGATTATTAGAGAGATAAAGGGTTAGACACATAACTCAACAATCATAACATCAAATCGGCTCTCTCTCTCCCTAACCGATTCTTTCCCTAGTTTCGGTTCATCACCATCATCATCTTACACCCTAAGGAGGAACCAGATCATCCTGACAAGTATGTCGAACTCAATGGCTGCATCTCTGACTGGACTCTCTGCTGGCCTGTCTGCTGTAACAGGTATGCTATTCATGTTTACCATTATGTTTAAACAGAACTGATCGTCATGTGGTATCAGAGCATATGTTGATAAATCAGTTATGTTTTAGTATCCATTATTCTGGGATTAAAATCTGGAAAACAGAAAATTTTTAAAGCCATATAAATCACGGTTGTTTTTGGTTTTATTTGTGCCGAAATCAGTGTTTTAAGAAAGGGTGGTTTATCATGTCACCCGAAACCATAATGGGTAAATTAATATCCGAAATCTGTTAATAGAAGTCTTAAATTTAAGGTTTCGGATCCCAGAATTATGTTTTAATTTTCTAGGGTTCATCATTTGTTCTAAGAAAAACTCGAAAATTCCTTAAGTTTTGGAATATAATTTGGATTAGTAGATGTTTTTTACTGTTTTGATCTGAATTACATTTATTAAAATTTTTGAAAACTGTTAAAGAGATAACCAGTTATAATTTCGAAATCTTTGATAAGTTTAGATCAGCAATAAAACAGGAAACATTATCCCACAATCCATAAAATTTCGAGTTTTCAGTTATTCTCACAATAACAGCTGTTAACAGTGGACTCGAGACCATCAGATTGCGACTCGAGACCATCAGGTCTCGACTCGAAATCATAAGGGTTCTCAAAACATTACAACTCGAGACAACAGTCTCGACTCGAGACCACTGAGGTTCAACTAAGGACTTCAATCTTCACAACTCGAGACCGTGGTTGCGACTCGAGACCTCATTATGAGTCGAGATCTCATAAAACACAGTAGTCGAGACCATGATTACAACACGAGACCAAGGTTGCGACTCGAGACCTCATAACTGACTCGAGATCTCATAACTTAGTTGAGACCTGACTCGAGACCTAATAACTGAGTCGAGATCTCACTCGAAACCTCATTATTTAGGCTGTTTAATGTGAACTAAAATTTAGTTCAATCCGCGCTAACAGGTGGTTTGCTATTAAATACTTGGTTTTGTTAACACTTAATTACCTAATCAGAATCAGATAACTTTTACAAAACCAAAATAGCTTTACTTGAATGAGCTTCTGATGTATCATTTCTGGCCAAAGCTGATTTAATACATCTATTTATTGTTCAAGTATTAGAAAAGCTATGTTGAGTATGCATTACAAACGTGAAATGTCTTAATTTTTGGCCAAAGCTGATTTTAATTCATTTATGTCTAGCATATTTGACAAGTGCATAACTAAAGTGATTGTCTCATTTCTGGCCAAAACTGATTTGTCACAATTACTTTGCACACATACTTAAATGATTACACTTCTGGCCAAAGCTGATTTGTTTTCGTTTAAGTAGAATTTTTAACTAAGTCTATTATTTTGATGTTAGTAATAGACAATATCACAGCTTCATAATTAAAATGGTCATTATTTATGCTTGCCTTAGTATAACATGCCCTTAGATCACATTAGGACTTCTTTCTTATTATCATAATTTGCTTATCTTATTTCCACTATCAGCACCAAATTGTGGGATTCCACCTTTGACTGGTGATAACTTTGCTGAATGGAAGGATGCCCTCATGCTTACACTTGGATTACTAGACTTCGATTATGCTCTTAGAGAGAATAAGCCAGCGGACCTTACCACTCAAAGTACTGCTGCTGAGCAGATAGTTCATGAAAAATGGACTAGGTGTAGCCGCATGTCTCTCATGTTCATGAAGCAATCCATACACAATGCAATTAGAGGAGCTATTCCTGATTCTGAAGATGCTAAAACCTACCTGGCTTCTGTGGAGGCACAATTCAAGGGAACATCAAAAGCACACGCTAGCACTCTTATCCTCAAGCTGGTGACGACTAACTATGATGGGAGGAGCGGCATTCGCGAGCACATCATGATGATGCATGACATGGCCAATAAGCTGAAGGGGTTAGAGATGGAAATTAGTGATGGTTTTCTTGTTCACTTCATCATCACTTCGCTTCCTTCGTCCTATGAAGCATTCAAGATCAATTACAACACTCAGAAGGACAAATGGATGATGAGTGAGCTGGTCGCTATGTGCGTACAGGAGGAAGAGCGTATGAAGATGGATCGCACTACTGATGTTGCTAACTTCACCACCTCCAGCTCTAAGAAGAGGAAGAACAATCATCAAAGGAAGGATGCTTCTAAAGTTCAAAAGCCAAATCCTAATACAAGTGCACCTTCCAACTCTAAGAACTCCTTAGGCAAACCCTATTGCAAGTTCTATAAGAAAACATGACATAAGCAAAAGGAATGCCCTGACTTCAAGGAGTGGCTGGCTAAGAAAGGTAACGACGTTTTCATGATACTTGAGTCCTTTAATTTAAATGTTCCTGCTAATTCTTGGTGGTTTGATTCTGGTTCTATGGTTCATGTAACCAACTCTACTCAGGGATTCCTTTCAATCCGGAAGCTGGGAAGAAACCAAAGAACACTTAAAGTTGGGGATGATCGGGAATTAGAAGTGAAGGCCATATGAACATTACAATTATTTTTGAAAACTGGTTTATGTATTAAACTTTATGATACCTTATATGTTCCTGAGGTAACTCGGAACCTTGTATCAGGACCAAAGTTAGACATGGACGGTTTTGTTGTTTCCCATGGTTATCGCAAACTCTCTATTCTCTATGATTCCGTTGTTTATGGTACTGGCATTCTGGATGGTGGTCTCTATAGATTAAAAACTAGATGATAATTTTTCCAAATCTTTGTTGTCATATAATATAAATGAATCACTCACAAAGATGAAACAGATTCGAGACTTAGAGACCTCGTCTATGTTGTGGCATCAACGTTTAGGCCACATCTCAAGAGAACGATTAAATCGTCTCGTAAAGGATGAAGTCTTACCTCCTCTCGATTTCACTGATTTTGGAACATGTGTCACATGTCTCAAAGGCAAAATGACATTAGCGAATAAGAAAGGTGCCACTAGGAGCTCTAATCTATTAGAACTCATTCACACTGACATTAGTGGTCCCTACCAAATCGCTGGCATAACAGGACATACTTTATTTATCACTTTCATTGATGATTACTCTCGTTACATGTACTTGTATCTTATTAAGGAAAAGTCTGAATCTCTAACAACTTTTAAAGATTATAAAGCTGAAGTTGAAAAGCAGTTAGATCGTCAGATTAAAGTTGTGAGATCAAATAGAGGCGGTGAATATTATGGAAGACATATTGATGTGGGTCAAGCTCCTGGTCCATTTTATGAGTTTTGTAAGGGCCATGGGATTGTGAACCAATACACCATGCCTGGTAGACCTCAGCAGAATGGTGTTGCTGAACGAAGAAATCGTACCCTTATGAACATGGTGCGCAGTATGTTAGCCAACACTAATTTACCATTATTCCTCTGTACTGAAGCGTTAAAAGCAGCTGTTCATATACTCAATAGAGTTCCTTCTAATTCTGTCCCTAAAACTCCTTATGAACTTTGGACAGTAAGGAAACCGAGTCTTAAATATATGAAAGTATGGGGCTGCATTGCTGAAGCAAAACTCTATAATCGTTTCCTAAGGAAACTTGACCCTAAAACAGTTACCTGTTTCTTTATCGGGTATCCTGATCATTCGAAGGGTTATCATTTCTATTGTCCTTCCCATGTCACCCGTATTGTTGAAACCAAGCGTGCTGCGTTCCTGGAGGATTTCAAGGTCAGTGGGAGCAGTACCAACCCTTACGAAGAATTGCAAGAAGTACAAGACGTGGGGGGGGGAGAGATTCGTCGCTTACCATTACTCCGTTTACTCCTCTTGTACCCAATGCAACAACTGCACCTGAAGATACTGCACAAATTCCATCTACATAATCAGAACCCATTATACCTCATAACGAAGGCACATCAAACGCTCAAAACCAAGACAACGCTGAACCCGATAATCAACTCAGGAGGTCATCAAGGCAAAGAAGGCCTACTAATTGGGATGATTATATTACCTACCTGACTGAAATGGATGCTGGAAAGCTCAATATCTTATCTCTTATAATGAAGCCATTAGCATTGATCAGTCTTCTGAATGGAACAAAGCAATGATTGATGAGCTTGAATCCATGAAGAAAAATGACGTTTGGGATTTGGTAGAATTTTCCAATGGTGTTAAACCTGTAGGTTGTAAATGGGTGTTCAAAACAAAACTGGATCCGAATGGGAACGTTGAACGCTATAAAGAGAGATTGGTTGCAAAGGGCTATACTCAGAAAGAGGGAATTGATTATCAAGAGACGTTTTCACCTGTCTCTCGTAAAGATTCATTAAGGATCGTCATGGCCCTAGTAGCTCATTTTGATTTGGAGCTGCATCAGATGGACGTCAAAACTGTTTTCCTTAATGGAGAGTTGGACGAAGATGTTTACATGAAACAACCTGAAGGCTTTAAACCTAAAGGTCAGAAGCATCTAGTCCGTAAGTTGAAGAAATCCATTTATGGGTTAAAACAAGCATCACGTCAATGGTACCTTAAGTTTGATGAAGTCATGAAGAGACAAGGTTTTATGAAGAATCAAGTGGATCAATGCACCTACCTCAAGATGAGTGGGAGTAACTTTACTATACTTGTCCTCTACGTAGATGATATTCTATTGGCAAGTAATAGTTTAGACATGTTGCATGAGTCGAAGCGGTTACTCTCGCATAACTTCGACATGAAGGATCTCGGAGATGCTTCTTACGTCATTGGCATCGAAATTCACCGAGATAGACATAAAGGGATCTTAGGATTGTCCCAAAAGACTTACATAGATCGTGTCCTTACACGTTACAACATGCAACAGTGCAAACCCTACGTCGCTCCAGTAGTTATGGGAGATGTTTTCGTATCATTCCAGTGTCCGACAACAGAGGTTGAAAAGGAGCAAATGAGCCAGATACCTTACGCGTCAGTAGTCGGGAGCCTGATGTATGCTCAAGTCTGTACTCGCCCAGATATCGCTTATATTGCTGGAATGCTAGGCCGTTATCAGACTAATCCTGGCCTAGATCACTGGAAAGCAGCTAAGAAGGTCCTTAGATATCTGCAAGGGACGAAAGACTATAAACTGACTTATAGAAGAAGTGATCACTTAGAAGTGGTAGGTTATTCTGATTCTGACTTTGCCAAATGCAAAGATGACAAGATATCCACTTCAGGCTACATCTTTATGTTAGCAGGCGGACCTATCTCATGGAAGAGTCATAAACAACAGTTAACTACAACTTCCACAATGATGGCAGAATACATTGTTGTTTACAACGCAACCTGTCATGGAATGTTGCATAGAAATCTGATCACTGGACTCAAAATCGTTAATTCCATTTCTAAACCATTGAAGCTTTACTGTGATAACTCAGCTGCCGTTAGTTTCTCGAACAGTAACAGTTCGACTGGAGCTGGTTTATATCTCGATACAAAATATTTGTTCGTACGTGAACGAGTTGAGGAAAATAATCTTTGTATTGAGTATATTAGTACTAAAGATATGTTTGCGGATCCGATGACTAAAGGTCTCCCACCTAAAGTTTTTGAAGAACATGTATCGAATATGGGACTTACTAAAGACCTTATTTAATGGCATATTGTACTAGCTTATGTTTTAATTAATAAAATTTCCTCAGTTTGATTTTGTATCTCTCTAACAGATGTTCTGCCGGTGTAATGACATATAGACAAATATAAATACAAATCAGACGCTAAAGGGCTTATGCGTATTTTGATCATAACTATTAGGTTTTAAATTGAGGCTATAGTATGACTAATGGGGGTCCTGAGTCGAATAATGATTCAACGGCTGTATTTCTCTGCTATAGTTCTTGGTTTAAGGCTAAAATGAGTGTTAACTCCTGGCTAGGCTCATCTAATACTCATGATAAATGATTACTCGGCTAAGTGGGAGAATGTGAGATTAAATATATTAACATTATATTATTTAATCTTGTAGCCATTATAATCATTTATATTATATAGATCAAAATATATTAATAACCTATTAATAATTAGTTGGTAATTGTTGATGGACCATATTACCCTTATTAACTAATTAGGTTTCCTGTTGGGTGTATATATAAGGAGATTATTAGAGAGATAAAGGGTTAGACATATAACTCAATAATCATAACATCAAATCGGCTCTCTCTCTCTCCCTAACCGCTTCTTTCCCTAGTTTCGGTTCATCATCTTACACCCTAAGGAGGAACCAGATCATCCTGACAAGTATGTCGAACTCAATGGCTGCATCTCTTACTGGATTCTCTGCTGTAACAGGTATGCTATTCATGTTTTCCATTATGTTTAAACAGAACTGATCATCAAGCAACCCTAAGTTTCCTCTCGAATCACTAGGCAAGGATGCACGTGTCAATTAATTGATTTTAATTATTGATTAACTTGAATTATCTCTAATGTCAAGATTTAAACCGGCAACCTAAGTTTCGCGGTTCAAATTGAAAACTAAGTTTAGGGGATATCTCTATGTGCCTAAACTAATGAATTCAACAATCAATAATCAACGCAATAATTTTAACATGCAATATCAAGATCAGTTCCAAAGCAACTTCATGTAAATCACATCAAACAGTCAAAAACCGAGTCAAAGTAACATCACAAAGTCTAGATCATCTCAACCCAAGTAGTTTAAAAATTTAGCTACTCATATTTATTAAGAACATAACAAATTCAGTTGTGAAAATCAAACATAACATGGTTCTATCGCAAAAGATGAAAAATAAGCGTAATACACGAACCGAGTGCTTGTTTTTTTCTTGCGCCAAAAACACAACTGCCTGCTCTATTCTTTTTCTTCGCCACTGTTGTCGAAATATATGACAGAATTCTCTTTTCAACCAAAAAGAATAATATATGTTTGTTGATGCCCCCTATTGATCTCGAATACAATAATAATAGCTGAGCTCTCCACTTGCTGCTGTCAATCCCCCCTAATGCTTTCTGTCCTCCTGTTGCTTTTCAAAAATTCTAGTAGTAGGCACCCCCTCCTCCATGTCCAATATTATGTATATATAATATAATGTCTTTTTATTGCATTAGGGTTTTTGTTTTTAGTCTAATATTCAAGGCCCAAAAGAACAAAACATTCCCCCCTAAATCTCGTGACAAGCATGGCTGAGATTTCAAGTTTTGGGCGGCCCACTATTATTTTGTCCAAAGAAGCATGCACGTCCAAGCCTTGTGATGTTCACGTCCACTATATAATGCCTTTCTTTCATTGTTTGTCGAGCTCTCCAAAAGGAATTAATTCCTTCACTATCTTTTGTAATATGTTGACATCTCGCTTCACATCCTGCATTTTAAACATGTAGCAATTAATTACATTCTTTTAAAAACTAGAATTAATTAACTCATTTAATCATTCATTTCTTTTTCCATGAATTCCACGTTCACTTTATCACCTCTATAAAATCTTTCCAACACAAACCACTTCATAAACAATTATCACCATTTAACTTTATAACTAATGATAATCGTTATTATTAGAAATATTTTACTCATTTTAGCTCATTTTCTACTATAATCACCAAACTCCAACCCCGAACCAACTACGAGTGGATTTTAATAAAAAAACAACCATAAAGCCACTCAAAAGTATTGGAATAATGATATAAAATATGTATATTTTAGACCATATCAAGTATATAGGGCCGAGTACGACCTATTCATATTCTGGAGAGATTGGGGTTGGGATTCTAGGTAATTCGTTAGGGTCAAATGCAGGTATCAGGAATTGGTTTTCCTGGTTTGGTTCTAGCATTTGTTGGTCTGGGAATAAGGGTAACAGTGGTGGTTCAACTATTTGGTTTAAGTTAGAGTCTACTGCTGTAGTGGCTAGCATATGGAAATCTGCCAACTGTCTAACTAATTCCTCTTAGGAGTGTTCAAAAAAATCCGAATCCGAAATATCCAAAAATCCGTATCCGAAATATCCGAAATTCGGATAATCCGAAGTTTCGGATTCGGATGTTAGTTTTTGAAAATTTCGGATAATTGGATTATCCGATATCCGAAATATTAAATTATGTTATTTTTAAAATATTAAATATATATAATGTTATAAGCTAGAAAACCCTAATATTATTATCCATTCTGTTAGTGCATATTTCGTACGTATGCCACTGTGCGAATAATTAGATAGAGCGTGTGTTGAATATTGTATAGAATACGAGAAAGTTGGACACGGTTCGTTAATATAAAGGTCCATCCGGACGGATTACCATCCGGTCGGATGGCAATCCGATCGGATGGACACATGTGTAGATGTCTATAAATAGGGACATGGGGTTCCCATTTGGACTAAGCTTTTGGTTCCCAGAGGGGACATGCTGTCCAACTGGTCTCGCGGTGTTGTAAACGTTGAAAAATCAATAGAGACCGGATTGAAATTGACTGCTTGGTGTCGTGTCTATCTTCTACTCCTTTCTTAGTCGTAATAATCGCACCGAACACGTCGGATCTGGACCGAAGCTCCGTCAAACTCGTCGGATCCTGGAATCAGCAGTGGTATCAGAGCTACGGTACCGATTTAATCGATCTAACAGTCGGTTAAATCACCCAAAGCTCATCAATTTTGGGTTAAACGGGAGTTTTGATGTTAAAACAGAGAAAATCACCAAAATAAAGGTCAATTCACGGATGGATTTTGGAATTGAAGACATCATTCAGTTCGGAATTGATTCGCGCACAATCCTGTGAAGTTTCATCATGAAATTCACACAAATAAAAATTCTGGATCGAAAAAACGTGATTCGGAGTGTTCTTGAGCTGTTAGAACATATCCAATCGGATGGCAATCTGATTGGATGACCATCCGATCCATATCACTATCTTGCTTGAAGGCTCATTGAAGGATTAACTGCTTTCAAACCATCTTCATTTTGCCCTTCGATCGAATGACAATCCGATCAGATGGCAATCCGATCGGATGAACATCCGACACCATGACATTCGTCCAGATGATCAAATGCCTAAAAAAAGGCATTTTTAATCGCAACAACGAGGAGAGTCTCCAGAAAAAATTTGGTAATTGTCAATTTTTTCGGGTTTTTAACGACCAAGCTGGGTTATTCGGGGACACCGTCGGGGGCTTCAGTGAACAGATTTGATGATGCGATCACGGATTGTGGAAATTAGTGGGGTAGTCATGATACTGGTGCAGAAAGTTTATCATTCAGAGTATCTGACTATTTATGGGCCAAAACGTAATATCCGCAACGATGAAAAACTTACATTTTGAGGGAAATTGTCATATTTTCGGCATAGTCGAGTTTTTCATGGATAAAAGAGGACTGAATTTCTCAGTTTGTGGAGGAATTCTGTAATAGAGACGTCAGAATTTGCAAAAATGAGGGGGAATACAAATTTCACTGTCGTATGTTGAAATTCCGGCATTTTTGAAATTCGTGACACTACAACAGTATTCGGGTAGTTTCGACTTCAGAATGTCAGGGGGAATGTGAATCTGATTGTGAGTGAAAGCTTCCGAGATCAAGATGATCCGAGGTGTTGATATCTGATCGTGGACGAATGCTTCAGAGATCCGAGCGTGATCGTGGGTGAAAGCTTCCGAGATCTAGATTATCCGAGGAGATGAATCTGATTGTGGACGAATGCTTCAGAGATCGGATTACATTACCAGATGATTTGATTTCCAATGAAGATTTGCTGGTTGTGGAGAATATCGTTTACACAGATCTGTCATTCTTACGGTGCGTTAACGTGGATCACGGTAAACGGGATATCAGATCTTCAGGGGGAATCACGGATTTGAAGTTAATCAGTGGAGTATTTGAAGTTTCTATCATTTGTCGGTTGAGTTTTTGTACATTCTTAGATCGAGCAGGCAGAATGCGAAGATCGTGGTGCTTACTTGTGATATCAAAAACTGAGCTCGGATGCGGTTAAAGTTGAAACAGAGGATGCTGCATTGACTTGTTTCAAATAAGTGATTGTTCGTGAAGGTTGCAGTTTAGCAAATCAGAGGAGAGTCGTAAACTGTGCAAAAAACCTGAAGATTCATTTCAGGAGGAATTCGTGCTTTACTCTGGCAAAAGCAAACCCGAATCATCAATCGAGGGGGAATTTGGATACTCAGATTTCAAGATTCCTGATTGAAGTTGCAGAAAAGTTGAAGATTACAGAATATTCAAACACGGCTCAAGGTTCTCAAAGTTTTAAAGACGATTCGACAATGACATCCGAGGGGGAATCTGTTAGTGCATATTTCGTACGTCTGTGATGTGTGCAAAATGCAACATATAAATTACATCAATTGTGGCATAAAACTAACCCTTTTTTAGTACTAATGTTGGAAAAAGTGTGTTTTTGTCTTCCTTTTGTATTTTCAGGATTAAATGAGCTCAATTTAACAAAAGAAGCGAAAAGACAGCTAAATCTAACATATATACAAGAAAAGGAATAAACGAGGCATGCCCGACCTCCCCGAAAACATCTTCCCAAGCAAAAGAAGAAAACAGGAGGCTGAACACGCCCCGTGCTCAGTGAGCACAGGGGCGTGCCCAAGTGTCAGCATAAAAGACAAAGTTGTAGAAGCTTCCATCGCCCACCACGGGGCCGTGCTCAGCAGACACGGGGTCGTGGTCAACTATAAGATTCGCAGAATCCTGGCAAATCTTGATAGTACAGATATGCTTCTGCACACGTGGTCGTGCCCAGCGGACACGGGGCCGTGGTCAACTAATAAACACAAGAGCAATTAATGAAGACGGAGAAGGATGTGGACACGGGGCTGTGCCCACTGGACACGGGGCCGTGCCCGAGCTTCTGTTCAGCCTATAAATAGGAGTGCTTGGCTCAAGCTCAAACCATCCCTTGGCACACCACCTCTCTCACACTTCACCCACCACCCACCACCACCATAACACCATCATCCATTGTCCATCATAGAGTGTGTGAGTCGTCTCGGGATCCAAGATTGATCGTAAGAGTTCTTGACAATCAAGGCCATGTTTGCCTAAGTCTCTTACATCACTTGGTGAAGACAAAGTGTCTAGTGTAATACTTTTTATTTTTAATCTTTTCGCACTTTTTAATTGGTTATGTATTAATGACTTTAATAACTAGTTTCTTATGTTGAAGGTGATTCTTCCTTATCGTTTGTCCGTGGTGTCTTGGCATTATTTTACTGTCTATATAAAATAAAAGATTTTCACCATTCATATCTCCACGGTCTATATGGAGGTATGTTGGCTACCTGGTCGGGGGTTAAGGGAACGGTTTGGTAAGAGTCTTGCCATTGTTCAGTGTATAGATCCTGCAAAGGACCTGGGTCAAATTTAGTAGGACCTCCTTCAATACTTAACAGTATTGGATGGCGGGGGTCCAAACTCTTTGATCCCCTCATAAGTTAAACTACTATTAATACTTTAACCCGGCTACTTAGGACTGTATCCCTGCTGACTCAGACTACTTAGCCGAGGGTAACGTCACCTTCAAAAGAGGGGCCTACCACATTATGCATTAATAACTTAATTAATTATCTTTCAATAATCCGACCCTTTAGGATTGTATCCTTGCTGACTCAAACTACTGGGTTGAGGGTAATGTCACCTTCAAAAGAGGGGCCTACTACAATAACTAAGATAATCTCTTAAATAGTGCAAAAGTGCGGAAATAATCAAAAGTTACACTAAACACGAGTCGAAGCCAAGTGATTCATCTTGTCTATATGTTTTTCTTTTATTTTTATTTTTCAACATTTTAGTTAGATTTTATTTTTCTTAGTTTAAAACCTTTTTTTCTAAACTTTTGATTTGATTAGACGTTGAGGATAAACCGGTACTAAAAGCTCTTGTGTCCTTGGACGATCTCGGTATCTTACCAACACTATACTACGCTCACGATGGGTGCACTTGCCCATATGTGTGTTTAGTGTTAGTAAATATCGTGTTTTATAAATTTAAAACTTGGCTAAAGAAAGTGTAAAAGGGCTTAAAATATACTTAAACCTACATATACACCTAACGCACATCAATTTTTTGGCGACGTTGCCGGGGACACAAGGATTTTAAGAAAGCTTAAAATCGACGGCCTAATCAGTTTTTCAAAACCTTTTTAAAACGCGCGCACATTTTTCTGCATTTTAGTTTAGTTTTGCATTCACAGTAACTTGAACACGGGCCGTGCTCACTGAACACGGGGCCATGCTGCACATTTTCATAAAACACCCAGTAACAGTAGCTTGAACACGGGCCGTGCTCACTGAACACGCCCCGTGCTTAACGAAATCAGTAACTTTAATTAAAACGCCCAGATACAGATTCTGTACACGGGGCCGTGTCCACTGAACACGGGGCCGAGTCCAGCCTCTGTTTCCGTTTTTATTTTTTGTTTTCTGATCTCGAGACTTGGTTGTGGTCTGCTGAGTGATTCCTATGGATCAATACTCAGGATGTTACAACTACACCTATGAGGAGGATGATTATAGGAGTAACTATTGCACTAATTGTAGTAATTCGCACTCGGTTCAATATTGTCACTCATATCAACCATCCAATTCATACACCTACTATGAGGAGCCCAGGTACGAGCCATCAACTTCATACACATCCTATGAAGACCAAAGGTATGAACCTCCTCCCTCATACTCATATTTTGATGAACCAAGGTATGAGCCTTCTTACTCATACTTTGAGGAACCAAGATATGAGCCACCACCTTCGTATGCTTATTATGAGGAACCATGGCATGAACAACCCACCTCATATGAGTATTATGAAGAACAAAATTACGACCCTTATCCATCATATACTTACAATGAAGAACAATGGTGTGAACCATCTACTTCATATGGGTATTATTAGGAACAAAGGATCGAACAACCGGATTCAAGCTTTGAAAATCCCGATCCTTTTTCTATAACCGAAGTGACCGATAGGATATTAGAACACCTTAGAGTTATCGATCGCTATATAAAAGAATCTCGCGCAAGGGAAGAGGAGTCCCGCGCAAGAGAAGAATTAAATAAAGAAAAGATAACTGAAAGTGTAAAAATGGAAGAACAAATAAGTGAAGAACCGACACATGAGTTAAACAACGAAAAAGGTGAGTCCGACAACGCTAAAATACAAGAGGAGTCTAATTTTGAAGAAATTAATCTCTTGTCACATTCTTTTGAAAATCATTGCTTAGTTCCAACTCATGCTAAGTTTTTAAAAGAGTTAAAGACTAACACTAAAATTGACAAAACGGTAAGTGTTAAGTTAACTATTGATCAAACCTCACTAATAAAAGAAGACCCATTTGAAATTAACATTACACCGGTTCCATGTTTCTTTTAAAATTCATTTATTAGTAATCTTACAATCGATAAAGATCTTTGTGTTAACATAATACCTAACTACATTTTCGAAAAATTAAGTATTAGTGATTTTTCTCCACTTCAAATACCCATTTTCTATCCAATCGGAAGGTAATAAAATCAATCGGTATAGTTGAGGATGTCTTGGTACAAACAAATCAAATGGTAGTCCCCACCGACTTTGTCATCCTCGATGACGCTCCTCTAGTGTTGGGACGACCATTTGTAAAAACTCACGAAGCTTTGAAAAACCGGAAGTACAACAATCTACCTCTTCAATTAGGGGCATTCAAAAAGGAGTGTCGATCTTGAGCGGTCAACGAAATATCCATTCGGCAACAATGACCCCCTAATTGAAGATGAAGATGAACCACCCGATACAAGTGAAAAGTTTGACCATTTTGTTGAAGAAGAGGTCGCCATAGTACAAACTTTTAAGGTTCTTGATCAAAATGAGCAACCAAATAAGGAGTCTCCTAAAGACCCACCTCTTGAGCTCAAAGAACTTCCAAAAGGTTTGGAATATGCTTTTCTAGACAAAGATGGTAAATTACCTATAATTATTTCATCTAAATTAGATAGTTTAGAGAAAGAAAAATTAATTAGTCTTTTGAAAAAAAAACATAAAAATGCGATCGCTTGGAAACTTGTAGACATAAAAGGAATAAGTCCTTCCATGTGCACGCACAAAATTTTAATGAATGATGACTACAAATCGGTAATACAACCACAACGTCGAGTAAATCCAAATGTTCAAGAAGTGGTTAAAAACGAAGTCATCAAATTACTTGACGCCAGACTTATTTATCCTATCTCTGATAGTCCTTGGGTAAGTCCCGTCCAAGTAGTTCCAAAGAAAGGAGGTATGACGATAATAACTAATGAAAAGAATGAACTAATAGCAACGAGAACCGTCACAGGATGGAGAGTATGTATAGATTATAGACGAATAAATGAAGTGACAAGAAAAGATCACTTTCCTTTACCCTTCATTGATCAAATGTTAGAAAGATTATCTGGTCATAAATTTTATTGTTTCTTGGATGGTTTTTCAGGTTACTTTCAAATCCCGATAGCACCCGAAGACCAAGAAAAGACAACCTTTACATGCCCCTATGGAACTTTTGCTTATCGACGCATGCCGTTTGGTCTATGTAATGCCCCCGCAACATTTCAACGTTGCATGGTAGCCATCTTCCACGATATGATAGAAAAGACAATGGAAGTCTTCATGGACGACTTTTCTATCTTTGGGGATTCATACGACCAATGCCTCGATAACCTTGAACGAATGCTATCCCGATGTGAGGAAACTAACCTCGCCCTTAACTGGGAAAAATGCCATTTCATGGTAACGGAGGGAATAGTACTCGGTCACAAAATCTCAAGCGAAGGAATGGAGGTGGATCGAGCCAAAATAGATACCATTTCTCGACTACCGCCCCATCCTCCGTTAGAGCTATCAGAAGTTTCCTAGGGCATGCCGGATTTTATAGGCGGTTTATCAAAGACTTTTCAAAAATTTCAAGGCCTCTAACAAAATTACTTGAAAAAGATGCCCCTTTCATCTTTGACAAGGATTGCAATCAAGCATTTCTAACCTTAAAGGAAATGCTAGTCAATGCACCTATCATGATAGCACCTGATTGGAAATTTCCTTTCGAAATCATGTGTGATGCTAGTGACTTTGCAGTTGGAGCTGTCTTGGGACAAAGAAAAGAAAAGCATTTTCACCCAATTTATTATGCTAGTAAAACACTTAACGATGCACAAGAAAATTACACAACAACTGAAAAAGAATTACTAGCTGTGGTATTTGCTTTTGATAAATTTCGTTCTTATCTTGTTCTTTCTAAAACTATAGTCTACACAGATCATGCAGCCATTCGATATCTCTTCAAAAAGCAGGACGCAAAACCACGTTTGATTCGGTGGATTCTATTCCTCCAAGAATTTGATATTGAAATCAAAGACAAAAGAGGAGCAGAAAACACCGCAGCAGATCATTTTTCACGCTTAGAAGACCCAGCTTTGGAGGCAACCAGGGACGAGCAAATCAACGAAAAATTTCCAACGGAGTCCCTAGAAATGGTGGAATACAAGGAAGAACCATGGTACGCCGACAATGCTAACTACCTAGCTAGCGGTATAGTCGCTAAGGGTTGGCCACATCATCAAAGAAAAAAATTCTTTGCCAATGTCAAACACTATTTTTGGGAAGATCCATATCTTTTCAAAATGTGTGCCGACCAACTCATCCGACGATGCGTACATGGTAGTGAAGCACGAAGAATTCTCCGCCATTGTCACGAAAGTCCATATGGAGGACATCATGGTGCCGTGAGTACCGCACGAAAGGTATTTGATTCAGGATTTTATTGGCCAACCATTTACAAAGACGCCCAAAGTCTTGTCAAGACTTGTGATGCATGCCAAAGAACAGGTAATATTTCTTCCAAAAATGAAATGCCACAAAATGGCATTCTTGTTTGTGAAATTTTTTATGTGTGGGGACTCGACTTTATGGGACCTTTCCCACCGTCGAAAAGAAACAAATATATACTTGTGGCAGTAGACTACTTGTCTAAATGGGCTGAGGTCGAGGCACTTCCAACAAACGATGGAAGAGTCGTGGTAAGATTTCTGAAGAAATTATTCTCTCGTTTTGGCACACCTAAACCATTAATAAGTGATAGAGGTACCCATTTTTGCAACCATCAACTTGAAATTTTTTTAACAAGATATGGGGTCTATCCCCGGGTCTCAACAGCATATCACCCTCAAACAAACGGACAAGCCGAAGTGACTAATAGAGGTTTAAAACGAATACTCGAAAAAACCGTAGGGTTAAATAAAAAAGAATGGGCAGATAAATTAGATGATGCTTTATGGGCTTTTCGAACTGCTTATAAAACAACAATAGGTACAACCCCATATAAGCTAGTCTATGGAAAAAGTTGTCACTTGCCAGTAGAAATTGCACACAAAGCCTACTGGGCAATTAAAAATGTAAACTTAGATTTAGAATTTGCTGGTAAAAATCGATTTTGTCAATTAAATGAATTAGACGAGCTTAGGAATTATGCATACTCAAACTCAGAAATTTACAAGGAAAGAATGAAAAACTTGCACGACAAACATATTAAACTTAATGAATTTCGAGTGGAAGATCTAGTTCTTTTGTTTAATTCACGACTTCGATTGTTTCCTGGTAAATTAAAGTCTAGGTGGTCAGGACCTTTTTCCATCACCCATATTTTCCCACACGGTGTAGTAGAAATTAAATCTCGGAATGGACCTCTATTCAAAGTCAATGGCCAACGGCTGAAACTCTATCAAGGGTTCATTGAGGATGAAGAGGAGGAGATCTCGCTTCAAACGGTCGAAGAATGAAAACAGCAACATCATACCTGGTAAGTTACGAACGATTGGGACGACATCTAAATCGGTAAGTTTTCTAACCAAAGTTTTTGGGAAACAAGGGCACTCACACGAGCACACAAAAAAAAATAAACTTTGCTCGGCACGAGGCCGTGTCCGCGTTACTGTCGGGATAAAACCCCTTTTTCGTAATAGTTACTTCATTCCACACGCCCCGTTTCCCCGAAAACGCTCTGGTTCCAGGCGATTTTCCGCAGATTTTCGACGTCTCCTATCATTCTAATAACATCAAGGTATGATTCTATCACTATCATTAGTTAGATTTAGCATTTGCATGTAGTTAAAACTTCAAAAATTTGGGGAAAAATCTAGGGTTCTTGAACTACACCCGGATCGAACCTCAAATTTTTGCTTTAATCTGTTAGCATTTAGTTAAATTAGTGTTATAGGAAGTAAACCCACTTGTATTGTTCAAAGATTCGCCCGATTTCTCACAAAAACCCCAAACCCTTGTTTTTGAACCGAAAAATATAAAATTGAATGGGTAAACGGGTTGTTTTGGGAAAAACGGCACTTAGGGTTTCATTTTCGGGGGAAACCGCACCTATTGGACAAAAATTTTCAAGTTTTCGAAACCGGGTCGAAAAATGATGTTTTGGAGTAACAGACGCCTGGACACGGGGCCGTGTCCGCTGAACATGGGGTCGTGTCCAGCACGTTGTTTGCAGTTTTGTCCGAAAACTCTAATGTTTCGTGCTAACTTTTGGTGTATTCTTTCATATGGCAAGGAAGTTCACAAGGTTTAACACAAATGAGCTCGATGCTAGGGCTAGATACGAAGTACTTCAAACAAGACCGGAGGAATACCCAAGGCAAGCATGCACGGATTTGTTAGCATTGGTGAACCAACTCGACCGCTTCAACAACCTTGTCACAGGCCCACTAAGAGTCGCTTTAATAACTCGACTTTGTTCCGTCCACGAGTGCACTTTGGAATTCTATAGCACCTTCACGTTCAACTCAAGGTGCGACCCATTTGACAAAGATGGGGTAGCATTCCGATGTGGTGGAACTAGGTATTCGATTTCTATGGCACAATTTGGGTCGATTGTCGGGTTGTATGCGGAGGAAGATGCGGGTAACAAGGAAAATACTGGAGGGATGCGAGAGATAGATGAGAACGATCGCCAAGCCGCATGGTCTCAGATTGGTGAAGGGCACTACAATCCGAGCAGCACTAAGAGCACTAAGTTGAGGGATCCGCTCTACCGATACATCCATAGGCTCCTCGGCTAATCTCATAGCCAAAGGCATGATAGCGGTGGCGTTGTTGGGTTAAGAGATTTGGTTTTCCTCCACTACATCCATAACCGCAGACACCTCGATGTTCCGTTCCTCATGCTCCGAAACATGCATCTAAACCGGCTTGCTACTTCACCAACACCTATCTTCTTTAGAGGATGGGTATACCGTCTCTTCAAGCACTTCACCAACATACCTAGGTCATTCGGGAGGAGCCCATGGTCGGGAAGGGTAGATATACACATTTGCCGCTCAATGAACCTAATTTATGAGGCTGAAGACGGGACGGTTAGCTTCCAAAGGATGCAAGGGCATGCATGGAACCCGCAAGAGGCACTTGTCCTCCACGCTCCACAACATCATCAGTACCAGTACCAGCCCCATGGTGATCCAGGCCAGTCCTCCTCAGGAGGCGGTTTTCCTAACCTCCAAAGTTTACATGATTTATTGCAGGATAACCTCATGTGCACCAGGAACACCTATAATATGGCAAGCAACACGTACAATCAGGTTGGAGCGATCGAGAGAAGCATATCCGATATCCGAGATGATATTGGAAATATCCGGGAGTACATTGCGGGGCACGGTGGAGATGATGATGATGAGGACGAGGACATGGACTAGGCGGGAGGAGCGGAGGAAGAAGCGGTTGGTTGGTGATCTTACAGGTTAACCCCCTTTTATCTTGAACAATTTCCGGCCTGCGTGCCGTGTGTCGAACAATTTACTTTCCTTTAACTCTTTTATTTTCTGCATTTCTTTTTTCTTTCTAACTTTGTGATGGATGGGATGTTGAACATTGGTAATCTAGGATGTTTGCTATGTTTTGGCGTAGTGTTTATTGATAAAACAGGTACATACGAGGCTTAGAGCACTAAACCTTAGTGCTACTAAAGCCGGGACAGGAAAACCAGAACCAGAAACCTGTTTCTCAACCTTGCAGACTGTCTACACGGGGTCGTGTCCAACAGACACGCCCCCGTGCCCACTACCCCAGACCTGCTGTTTGTCTAAATATGCAGACTTTTGACAGAAACGGGGTCGTGTCCAGCCGACACGCCCCCGTGTTCACCTTCTGTAAGTTTTCGTTACTGGCACCTGAACACGGGGCCGTGTCCAACGGACACGCGGCCGTGTCCAGACGTCCAGTAACACAAATTTTTGTTTTTTTTTCACACCTTTTTACACATTCAATCAACCTAAAAATTTATTTTTGGACACATTGAGGACAATGTGTAATTTAAGTGTGGGGGGGATGCTAAACCCTTGAATCTTGCAAGTCCTAATAACAAGCCTTACATAAAACTCTATTGAAACCGCTAATCACCCCAAATTTTTTCCAAAAAAAAAAATTCATTTTTTTTACTTGTCTAGGTTTAATTTGGGAATTTCAAAATTCTAAAAAGGTTATATTTTTACAAATTTACAACCGATAGCGTCGTGATAAAAAGAACCAACATAAGAAAATTATGAAAAGGCATGACAAGCTTAGTTAAAATTTAATTATATATACTTGATCACATAAAAACTCATTCCCACAAAAGTGAGTTTTGAGCCTTTATTGAGCATACAAATACATATCTTTAAACTAAATGCTCATTTTTCGTTTCTTGTGTGAATAGCCGCTTGGTTCTTACAACTCTAGAACTTGCCACGATGATACATTCCCGGTCCTTACCAACTTAAACCCGAGTAAGTAAATGATGGAGGCATTAGGACTAACCCTTTTTTTATTTCTACACCATTATTTTTCTTTTTTTTTACCACCTACCCAAAATCCCCCTAGTTAACCCCTTTGAGCCTAAACATTTTCATTTCTTAACCCAAACCAAACACCCTTTCGCCCACCAAAACCTTTTTATTTTTAACCCTTTGTTTTAGTAACAAGCTCGGTTTTTCGTTTGATTTTGAAAAAAAAAAATAATAATAATATTTTATGTTCTGTTGATGAAGCAAAAGAAATAAACAAACAAAGTCATCAAAAATAACTTTGTTTGAATAATAGCTTCATAAAAATTGCAAAAATAAAAAGTCTTTCGAAAACCGACGCTTTTTACGCTTTTTCACCCTTTTCTACTAACCATTAACCACTAACCCAACCACCTACCTTTAACCCAAGCCTAACCCTTCACCCAAAAGTCCTCTTGATATTTACAAAGGTATATAGTTAAAAAGGAGGAGGATTGATTGCCTGGCAAGCCTATGGTAGAAGTAAGTTCCATGCCGCTCTCGAGTGATTCATTAAAATACATCTTCGGCCGAGTGTTGAGTGATCCCCCGTGAGGTATGTGAACTTGTATATAAATAGAATTTTAAAGAGGCATGTTATGCCCTAAAAAGTAATTTATCTTATGAAAAGTTTTAATTAAATCATGACGAATAGGATTGTAAATAAATAAAAATAAAATTAAATAAAGAATCTTGGAAATCCCGACACTCTATGACAAGCCCAAAAACCTTCTTTTCTACCAATTCCATTTGGGAGTGTAAAGCCACATTATAAAGAGTTTTGCTTGAGGACAAGCAAAGATTCAAGTGTGGGGGTATTTGATGTGTGCAAAATGCAACATATAAATTACATCAATTGTGGCATAAAACTAACCCTTTTTAGTACTAATGTTGGAAAAAGTGTGTTTTTGTCTTCCTTTTGTATTTTCAGGATTAAATAAGCTCAAATTAACAAAAGAAGCGAAAAGACAGCTAAATCTAAGATAAATACAATAAAAGGAATAAACGTGGCATGCCCGACCTCCCCGAAAGCATCTTCCCAAGCAAAACAAGAAAACAGGAGGCTGAACACGCCCCGTGCTCAGTGAGCACGGGGGCGTGCCCAAGTGTCAGCATAAAAGACAAAGTTGTAGAAGCTTCCATCGCCCACCACGGGGACGTGCTCAGCAGACACGGGGTCGTGGTCAACTATAAGATTCGCAAAATCCTGGCAAATCTTGATAGTATAGATATACTTCTGCACACGGGGTCGTGCCCAGCGGACACGGGGCCGTGGTCAACTAATAAAGACAAGAGCAATTATACATATTAATAGCAAGAGCTCATGAACAGTAAATTTGATTTTTTATTAATATTGATTTTTTTAGGTTTTTATTAGTATTATATTATTTTATTCGTTTAATTGATTTAAACATATATTTTTATATACTTTTAAGATACGATCAAAGTACCAGTTACCAAACAAGAAATCACAAAAATGAATATATACTGGTACCGATGTTGTTCAGTACGGTATGGTAGCGATACGATATTAATTCATCGAAAGCAAAAACACTAAAAATAAATACGGATACAGATGTTATTCAATCGGTTTTTATTGAATTTGGTACGATAGCGACACAATATCCGTTTAAAAATATATATATCGTAATGTTGAAATAAAAAGAGGGGAACAATTGTTTTTGAGTTTTTTCAATATTGTTTTTTCTAAGGTTTTATTATATTATTGGTTTATTACTTTAATTAATTTAAGTATATTTTGTTCTCTTATATAACTTTTAAGATACGTTCATAGTACCCGTTATCAAATAGGAAACAATAAAACAGAATGTATACCGGTACCGATGATGTTCGGTACAATATGGTAGCGATACAGTATCAATTTATTTTATTGAAAGCAAAAAAACTAAAAAACAATATTGGTACCGATACAAATGTTGTTCAATTGGTTTTGATTGGGCTTGGTACGATAGCGGTAGAATATCCGTTATCAAAAAAAGTTTCGTAATGTTAATGTTGAAATAAAATAAACATAAAATGCAAGCGAACCGAACCGATATCAGCTGAACAACATATATAGGTACCATATCAATATGTGTTATTTTTTCGGTCGATGTAATGCATTCTCTTTCAATTACTATATCGAGTGCAGGTACTGTAACGAACCAAATTGATACCGACTTAATCCCCGCCGCGAAGCGCGAGGGAATATCACTAGTTAATGAAGACAGAGATGGATTTGGACACGGGGCCGTACCCACTGGACACGGGGCCGTGCCCGAGCTTCTGTTCAGCCTATAAATAGGAGTGCTTGGCTCAAGCTCAAACCATCCCTTGGCACACCACCTCTCTCACACTTCACCCACCACCCACCACCACCATAACACCATCATCCATTGTCCATCATAGAGTGTGTGAGTCGTCTCGGGATCCAAGATTGATCGTAAGAGTTCTTGACAATCAAGGCCATGTTTGCCTAAGTCTCTTACATCACTTGGTGAAGACAAAGTGTCTAGTGTAATACTTTTTATTTTTAATCTTTTCGCACTTTTTAATTGGTTATGTATTAATGACTTTAATAACTAGTTTCTTATGTTGAAGGTGATTCTTCCTTATCGTTTGTCCGTGGTGTCTTGGCATTATTTTACTGTCTATATAAAATAAAAGATTTTCACCATTCATATCTCCACGGTCTATATGGAGGTATGTTGGCTACCTGGTCGGGGGTTAAGGGAACGGTTTGGTAAGAGTCTTGCCATTGTTCAGTGTATAGATCCTGCAAAGGACCTGGGTCAAATTTAGTAGGACCTCCTTCAATACTTAACGGTATTGGATGGCGGGGGTCCAAACTCTTTGATCCCCTCATAAGTTAAACTACTATTAATACTTTAACCCGGCTACTTAGGACTGTATCCCTGCTGACTCGGACTACTTAGCCGAGGGTAACGTCACCTTCAAAAGAGGGGCCTACCACATTATGCATTAATAACTTAATTAATTATCTTTCAATAATCCGACCCTTTAGGATTGTATCCTTGCTGACTCAAACTACTGGGTTGAGGGTAACGTCACCTTCAAAAGAGGGGCCTACTACAATAACTAAGATAATCTCTTAAATAGTGCAAAAGTGCGGAAATAATCAAAGGTTACACTAAACACGAGTCGGAGCCAAGTGATTCATCTTGTCTATCTGTTTTTCTTTTATTTTTATTTTTCAACATTTTAGTTAGATTTTATTTTTCTTAGTTTAAAACCTTTTTTCTAAACTTTTGATTTGATTAGACGTTGAGGATAAACCGGTACTAAAAGCTCTTGTGTCCTTGGACGATCTCGGTATCTTACCAACACTATACTACGCTCACGATGGGTGCACTTGCCCATATGTGTGTTTAGTGTTAGTAAATATCGTGTTTTATAAATTTAAAACTTGGCTAAAGAAAGTGTAAAAGGGCTTAAAATATACTTAAACCTACATATACACCTAACGCACATCAGTCTGCCACTGTGCGAATAGTTAGATAGAGCGTGTGTTGAATATTGTATAGAAGACGAGAAAGTTGGACACGGTTCGTTAATGTAAAGGTCCATCCGAACGGATGACCATCCGAACGGATGACCATCCGGTCGGATGGCAATCCGATCGGATGGACACATGTGTAGATGTCTATAAATAAGGACATGGGGTTCCCATTTGGACTAAGCTTTTGGTTCCCAGAGGGGACATGCTGTCCAACTGGTCTCGCGGTGCTGTAAACGTTGAATAATCAATAGAGACCAGATTGAAATTGACTGCTCGGTGTCGTATCTATCTTCTACTCCTTTCTTAGTCGTAATAATCGCACCGAACACGTCGGATCTGGACCGAAGCTCCGTCAAACTCGCCGGATCCTGGAATCAGCACATTCCTTTCCTAGTTTCCTTTTCCAGCCACGCCCCCACTTCATCTCCTTTAAACTTTCATTTTCTGCATCTTCATTCTTAAATTGTGGCAACCATAATCACTATAATCTAAACTCTACAAGCCTTTATCAACCATCATCTTCTACATTCGGAAGTCAGAACACCCTCGTACAGTTGCACGCACCACCGAAGACGTCCACCGAATCACCTCACACTGTTTTCGCTCCTCTTCCTATCATGGCATCGCTGCTCCTCATCCTGTCGCAGGGTTTGCGTCGTCATCGTAGTCGAACCAAATCTTAAGTTTTATCACAAATACATTTGAATCTAAAATTAATGTGATTATGTTTCTTACCAGTTACCACAGTTCGACTTTAAGTCACTAATGGGTGTGAAATTCATAGATTCAGATCTGAAATATTTTGTTTATTATTCCAAATTTGAAATTAATGGATCCAGATTATCACAAATACTACTCATTTTGTCTTCAAGATTATTTTATTTCAAATAATTTGATTTCATTGTCAATTTGAAAAATCAGAATATTAATAGATTAAAGAAAGGATCTATAAAAGCATAAAGCTTATTTGAATGTATGAAACGTTTTGGTTTTTTTGGGTTTTTTTTTTTAATTTGGATATCCGTTTAAATATCCGAATCCGTATCCTAAATTTCAGATATCCGAAAGTCGGATATCCGAAATTTCAGATACGGGTTCGGATATTAAAATTCACTATCCGAAATTTTCGGATATCCGGTTTTCGGATATTTGAAAATCGGATAATCCGATCTTGAACACCCCTAATTCCTCTTCCCACGGTGGTCTATTGACTGTTTCCTGAGTTTGTGCATTCACTTCCCTATTAGCTTTTATTATCGCTCTATGTTGTTATAATTTCTTCATCCTCTTTCTTCTCTCATGTGTTCCCCTATTAAACCATCCTCTCTTTTTGGAAGGGAATGGTTCCTCAAACTGTGCCTTATAAATAAATATTCCTTCCTCAGTATCAGCTGAGTATCCTGAGGGGTTTGGCTTAGATGAGGTTCCTTCATCTTTTGGGGAACAAGCTAATTGACGATAAGCGTCGGATATACCTTGCTCACTCATACTGTAAACTAACAAATAGTCAAATAACACAAAACAATAATAAACTTAATTACACATAATTTCGTAAATTATTTCCTAACACAGTTTATCTTAAATTTAGGTATCAGCGGAACACCTCGTTGGCTTAAACCAGTGGTTGTAGCTCTGATACCACCTTTTGTCGCAGCCCCCGACCCCTGCCCCGGGAGCGGGTGGCCGCGGGTACTCAGAGCTGGTGGTATCGGTGTTTATTAATTTGGCAGCGGAATTTATTCATCAGGACCGTAGTTAGGAAATATTTTTATCATAGTTAAACACCAAACTTTTATAATAATAAATGGCATAAAACCCAAGTTCATTTGATAATACATTTGTAGGGATAAACCCTAATTATTGAAAACATAAACTCCATTTCTTTATTTGGTAAATTTTATAGCCACAACTTTAAGCCTTCAGTGCTCTCCAGCTAGATTCTATTAGCTTCACATTAAGTTACCAGAAACGTGTTTTAAAAAGGTTTTGTTAGCAAGAAATACTAGCGAGTGCATCCCAGTTTAACCAAAACAGTTTTATAATCTTTACAATAATTGAGAGCATCTGCGTTTACATTGTTTATATCTATCCAATTACCCCTTTGGTACTGTCAATCCTGACTTGTGGCCATGCTACTATTCTCAAAGGTAACGATTTTCAAGTAATGTATACAAAACCCCAACATACCGGCAGTAATGGTAGAATTATAAATACTCAATTACTGTTAAGTGTAATTTAAAGCATTTGAGGTTTGAAAAAAGATTTACAAAAAGAGAATGTGTCGCAACCCCCGTTCCCTAACAGACCCGAAAACGGGCGGCCGCGACCAGTTTTGGTGGTATCTGGGTTTTATCATTTTGGCAGCGGAAATTGCATCAGTACCGTAGTTAGGAAATATTTTATCAGAGTAAAATACCACACTTTTATAATATTAAACATATAGGAAAAACCCAAGTTTCAAGTACACACATTTTCATAGGGTTAAACCCCAGTTTATTTAAATAAAACATCTTTCCCGCCCCCTATCTGTCCTGGGAACGGGCGGCCGCGAGAATCAGTTTCGGTGGTATCGGTGTTTCTCAATTTGGCAACGGAAATTACATCAGGACCGTAGTTAGGAAATATTTTATCAGAGTAAATACCATATTTTTATAATATTAAACATATTAGGATAAAACCCAAGTTTTTCATTACAAACTGATTTATAGAGATAATCTCCATTTTATTGAATAAAACATCTTCTTTTATTTAGGTAACTTTTATAGCCACTTTTCCAAGCCTTTAGTGTTGTCCAGCTGGCTTCTATTTGGCTTTCACATTTTGTTACCTGAAACGCGTTTAAAAACATTTTGTCAGTGGGAAATACTGGTGAGTGAATCCCAATTTAATCAAGAAGAGTTTTATCAATTTAACAGTATTGAGAGCGATTACAATGTTTACATCTACACAATAACTAATTCAGTATTGTCAATCCTGACTGGTGGGTCATATTACCCATTGGCTAACCCTTTGTCCAATGGTAACGTGTTTCACATTTTGTATACAAAACCCCAACATATATACCGGCAGTAATTGAAGAATTACAAAGACTCAATCACTGCTTAATCACATTGTAAAATATTTAAGGTTTTGTAAAAACAGTTTACAAAAAGGAGATTACTCATATTGCAGTCTTAGGTTTTCTCTAAGGATTACCTGGTGATTATCTAAAAATTATACAAATGCACACGCGTTAGTATTATAACCCAATATTTACATTAGCAATACCCTCCCCTAGACGACATTCCAGAGACTACGTCGGGCAGAACCATGACAGCCGTTACGAAACCCTGTTTGAATCGGGCAGCGTATCTAATACGTAATCGGGGTTATGATACTTACAACGGGGCAGAACTTCGTTATTTAGGGGGATACTATACCCGAGAATAGCTTTAACTATGTGAATTTTTGAGAGAGAAAAGAAAGTGTGAGCGATTGGGACTGAAGGCCGAAGCCCTCTATTTATAGTGCTGATCTCAGACCTTGTCGCGCCCCACGTAGCCATCCTCCAGTGCCTTCGAGGCCCGCGAGGCCAGCTAGGGTAGGCCCTAGCTTGGCTGATTCGACCAGTAGCTCCCACACGCGTCGTGACATGTGGCAGCTCCGGGTTTCTCCTAGTGGCCTATTTGTCGCGGCCCGCGTAAGACCAAAGGGTGGTCTTCGCGGCCCGCCAAGAATGAATAAAAATTGTTTTTAATTAATTTTAAAAATAAAGGTATTCGGGGCCAGTTTCCGCATACGGGGTGTATTTTAGGACATGTTGGAATAGTCTAATTATTTTTAAGATGTCGAAAATTATTTAGGAGGGTTGTTATATCTTCCCCACCTTGTTTTATAGCTCGTCCTCGAGATCTACTGGAATAGGTGTGGATATTTCCTTTGCATATCTGATTCAAGCTCCCATGTGTATTCTGGTCCTCTTTTGGAATCCCATTTACTTTGACTAGAACTAATCTCTTGTGCTTGAGGTTCTTAACCTTCCTGTCTTCAATCTGTAGTGGTCTTTCTACAAATTTTAACTGTTCATTTACCTTTATATCCTTAAGAGGCATTACTAGTGATTCATCAGCTAAGCATTTCTTAAGATTAGATACATGAAATACATCATGTATTCCTGCCATTTCCTCTGGCAGTTGTAGCTGATAGGCTACAGGTCCTATTCTTCTAATAATTTCAAAAGGTCCAACATACCTGGGGCTTAGCTTTCCACTTTTGATGGATCTTACCACTCCTTTCCAAGGAGAGACTTTCAATAATACTTTGTCTCCTACCTGAAATTCCAAGGGTTTTCGCCAGTTATCTGCATAACTCTTTTGTCGATCACGTGCTGCTTTCAGTCGTTCCTTGACTTGAATGATTTTGTCGGTTGTTTCTTGCACTATTTCGGGTCCAGATAGTTGTTTTTCCCCAATTTCTGCCCAACAGACTGGGGTTCGGCACTTTCGTCCATAAAGTGCTTCGAAAGGTGCAGCTTTGATACTTGTATGATAGCTATTATTATAAGAAAATTCTATCAAGGGTAGGTGATCGTCCCAATTACCTCTGAAATCAATTACACAAGCTCTAAGCATGTCTTCCATTTTCTGAATTATCCTTTCACTTTGTCCGTCCGTTTGAGGATGATAAGCTGTGCTTAGATTGAGTTTGGTTCCCATGGCTTTTTGGAAACTTGTCCAAAAATAAGAGGTAAAACGGCTATCTCTGTCAGAAACAATTGATAAAGGAATTCCATGTAATGAAACTATTTCATTTACATACAACTTAGCTAATTGTTCCATACTGAAAGTTTCTTTCATCGGTAGAAAATGAGCTGACTTGGTTAGCCTGTCTACAATCACCCAAATTGTATCATTACCTTTCCTTGTTTTGGGTAATTTAGTAACAAAATCCATTGTTATCAATTCCCACTTCCACACTGGCATCTCTAATTATTGTAACAAACCTGAGGGTTTCTGGTGTTCAGCTTTAACTTGGGAACAGGTTAAACACTTAGAAACATAAGTTGATATGTCCTTCTTCATTCCTATCCACCAAAAATTCTTTCTTAAATCCTTGTACATCTTATCACTTCCAGGATGCATCGTGTACTTAGACTTATGGGATTCTTCTAGTATACGGTGACGTAGGTTCCCTAATTTAGGTATCCACATTCTTTTCTTATGGAATCTCCAAATTCCATCTGTTCCTTGTTCTAATTCCTTAATCATTCCTTTCAATTTTTCAGTATCGTCCTTGATTACTGACTCTTATGCTTTTCTAATCTGTTCATTTAAATCTACTTGTAAATTTAATTTAAGAGAACGTACTCTTTTTGGCTTTTCATGATACTTTTGGCTTAAAGCATCAGCCACTACATTAGCCTTTCCTGCATGATACTGGATATTACAATCATAATCACTAAGTATTTCCATCCAGCGTCTTTGTCTCATATTCAACTCCTTTTGCCCGAAAACATACCTTAAACTCTTATGATCTGTGAAAATAGTAAACTTACTACCGTAAAGGTAATGTCTCCAAATTTTCAGAGCAAAAATTATGGCTCCTAATTCTAAATCATGAGTTGAATAATTCTCTTCATGATTCTTAAGCTGTCTAGAGGCGTAGGCTATAACCTTTTGGCGTTGCATCAACACACATCCATAACCTAACTTAGAGGCGTCACAATAGACTACAAAGTCTTCAGTTCCTTTTGGTAATGCTAGTATGGGTGCATTGGTTAATCTTTGCTTAAGAATTCTAAAGGTTTCTTCCTGTTTTGGTCCCCATTCAAATTTAATGGATTTACAAGTTAACTTAGTTAAAGGAATGGTTATTCTAGAAAAATCTCGAATAAATCTTCTATAATAACCGGCCAATCCTAAGAAACTTCTAACCTCGGTTGGTGACTCAGGGGTTTTCCATTTGGTAATTGCCTCGATCTTGGTGGGATCCACATGAATTCCTTCATGATTGACTAAATGTCCAAGAAAATGTACCTGTTCTAACCAAAATTCGCACTTTGAAAACTTAGCATAAAGCTGTTCTTTTCTTAATAAACTTAGGAGTGCGTGCAAATGCTCTGCATGTTCCTCTTTACTCTTAGAGTAAATGAGAATATCATCTATAAAGACAATTATGAATTTATCCAAATATGGCTTACATATTCGGTTCATCATGTCCATAAATGCAGCTGGGGCATTGGTTAAACTAAATGGCATGACAGTAAATTCATAATGACCATACCTTGTTCTGAAAGCGGTCTTAGGAATGTCCTCTTCCTATACCTTTAATTGATGATATCCTGACCGTAAATCGATTTTTGAGAAAAATCGAGCTCCTTGCAACCGATCGAACAGATCATCGATTATTGGTAATGGATACCGGTTCTTAATCGTGACCTTGTTCAATTCGCGGTAGTCAATGCACATGCGCATAGATCCATCTTTCTTCTTAACGAATAAGATTGGTGCTCCCCATGGCGATGAACTCGGCTGTATAAATCCTTTCTCCAACAATTCGTCTAACTGTTTCTTTAGTTCTTGCATTTCTGCGGGTGCCAAACGGTAAGGCGCTTTGGCAATTGGTGTTGTTCCTGGTAGCAGGTGAATTCTAAATTCAACTTCCCTGTCTGGTGGTAGTCCTGGTAATTCTTCTGGAAATATATCTGGAAATTGAGATACTATAGGAATGTCTTTTAATTTCTTTCCCTTAGTGTTAGTGATTATAGAAATCAAATACACTAACGATCCTTTTCTTACATAACTTGTTGTTTTCATCACAGAGATGAATTTTGTGGATCTAAATGGTTTATCTCTTTTAATTGTGATCTTTTCACCCCTTGGTGAATTTACTTGGATCGACTTTTGATCACATAGAATACTAGCTTTATTGGCTATTAACCAATCCATTCCTAATACTACATCAAATCCTGCCAGATTCATTGGGTAAAGGTTTGCAATAAACTTTTGGTTTAAAAACTCTATTCTTGCTCCCTGCAAGATTTTGGTAATCTTAACAGTTTCCCCATTTGCTGTCTCTACTAGACATTCTTGTGGGAGTTTAGTTATTGGTTGATTGAGTAATTTGCAAAATGAAGTATTAATAAAACTTTGGTTCGCACCAGAGTCAAATAATACTTTAGCAAAGACATCATTAACTAAAAACGTACCAGCTATCACGTCTGGAATAATCTTGGCTTCATCTGCAGTCAGAACAAATGCTTTAGCATTTTTAGTGTTCTTGTTACCCATGGCTGGAACTAGTTTCGGACAGTTCGGTTTGATATGGCCTTTTTCTCCACAGTTGAAGCACATTCCATGATTAGGTTTCCTTCTGCAGTCTTCTTCCTTGTGTCCCGGCATCTTGCAGAAATTGTAGTAAGTGGAGCATTTTCCCGAATGCTTTTTCTTGCAAGCCTTACAGTAAGGTGCAGAGGTAGAACCTATATTTTCCCACGATTGGAATTTCCATAACGAAATTCTTGAGTAAGCCTTTGAGCTAGGTTTCTCCTCTGGTCTTCTTCTCGTATACGTATTAACTCGTCAGTCAAGGTGTTTGCTAGTTCTACAGCTTCTTCTATAGTTTGAGGTCTAGCTGCCTTGACTACATGTCTAATCTCACTGATTAATCCCCAGATGTAACGGGATATTAATACTGGTTCAGGTGATGCAATGGTTGGCACTATTCTAGCATATTTACAGAATAAAGTAGTGTATCCCTTACTATCCACTCCATTCATCCTAAGGTTTAAGAACTTATTTGCTATTTGTTCTTTTTCATTGGGAGGGCAGAATTTCCTTTCCACCATATTCTTAAATTCCTCCCATTCCATATTGTAGACCCTGTCACTTCCCCTAGACTGGAGGATAGTGTTCCACCATTCTAATGCTGAGTTCTTAAACAGATTGGAAGCAAACATTATCTTATCCTCTTCCGCACACTTGCTTATTTTTAAGACTGCCTCAGTCTTTTCTATCCAGCGTAGAGCCGCAACGGCCCCTTCATTGCCCGAGAATTCAATTGGTTTACAAGACCAGAATTCTTTATAAGAACAACCATCAGATATGCTTCTCCTTCTTTTGGGAATGGGCACTTGAAGTACGGGTCCATTATTTACGCTGTATTCAGGTTCAGTTGGTCGTTTGCTGCTATGGTTACTCTTATTATCCGCTTCCCTAACTGTTTGAATAATATATGGCATCACATCTATTATCCCTTGTGCCACTATGTGTTGGATGGCACTGTTATCCACTTGATTTCCATTGTTAATGTTGTTCGGATTATCATTATTCTGGTTTTCATTATTCTGGTTTTCCTGGTTCACTTCGTTGTCCATCTGAATTTTAAACATTTACCACGTATTAATATCACAAGATAATATTTAACACAACCAATCACACAACACACATATTGATCAAAAACATTGAACATTGCGACATACTCTTTCTTATATAGTATTCATCTAATACAAACTGAAACTAGAAATTTAAAATTACAATACAACTGAAATTGAAATTACACTACTAGTAGGCATCCGTAGCTATGATTTAGATTTTTTTTTCAAACATACACACATATTATATATTATTATAGTATATTATTATTATTATTATTACTACTTCCACCATCACCTTCACTGATATGGGTTCACCCAGAACTCCATATTGCGCTCGTCATACTTCCAGACGAGTCGCTCTCCGACCTGCCTCATTCTCTCGCTACTTTCTAAAATCTCCTCTCCGAAGGTTTCGGAGCTCTTGCACATTTTCTGCACTCATTGGGGGTGCAGGTGCGGGTACTGGGTTTGGGAACTGGGGCATGGGCTCCTGGTACGGGTATGGATTCTCTAAAATTTCCCTGATGTATTGATCGCTATCATAGTAGGGATTTAGAGGGTCCAAACCTTGGTAGGCTGCTAGATTTGGCATGGGTTCATTTTCTAGTGTTGGGTAGCGTTGCACATAATCCCTATTGTCGTCTAACCACGGGTCGTAATCTGGGTCTAAGGGATTGGGTGTTGGTACCCTAGGTATCTACATTGGGTCAAACTCAGGCATTGGAAATTGGTTTTATGGGTTGTTCTCGATTTCCATTGGCTGTGTGGGGAATAGTGGTAATGGCTGGGGTGCTATCAGTTGCTCCAGGTTAGGGTCGGCAACTGTGGTTGCTAGGATATGGAAATTTGCTAAAGCCCACTGCTGTTGCAACTTTTTCATCCTCTTCCTACGTTCATGCGCACCTCTGCTGAACCATCCTCTCTTCTTAGGGGGGAATGGCTCTTCAGACTGAGCCTTGAACACGAATATCCCTTCTTCATTATCAGCAGAATACCCTGAAAGGGCAGGCTGTGAAGAGGTACCTACGTCCCTAGGTGAGTTGGACAACTGACGGTAGGTGTCTGAAGGTCCTTGGTCGCTCATACTGTAAACTAACAAATAGTCAAATAACACACACCAATAATATACAGTTATGCACGTAGTTTCGTAATTTATTTCCTAACATTTAATACTTTGGTGTCAGGATAACACTTCTGTGGCTGAATCAATGGCTTAGCTCTGATACCACCTTCGGTCACAACCCCCGTTCCCTAACAAACCCGGGAACGGGAGGTCGCGGCCAGAATACACATGGGAGGTTGAATCCACAATGAAGCAGAAGTACCCTCATTTATTTTAGTAAATCTCGAGGTCGAGATTTCTTTTAAGGGGGTGAGGATGTAACACCTCGTAAATTCACGACCAATGTATTAAAGACATGTGTCATGGACTTTAAACGTGTGAGGGATTGATCTTGAGGGACTAAAGTTGTCAAACAATGTAAATATGTAAGTAAAAGGATCAAACGTGTCATCATGCCAAACTCATGCCTCTTAATGACCCCATAAGATGTTCGTATTCTTTGATGAATAAAATTATCGAACATTGAAAGCCGTTTGCGCTTAAATTTAAAACTTTACGAAGCATAAGGGTTAAAAGTGTTAACATGTTAAAAGTTACCTCTGAGTGACCTTTAACGAACCCAAAAAACATTGTAATAATTAAATATTTCTCTCTCAAGTCAAGAATGTTGGATATTAATTGTGTGGAGTTTCGATGAAAACAAGACTTTTCGGGTGATCGTACGACTAACCGGGAGCTTAACGGAGTTAGTTTTGGTCACAACCCCCGTTCCCTAACAAACCCGGGAACGGGAGGTCGCGGCCAGAATACACATGGGAGGTTGAATCCACAATGAAGCAGAAGTACCCTCATTTATTTCAGTAAATCTCGAGGTCGAGATTTCTTTTAAGGGGGTGAGGATGTAACACCTCGTAAATTCACGACCAATGTATTAAAGACATGTGTCATGGACTTTAAACGTGTGAGGGATTGATCTTGAGGGACTAAAGTTGTCAAACAATGTAAATATGTAAGTAAAAGGATCAAACGTGTCATCATGCCAAACTCATGCCTCTTAATGACCCCATAAGATGTTCGTATTCTTTGATGAATAAAATTATCGAACATTGAAAGCCGTTTGCGCTTAAATTTAAAACTTTACGAAGCATAAGGGTTAAAAGTGTTAACATGTTAAAAGTTACCTCTGAGTGACCTTTAACGAACCCAAAAAACATTGTAATAATTAAATATTTCACTCTCAAGTCAAGAATGTTGGATATTAATTGTGTGGAGTTTCGATGAAAACAAGACTTTTCGGGTGATCGTACGACTAACCGGGAGCTTAACGGAGTTAGTTTTTTACCCAAGGCCCTTAAAAGTTAACTATGGGGGTCCTAAGTGCAATAAATGGAAGTAAAATAAAGTTTAAATGGACCAGGGACTGAAATTGCAAGATTTGAAAACTTTTAACCGATTCTCCCATTTGTCGCAGGCCGCATAAGCCAAGGCCTATGCTTAAGCGGGCCGCGAGAGACTACCAGATGCAGACAGAAGTGGACAGCTGCAAGTTCAGCCAGTTCCACCACCTTTGCATGCCTCAAATCGATACCAGGGACTGTGCCAATGGTTTTTCATGCACTAGGGACACCTGGAAGCATCAGGGATCAATATAGGGGCATGTGGAGTGATCTTGTGAAGAAGAATTTGCTATTTAAAGGCCTTGTTCTTCATTGTTTCAATTGCTCATTCTCAAATCACTTCACAACTCAATCTCTGGAGTCCCTTGGAGCTCTAGAAAGCTTTCCTCTGTTATATTTTCGTGCTAAGTACTCTTGTAAGTAATCTTAGCCTCCTAAGTTCAAGTTTTCTTAGTTTAAAGACCAAAGGTCAAAGCCGTCGTAATTAAGATTTGACTTAGTGATTAATCACTAATGGTCCAGCCATTATTCGAATTGAAAGTGGCTATGAGTTGGTAATTATGTAGGTAATAAACCCTTAAGAGGGCACCTACTGATTATCACTCTAACTTGGTCAATTGTCGGGTCAAACTTGTTATTAAAAAGTCAACAGAAGCAATTTTTACAAATAAATTCATAACTGATAATGCTGAGGTTATAGAACATGTTTTAACACTTAAATAACTTGGTAAATAATATAAGCACATGTTTAGGCATGTTCAACCCGACAATTCTGAGTTTAGGCTCGGTTCGCAACCGAAAGTCGCAAAAGAAGACTTTTGCTTTGACTTTCAGTTCTGACCCGATTTAGCTTGTTTTAGATATGCCTTAAGGTTCCTTTAGGACCATATTACATGTTAGTATAACCCTCTAAGATTATACAACATGGTTCCTTAATAATCCGATTCATATGCATGTTTCCGTTAAATGCTTATTTGTTGACCATTATGCCCTTTTGATAATAAAACGAGATTTTTGAAAATGTGGGAGGACAAAAACCTTTATTACTGATTTATAAACATGTCCTAAAAATTTGACATCAGTTTGTTCTCTAAATTAGGAGTTATGCTCGATATCGTAAATAAGAGCCTTTGTATTAATTAATCGGCATTTACGGCATAAAACCTATTTAAACCCAAATTTTGACACCAAAATTTTTACCCACTGATGTAATATAATATTTAGGGATTTTTGGAAATTTTTATTAAATTTTAGACTGATCATAACATAAAGTTCTTGCATAGGCTCGGTAATTGACGATAATACCCTTTTCGCTAATAAAATGAGTTTTACACATCCTTTACATATCAAACCTTTTTCTACTGATTTTATATAATAAATAAGTTATTTTAAACTGTAAGGGCTGTCCAAAATCTCAGATTTCCTTAATCAACCCGAATATCGTAAAATACCGACTTTTATGCGATTTAGACGCATACTATGGGTTAAAACCATATTAGGCACCTAAGACTTGTTACCTACTGATGTTATGAGTAAATTTTTATACTTTAACAGTAAGTAAAAGTTTAAACTCAGATTTCCAAATTTGACCTTTTAGCATATGTGAAATGACCAAAATGCCCATACGGTGCATAGTTTGGTCATAAATGATAAAATTCACATATATATGATATCTTGCTGATATAACTTATTAAAATAAATATTTCTACTGATTAATTTAGACCATAAACTCAGATTACTATTTAACCTCTTTTATGAGCTTTAAAATGACCAAAATACCCCTACGGGGCATAAATTGATTTTAAATTCGTTTTGGCATAATGGAAGGTATCCTACTGATATCACAACATATTTAAGGCATATTAACTTATGAAACCTGTACATGACTCATTTGGTAACCCGTTATGCATTTTTCGCGTTCGGTGCGGTTTATGTTACTAGTTTGCATAAATTGACCGAAACGGGTCAAACCTTATCATTTTTACTTCAAAATCCAGAATGTATTTAGTTTACCCATTTTATACAAGTCTTCATACTTGTCAGGTCTAAATCACATTCTAATCCGGTCATCGCTTAATCTTGCGTTTTGAACCGTAAACCTTTCATTAAAACTAACCGGTCTAAGTTTAAACTTAAGTAAGACCCGTTAGGAATCTAATAGGTTATTAAAACTTTCATTCCAGATTAGGAGCCCAGTAAAAGCTACCTGTGTTAGCTGATTGTTATACGGCTGGGATAAAAATTTATATTTTTGCTCAGGAAAATACTTTTAACTTATTTTCCCTTATACGGGCTTGGGGTACGGTATTTAATAATACCGCTTGGTCGGGTATTGAATCTTTAATCGAATAATGGTTAAATCATTAAGATAACCCGTTTAATCTGTTTTGTTTGTTTTAAGCCTTCGGGGGGTTAATGACCATGTCCTGGATATCCTCGACTCATTCATTGAAATGGCCACGACTTAAGCACGGGGTGTAGGCATACACCTGTCGGTGCGTATGTAAAAAGATATACCCGCTTGTTGAGAATAATCTCGCCGTGGGTTTATATTATGTGGTGTGTCTATTAATCTTTAACCCGGTACTTATAACCGGGGCTACTAAATCTATGACAAACATATAATTCTTTTACAAGATTATTTTTAAATAATTATCCCAAGTTAATAAAAAATATTTATGCCTTGTGCATTTAAATCAATTTTCTTAAATATTTTCAAAAGTGTCGGTTAATTGTATTTACCAGTGTAAACTGACGTATTTTCAAAAAGATTAAGTGCAAGTACTAAGCGAAATGGGCTGGAACTCCTGAGTGATTAAATAAAGAGTCTTGCAAGCTTTTATCACTTTAAGTCTGTTGAACAATACTTCTTTTATTTTGATCTGCCTGTGGAGCCATCTTACAACCCGTTGTATAATATTTTTATTGTACTTTCAAATCGGTTTGTAATAATTTACTTTTAGACTTCCGCTGTGCATTAAACTGTGATTAATTGACCATGATGATATCAACTACGTCACGATACTCCCCACCGGGCCCACCGGCAATACGTGGAAATATCGGGGTGTGACAGGTTGGTATCAGAGCCAACAGTGAGTGAATTAAACACTAGCCTTTTTGTGTTTAATCTCAATGACACAGTTTGCACATTCCTTGACTTCCGAGTCTAGGCTAACGACATAGGACTAATCCTAATCTTGTTGTTTTCTTTTGTTGGTTTCCTTTGTTTGTTTTGACAGGAACAAGAAAATGCCACCACGATTCAGAGGCAGAGGAGGACGAGGCAAAGCACCATTCACTGCTCCAAACGATCATGAAGCCGGGCCTTCTCACCGGCGAACACCCTCAGCTACTCAAGGCTCTAGTCCTCACGAGGATTGGAGGACATACTTGGAACCTGCGAGGCGTTCTGTCTCACTCAGCTCGTCGCCCTCATACCATCACTCCTTTGGGCCACATTCAGAGAACGAGCCCGAAGATTCTCACCACTCTTTCTTGTCGTTGCAGCGGTCAAGCTCACACCGGGCTTTTCAAGACCCGACCCCTTACTTCCAGAGCCGGTTCAACCCAGAAAATCAGATTGAAGAACCAATGGGCCATAACCCATTGGGCCCTAAAGACCATTTTCCTGGAGCCCAGGATATGGAGATGGATGATGACCCCGATCCTGCCGAACCACCAACTGGGACGCCCACGCATCCCATATAGATTTCTGACGGATCATCGTTTCATGGTTCGCCATACAGAGGCCCAGATAGTTTTGCCGAAAGGTGGGCCACTTACCATTGGGAGTTCACTCCTCCTTTCAAGCCACCTCAACAGCAACAGTAGGATCCCTCTGAGGATTCACATTTCCAGGCGGTTACTCCACCGCCGCCACCAGTACAACTACTACCTCCAGAACCACCGAGGTGAAGGAGAACAGGTGCACGAATGTCCGTGCGAGGAGGGGATTTCCATTTCAGCACCCCTCAACACTCCAGTGGCAACCACTACCCGCCAATGCATGAAGACCCGCAGCTGGGTGGGCCTTCAAACCCAGTTTCAGAGGTCGACTCAGTTCCAGTCGCACCACCACCACACATGGGTTATGATAACCCAATTCCTTCATACACCGGTGTAGCGGCGTATATCCCTTTTGAGCAGCCAGCTTACCCTGGCTACAACTACTACAATGCCCCTGTCGTTGACCCATACCTCGAGGCGGCCAACTACAATGCTCTCCATCCAGAAGGGCCTTATGCAGCTTCGTACCAGGGGGTTACCAAGCATATGGGTATCAATACCCACCACCTCCTCAACCTCCGCAGCAGCAGCCGCCATTGCTCCAGCCACAGCAGCAGCAGGAGATTCGTCAGAGGTTGAGCCAGGTGGAACGAGAGGTTCAAGAGGAGCGTAGAAGCCACCGGGGATTTCTTAAGGGTTTGGCAAATCTGATCAAGGGGAAGAAGAAGAGGGATTTTTGAAGATTCCTTATTTATTTATGTAGTAATCTTTATTTTCAATTAAGTCCCTGTGTGGACATTTATTTATGTACCTAGTCCCTGTGAGGACTTGTATTTTCATTATTAGCCCCTGCGTGGGCAAGTTATTTATGTAAAAGTCCCGTTTAGGGCATCTATGTACTCCTTTTGAATTTAATGGAATGTTTTAATTCAAAATTTCATTTTATCATTATATGTATATATATTATATGAAATAAGTCAAAATAACATTTCATTTTATATTGATCTGCTAATAAACATTGAAAATAAAAATCTTAAAGGCAAAACCTAGTCCATGTGTCACTTCAAGACAGGGCCATGATGGTAGTTCCTTTTTTAGATTCAAATCCTTGTTAACATCTGAAAACATGCTAACACTCCTGACAAATGTGATTCGATAAAATCACACAAGTCATCCTTATGTTGGATTCTTCCAATTCCTTCCCTCTATTTATTATTTAAAACATCCATTAGTGATGCAGTGCCTACGGGTTATGATAATTGTCAATAAAGACAAAAGAAAGTTGTAGACTACGACTCCCTGTCAGTAAAAGGTAATGAACTATGTTCAAACCTTAATGCCTCGATTCTCTGAAATCATGGCTTATAATTTAAAACTGTCCTTGTGACTAGGCCTTTTGTGCCACTTTAATATCTTTAATGATCTATAATAAAAGGATACATTATAATGAAAATCCTAATTAAATATGATTAACAAATTAACCAATATGGTTTATACTACCATGGTTAATAAATCATCAAAAATGATGATTCCATAAATAACCTCTGAATAAAGTATTGTTAATTGTTTTGTAGCAATCAAGCTACATGGCTGAATCGGAGGAGGTTAACAGTCACCCGCGAGAAAATAATGATACCACCAGAATCAGTGTAGCTGGTGCAGATCTTCAGGAATTAATAGACAATGTTGTTACTAGGGAACTTGATAGACAGTTCAGGGAATCAAGTGGTACACGTACTAAGACTCAATCTGTGGCTCATAGTAAGCCCCCTTCTAAAGTAATTGGGTCAAAGAAGGACGATGCTCGTCACTCGTCGAATCAGCAGAGTGTCCCGTCTAAGAAGGTTGTGCTCAAACAAGACCCCCGTATTAAGACCTGCTCTTATAAATATTTTGTCTCCTGCAAGCCCAGGGATTTCACAAGGGAGAAAGGAGCCATTGATTGCATGACGTGGCTAGATGAGATGGACATTGTGGTTGATATTAGTGGTTGTGCCGAACAAGACATTGTGAAGTTTGTGTCATAATCGTTTAAAGGTGAAGCGTTAGCTTGGTGGAGGTCCCTAGTCCACGCTACAGGAAAGATCCCGCTGTATAACATGTCTTGGGATCAGTTTGTTGCTTTGATCAAAGAAAATTTATGTCCTCAGCACGAAGTTGAGAAAATTGAGACTAACTTCTTGACCTTGGTCATGAAGAACTTAGATTGTCAGGCATACCTTACCAGTTTCAATACCATGTCTCGATTGGTTCCATACTTGGTCACGCCAGAACCGAAACGTATAGCTCGTTTTATTGGAGGTCTAGCTCCAGAAATTAAAGCAAGTGTGAAAGCATCTAGACCTACCACATTCAGGTCTGTGGCTGATTTGTCGTTATCTCTTACTCTCGATGCGGTCAGGCCGAGATCGCTTAAGAATTCCGCTGAAGGAAAGAGGAAACGTGAGGAGGAGAACTCACGCCGCTCTGATAAGAAACATAAAGGGAACTCTGATCATAAGAAAAGTTTCGGGTTTAAAAAGGATAATCAGCAGTCGGGTGAAAAACCCAAGTGTAAAACCTGCAAGAAGCGTCATCTAGGAAAGTGCAGGTTCGAATCAAAATCCCAATCGCAGCCCAGAGCTTGTGGGATCTGCAAATCAAGTGAGCATAAAACGTTGGATTGCAAGAAGATAAAGGATGCGACTTGTTACAACTGTAACGAGAAGGGGCACATCAAGTCCAACTGCCCAAAGTATGCAAAGAAAACTGAAGAGGTTAAAAAGACCAATGCTCGGGTCTTTCAGATGAATGCACGAGAGGCCATTCAGGATGACAACGTGATAACAGGTACCTTTCTTATCAATGATATTTATGCCAGAGTATTGTTTGATTCGGGTGCAGACAAGTCTTTCGTAGACAATAAGTTTTGTAAATTGCTAAATCTGCCTGTTAAGACTTTAAGCATAAAGTATGAAGTAGAACTGGCCGATGGTACTATAGAGACTGCTTCAACCATTCTAGATGGATGTTTTATATCCATTAGGAATCACTCTTTTCCGCTATCCTTGCTTCCTTTAAAACTGGCAGGATTCGACATAGCGATAGGCATGGATTGGTTATCTCATAACCAAGCCCAAATTGTATGTGATAAAAAGTAAGTGGTTATCAAGACTCCTTATGGTGAGCCACTTACGATTCAAGGAGATACTCAGTATGGATTGCCTAAGCAAGTGTCTATGCTTAAGGCTTCGAGGTGAATGAAGAAAGGTTGTGTCATTTATATGGCACAGGTTACCATTGATGAACCAAAGCCCAAGATTGAAGACATCCCAGTTATTTCTGAATATCCAGACGTTTTTCCTGAAGAACTACCTAGTTTACCTCCAGATAGACAAGTGGAATTCAGAATCGACATTATTCCTGGAGCAGCACCAATTGCAAGAGCACCTTATCTGTTGGCACCAACTGAAATGAAAGAGTTAAGGACTGACGTGACCGTGTCGTCCCGATCAGTCAAAAACCCAATTAAACCTAGGTAGCTAGGGTAAGTCGGGTATCGAATCCACGAAGAGCAGGTGGTCAGTATTGCACGACCCGTTCGTTTAGTTAGACTATTTACAAATAATGTACAAGATGATTATGAAGATTGCTATTTTTATTTATTTGTTTGGTTTTTAAAATAAATCGGAATGAACCGACAAATTGATGTTATCGAAAACAATGATTTATTAACTAAACTTGTAAACTAAACTACTTAATTGAAAACAGGAATTAAGAATACGGATCACACCCGGTTTCGGTAATTGTAAGTCCTAGGGTTCCTACATGTTTTAATTCAACTCAATTGCATACGATTAGCGGATTTAGTGTACCATGACTTAGGTGCCAATAACTATCAACGTCCCGAAGAACGGACAAGAATGCACTTTGTAATCAACACAAGTAAATCCTAACCACGACAACGCATAACTACACATAACCATTTCGCAAAGTCATAACTTTTAACATCGTTCGACAATTTATGAATACGAAACAAATGTAAACTATTGTTAATGGTTTCAAAAATCAATACAAGTTGTCACAAAGTGGAATCAAATTACAAATACATAAACCCTAGAAAATCTTACAACAATCTACACCGGGGTGAATCCGACGAGACTAGCCGCTCATGATGTGTGACAAATCTTCAAAAGCTTGATCGATGATGATATATGATGATTTGAGAGCCCCAAAAGTATAATAATGATTGCTGCCCAAAAATCGATCCCCCTCCCGTTGTTTTTGGCTGCCAATATTTCGTGTGTGATGATAATGATGTTGGGCTGATTTGGGCCCAACTCTATTAATGTTTGATGCCCTAAATTCCGTAATATGGAGCCCAAACTTCTTTTGTCTGCTGCCAAACTATTTTTAATGATGGAGAGAATTATCATTAATTAAAGGCTCCCAAACATGTGATGTGTGGCTGCCATTGTCGAGCCCAAATAATGAAGTCTCCTCCAATAGGGACCTTCCAATCACAACTCACGTGAGTTGTTTTTCCAATTCTCCTCCCACATGTGCCCACATTCACATTTACTTCAATCCAATCTTTGTTTCTTACCTGTACACACATAGCAATGTAGAAAACATTTAGTATATAAACTTAAATATCTCATTATCACATTAATTACAATAATAATACTTCATCAATTTCATTCAATTATTTTGTTTTCTTTTTTTTAAGTAACTCCAAAATTTGAGAAACAAAACAACTTTTCTCATTATTAAATGCAAACATGATTTCCAAATTTATTTTTATATCTTATCTATTATAATTATTTGATTTAAATTCATTTTCTCTAAACCACAAAGATACAAAAACACTTCAAAATAATATACCTTGAACTCGTATCGATGCATTTTTAATATAATTAGTATCAAATAAGAGTGTACCTAAAATGTACAGATCACATCCCCACACTTATCTTTTGCTTGCCCTCAAGCAAATCTGTCTTTCACTTTCACGTGGGTCGAACAAGAAATATACTCCCCATTCCCGAGACTAAGGTTAAGGTCAATTGTCATGCCAAAGTTCAAACTTTTTACAATTTTCAACATAATTAACGGTAAAGTGAATAGTCTCATATAAAATGGTCATCCAAGAATAACCCGCCTTTGAAACCAATAAATCATGCATATCCCTCATAATGTTCTCTCCACTCGGTTTATAATTTGGCTAATTTTTTATGATGTATTAGCACTTTCAAAAGTAATCACTCAAAACCGATTAGAACACATACCCGCATAGGCTTGCGACTCAATCATTCTCCACCACCGAACACGAATACCAAGCACAAGTCAAAAGGTCTTTGGAGGGTTGTAACGGGGCTAGGTTAAGGGTGTGAAATAGAATGTTTTTTTTTTTTTAAGTGGCTAAGGTGATGAAAAATTCGATTTTTATTACAAACGACTACTCTAAACAAAACTAAACTATAAACATCAACTACAAGGCAACAATTTTAGCCTTTTATTCAACAACTACTAACTTCATATTTTTGTATATATATATATATATATATATATATATATATATTGTCTTTTTCACAACTTTTCTGCATTTTTTTTTTTTGCAAACCACACTATACAGACAAAGAAACCTAAAATCGAATTTTCACCACACGAGTTAAAAATAAAAGGTTTAACGGTTATGGGCTAAATGGGTTGGTCAAACGAAAGGTTTAGGCTCAAAGTGGGCGACTAGGGGATTTGTTTGGGTAAGGATAGATAAATCGTTTTAAAGGAAAAGGTTTACCTAATGCCTTAATCATTCTCGTGCTTGTATTCGGTCTATGGTCTCGAACGTATCCAAAGTTGCAAGTTTTACAATACGCGACTAATGGTCCACTCAAACAAAGAAACATGTATATGTAAATCTATGATATAAAAATGGCTCAAAACCTCACGTATAAGGGTATGGTATGTGATATGCATAAAATGCTAGTTCCTTAGGCGAATTATTCCCAAATAATCACCCGCTAAATACCCGTCATGCTATTACTTTGAACTTGACCATGACAAAAGACCAAATGGGTTGTGCCATCCCTCGTTGACTTAGTTACTTGTGCTTTTAAGATCGCTTTTGAAACAAGAAATTTTTGAAAATTTTTTGAAATTTTCCCCCATCCCCACACTTGAGGTAAACATTGTCCTCAATGTGTAAGAACTAGAGTTTTAAAACGCACAAGGGATGTGACATGGCTAACCTCCCCAAAATTTCACCCCGAAAATAAAATACAATTTACAATCCACTTATTTTCTAACTAAAAAACAAAAGTAAAAAGAAACGTATGCACCTGATTTTTGAGCTAGTTCCTCGTGTGCTCTTCATCTTTTCAACAAAACGGTCGTCTCACGAACATAATGTAACTACAAATCTTAACCCTTGTGTAGAAGCATGCTTCTCACAACCATCAAAATTCATTAGTGACCTAGTTCTACCACTTTTATGAAAAGAAACATTACCAAGCCATACATTATTTCACTTTGATTTATGTGGAAAATTAATTTACAATAACAACAAACCTAACTCACTTTCGTAGGAATCACGGTTGCATTTAGCTTATGCAACAAGCCCTTTTAAACCTCCCGATAGCTCGGGAGGACGAGATGTCTCGTGAGGGTTATATAGGGAACACACCCACAACGTTCATTTAACTACTAAAATAAAATAAAACAAATAATAATACAAACTCTACAACAATCATACCTGATTTACCTCTCATGGTGGTCGAAGTGCACATTTGCCTACCGAGTTTCCAACATACGCTCGGTAATTAGCATGCCGAATCCATACTCTTTTTATTATATTCGGCATACGCAATGTACAACTTCGGGGTCGCCTCTTAACAACATGGCCAATGTCTTGCAACGCGACCCTTCGAATCCTTATGCCCGAACCCGCATCCCCAACTTTGTTGGTTGGAGTGATAAGTTTAGGAGAAGGATGAATATGAATGTGAGCTTCTTTCAAATCCGATTCGTCTTGCGGTGTCATGTCTTCCGCTCGGTTCAAACATTCAACTTCTTGCTCCGAAAGATCTCTAACCTCTTCCACCACATCACCATCCACCATTGTACCACTAGCCAACACCTCTTGGTCTCGTCTAAGTTGAGCCAATTCTTCAACGAGTTGACCCACTTTCTTTGCCAAGGCTTCATTAGCTTTATCTTTCGCCTCAAGTTCCTTCTTTAGTTCCATCTTAATCTCTTGATTTGAAGTAATGATAGCATTCATGATTGCATCGAGCTTGGAACTTATTGAATCTTGAGGTTCTTCGGATGCCGGTTGAGGGTATTTATTATAATAATCATCATACTCCTCCCGGTAACTTGAGAAATGTGCCAATTCGGGTTCATAATTGTTGTAATCCCGCTCTTGCTCATAGTGGCAATTCATCTCTAAATGGTAGTATTCTTGATATGAAGGTGGCTTGTAACCGGACTTTATTTTTCCTTTCCAAAACACTGGATCTTTCCAAAACACTGGACAATCTTCATGTATGTGAACTTTTCCACAACAAGGGCATGACTTTTCTTGCTCCGGTGGTGGAGGTGGTCTAGTGTATGGATAAGGTGAGGATGGACCATTGAAATCTTCATAATCCGCCCTCCTATAATCAAACAATCTGCTGAGGTAGTCTTCCCGTTCCTTGTTGGCTTGAACTTTTTCGTAGAAAACAGAGCAACCCTCTAAATAGTGCTCTCCGCTTCCGCAACACTCACACGGATCATCATCTACCCAATTCATATCGAAAGATGATACCTGCAAAACATGTACCTGCACAAACAAGCTCGACCACCCAAAGTAAAATCACGAATATACAAGAAAGAAAAACTAAGCTAAAATCGAACAGGCAATGAAATAGTAAGCGCAATAGCTCCCCGGCAACGGCGCCATTTTGACGTGACCGTGTCGTCCCGATCAGTCAAAAACCCAATTAAACCTAGGTAGCTAGGGTAAGTCGGGTATCGAATCCACGAAGAGCAGGTGGTCAGTATTGCACGACCCGTTCGATTAGTTAGACTATTTACAAATAATGTACAAAATGATTATGAAGATTGCTATTTTTATTTATTTGTTTGGTTTTTAAAATAAATCGGAATGAACCGACAAATTGATGTTATCGAAAACAAGGATTTATTAACTAAACTTGTAAACTAAACTACTTAATTGAAAACAGGAATTAAGAATACGGATCACACCCGGTTTCGGTAATTGTAAGTCCTAGGGTTCCTACATGTTTTAATTCAACTCAATTGCATATGATTAGCGGATTTAGTGTACCGTGACTTAGGTGCCAATAACTATCAACGTCCCGAAGAACGGACAAGAATGCACTTTGTAATCAACACAAGTAAATCCTAACCATGACAACGCATAACTACACATAACCATTTCGCAAAGTCATAACTTTTAACATCGTTCGACAATTTACGAATACGAAACAAATGTAAACTATTGTCAATGGTTTCAAAAATCAATACAAGTTGTCACAAATTCGAATCAAATTACAAATACATAAACCCTAGAAAATCTTACAACAATCTACACCGGGGTGAATCCGACGAGACTAGCCGCTCATGATGTGTGACAAATCTTCAAAAGCTTGATCGATGATGATATGTGATGATTTGAGAGCCCCAAAAGTATAATAATGATTGCTGCCCAAAAATCGATCCCCCTCCCGTTGTTTTTGGCTGCCAATATTTCGTGTGTGATGATAATGATGTTGGGCTGATTTGGGTCCAACTCTATTAATGTTTGCTGCCCTAAATTCCGTAATATGGAGCCCAAACTTCTTTTGTCTGCTGCCAAACTATTTTTAATGATGGAGAGAATTATCATTAATTAAAGGCTCCCAAACATGTGATGTGTGGCTGCCATTGTCGAGCCCAAATAATGAAGTCTCCTCCAATAGGGACCTTCCAATCACAACTCACGTGAGTTGTTTTTCCAATTCTCCTCCCACATGTGCCCACATTCACTTTTACTTCAATCCAATCTTTGTTTCTTACCTGTACACACATAGCAATGTAGAAAACATTTAGTATATAAACTTAAATATCTCATTATCACATTAATTACAATAATAATACTTCATCAATTTCATTCAATTATTTTGTTTTCTTTTTTTAGGCTACTCGGTATGGTGATGGACCATCCTTGGAGGATGATCCGCCACGTAGGCGCCACGTCATCATCCTCCCAAGGATGGTCCATCCTCCAAAACTAGAGGGCATGGTAAGATGGTCCTAGTCATCATCCTCCACCACTTTTATGTTTTTTTTATTTTTTTTAATCTTCAACTTTTTTTTTAACATTTAACAAATAAAGTAACAAAATATTTTCATTAATATTAAAAAACATTACATAAACTTAAAAAAAATTAAAAAAAAAACATAAACTTAAAAAAAATAAACTTAAAAAAATAAACTTAAAAATATCCTAATATATTAAAAGAAGCAACTAGCCTCTAGAATAATAGTCGGATGTCCATGATCTCCCCTAGTATACTGACCTTGCCATTGGACTGGGCAGTTCTGCCACGGCCAGTGCATACAATCAATGCTCCCGAGCATTCCTGGGAAACCATGTCTCTGTTCGTGTGCTTGATATAATTTTTGAACGTCGTTTGCGTTCGGTTTCCGCAGGTATCGCTTGCTATACAATTTGACAACCCATTCGCAAAACTTGTGCAAACATCGACGTGCGGTTCTTTCAGACATCCTAATATACTCGTCTAATGCATCGGGTGCGTAACCGTACGCAAGTTGGCGAATGGCCGACGTGCATTTTTGTAAATTACTGAAACCCCTTAGCCCCCTAGCGTCGTTCCGCAATGTAAAAAACGGATCAGACTGGGCCATGTCTCCTGCAATACGTAAAAACAGTGGACGACTCATGCGGAACCGACGTCGGAAAATCTCGGCTGGGTACACGGGTTCGTCGGCAAAATAATTGGCTAGTAGTTTAGCGTGGCCGGCTATAAATTTAAAACGAAACATAAATGAAATTAATTATAAAATACATTTTCAAATCTATATAAAACATAAGGAAAAAAAAAAGTAAAATACCTTCTTGGTCTCGGTTATATTTTGCTCGTCTAGTTAGCCGTTGGGACGACCCTTGATCAGCCGCCATGAAGACTTGAGCCGCGTTCATAATCATGTTGTGCATAATATCATCCTCTTCCGAAGATGATGAATACCACGCAGACGAAGCCGATGAAGACATAGAAGAAATTGAAGAAATGGAAGACATGGGTGAAGCCATGATAATTTTTGAGCGAGAAATGGGGTGGTAGTGTGTAAAAACGGTATAAAATATGATGAGTTTTTATAAAAAGGGAAGAGTGGTTTATAAAATGTGAGAGAGATGGGGTGGTAGTGGGTGAAAAGTTGTGAAAAAAATGGTTAAAGATGTGAGTATTTATAAAAATGGAAGTGAATTGAGGTATATTTTGAATTATTACCGTTTGAATATTTAATGTTAATTAGAAATTAAATTTTTTTTATTTTCAACGGTCACAATTTTTTAAGGGCCCACCACTTTTGCTTCGTCGCAAACGGCAGGAATCCGACGCGGAAGACGGGACGGGGGGGGGGGGCGGGCACGGTGTTCGGACCGTCGCCGACCCAGGACGACCCGGGGTCGAACCCCATACCGACTAGCCTTACGTAACTCCAAAATTTCAGAAAGAAAACAACTTTTCTCATTATTAAATGTAAACATGATTTCCAAATTTATTTTTATATCTTATTTATTATAATTAATTGATTTAAATTCATTTTCTCTAAACCACAAAGATATAAAAACACTTCAAAATAATATACCTTGAACTCGTATCGATGCATTTTTAATATAATTAGTATCAAATAAGAGTGTACCTAAAATGTACAGATCAAGGACTCAGTTGGATGATTTGTTGGCTAAAGGTTTTATTAGACCTAGCTCGTCCCCTTGGGGAGCACCGATTCTGTTTGTGAAAAAGAAGGATGGCTCGATGCGTCTGTGCATCGATTGTCGCGAGTTAAAAAAAGTTACAATCAAGAACAGATATCCGTTACCCAGGATCGATGATCTATTCGACTAGCTTCAAGGAGCAAGTTACTTTTCAAAGATTGATCTGAGGTCCGGTTATCACCAGTTGAAGGTCAGAAATGAAGATGTACATAAGACTGCATTTAGGACTCGATATGGTCACTATGAGTTCTTAGTGATGCCTTTCGGGCTCACTAATGCACCAGCAGCGTTCATGGATCTCATGAATCGCGTTTGCAAACCGTATTTGGAAAAGTTTGTCATTGTCTTTATTGATGACATCCTTATTTACTCAAAGAATCAAGCCGATCATGAAAGACATCTCTGGTGTATCCTTAAACTTCTACAGCAAAAGAAACTCTACGCCAAGTTTTCAAAATGTGAGTTTTGGCTACGTGAAGTCCAATTTCTGGGACATGTCGTTAGTGAGCGTGGTATCCAGGTGGATCCCGCTAAGATTGAAGCCAATATGAATTGGCAAGAACCTAAGACTCCTACAGAGATACGCAGCTTCTTGGGTTTAGCAGGATACTATAGGCGTTTCTTAGAAAACTTTTCAAGAATCGTTGCACCATTGACTTCGTTAACCCGCAAAAATGTCAAGTTTGACTGGGGTCCCAAGCAGCAAGAATCCTTTGATATTCTGAAGCAGAAATTAAGCAATGCACCTGTGTTGACTTTGCCAGAAGGAATTGAAGAATTTGTGGTTTATTGCGACGCATCACACACAGGCATGGGTTGTGTGCTTATGTAGAAAGGCAAGGTTATTGCCTATGCCTCATGTCAGTTAAAAGTGCACGAAAAGAACTACACCACCCATGATTTGGAATTGGGTGCCGTTGTATTTGCTTTGAACCTTTGGAGGCATTATTTATATGGAACCAAATGTGTGATCTACTCTGATCACAAGAGCCTTCAATATCTGTTTAACCAGAAGGATCTTAACATGAGACAGCGTCGATGGATGGAGACACTGAATGATTATGATTGTGAAATCCAATATCATCTTGGCAAGGCAAATGTAGTTGCTGATGCCTTGAGCAGGAAGGAAAGGGTTACGCCTATTAGAATCAATGCCAAGAGCATTGAATTAAAGAACAACTTGAATGAAAAGTTGTTAGCCGCTCAAAAGGAAGCCGTATTAGAAGCTAACTACCCAAATGAGAAGTTAGGAATGACTGCCGATCAATTGTCGTACGACAAGGATGGAATCCTAAGATTGAATGGTCGAATATGGGTTCCAATTTTTAGAGGACTTCGAGACGTGATTCTTCAAGAAGCTCATAGTACTAAATACTCAGTCCATCCTGGCAGTGATAAGATGTACCAGGATCTAAAGGCAAATTATTGGTGGATAGGCTTGAAGAAGTCTATAGCCACATATGTGGCTAAATGTCTGACATGCGCGCAAGTTAAAGCAGAGCATCAAAAGCCGTCAGGTTTGCTGCAACAGCCTGAACTTCCCACTTGGAAATGGGAAATGGTAACTATGGACTTTATTACTAAGTTACCAAAGACAAAACATGGAAATGATACTATTTGGGTTATAGTCGACATGTTGACTAAGTCAGCCCACTTCTTGCCGATTAAAGAAACCCACAGCTCTGAAAAGCTAGCCCAGCTATAAGTGGATAAGATTGTATCTCTTCACGGAGTGCCAGTGTCTATTATCTCTGATAGGGATACAAGATACACATCACATTTTTGGAAAAGCTTTCAGCAATCGTTAGGCACTCGTTTAAACTTCAGCACTGCATATCATCCTCAGACGGATGGGCAAAGCGAGTGTACAATTCAAACACTTGAGGATATGCTTCGAGCTTGTGTCATTGATTTAGGTGGAAGTTGGGATGATCATCTTCCGTTGATTGAATTTTCATACAATAATAGCTATCATTCAAGTATTCAAGCAGCGCCTTTTGAGGCTTTGTACAGAAGAAAGTGTAGAATGCCAGTATGTTGGGCGGAAGTTGGAGATGTCAAACTATCAGGACCTGATATAGTCCTGGAGACGACGGATAAGATTGTTCAAATCCGTGATCGTCTGAAAGCTGCCAGGGACAGGCAGAAAAGTTATGCTGATATGAGGCGTAAGCCTATAAAGTTTGAAGTTGGCGATAAAGTGTTACTTAAAGTATCACCCTGGAAAGGGGTAATGCGTTTTGGCAAGAAGGGCAAGTTGAGCCCTAGATACATAGCACCATTCGAGATCATCGAATGTGTCGGGACTGTAGCCTACAAGCTAAATCTGCCTGAAGAGCTCAGTGGAATCCATAATGTGTTCCATATCTGCAACTTAAAGAAATGTCTAGCCGATGAGTCGCTAGCAATGTCCCATGAAGACGTGCAGATTGATAAGAGCTTAAAGTTTGTTGAAAAACCTTTGTCGATCAAGGATCGACAGGTTAAGAAGCTTCGAAGAAAGCACGTACCGATTGTGAAAGTTAAATGGGATGCCCGTAGAGGCCCAGAATACACGTGGGAGGTTGAATCCACAATGAAGCAGAAGTACCCTCATTTATTTCAGTAAATCTCGAGGTCGAGATTTCTTTTAAAGGGGTGAGGATGTAACACCTCGTAAATTCACGACCAATGTATTAAAGACACGTGTCATGGACTTTAAACGTGTGAGGGATTGATCTTGAGGGACTAAAGTTATCAAACAATGTAAATATGTAAGTAAAAGGATCAAACGTGTCATCATGCCAAACTCGTGCCTCTGAATGACCTCATAAGATATTGGTATTCTTTGATGAATAAAATTATCGGACATTGAAAGCCGTTTGCGCTTAAATTTAAAACTTTACGAAGCATAAGGGTTAAAAGTGTCAACATGTTAAAAGTTACCTCTGAGTGACCTTTAACGAACCCAAAAAACATTGTAATAATTAAATATTTCACTCTCAAGAATGTTGGATATTAATTGTGTGGATTTTCGATGAAAACAAGACTTTTCGGGTGATCGTACGACTAACCGGGAGCTTAACGGAGTTAGTTTTTGACCCAAAGCCCTTAAAAGTTAACTATGGGGGTCCTAAGTGCAATAAATGGAAGTAAAATAAAGTTTAAATGGACCAGGGACTGAAATTGCAAGATTTGAAAACTTTTAACCGATTCTCCCATTTGTCGCGGGCCGCGTAAGCCAAGGCCTATGCTTACGCGGGCCGCGAGAGACTACCAGATGCAGACAGAAGTGGATAGCTGCAAGTTCGGCCAGTTCCACCGCCTTTGCATGCCTCAAATCGATATCAGGGACTGTTCCAATGGTTTTTCATGCACTAGGGACACCTGGAAGCATCAGGGATCAATATAGGGGCATGTGGAGTGATCTTGTGAAGAAGAATTTGCAATATAAAGGCCTTGTTCTTCATTATTTCAATTGCTCATTCTCAAATCACTTCACAACTCAATCTCTGGAGTCCCTTGGAGCTCTAGGAAGCTTTCCTCTGTTATATTTTCGTGCTAAGTACTCTTGTAAGTAATCTTAGCCTCCTAAGTTCAAGTTTTCTTAGTTTAATGACCAAAAGTCAAAGTCGTCGTAATTAAGCTTTGACTTAGTGATTAATCACTAATAGTCCATCCATTATTCGAATTAAAAGTGGCTATGAGTTGGTAATTATGTAGGTAATAAACCCTTAAGAGGGCACCTACTGATTATCACTCTAACTTGGTCAATTGTCGGGTCAAACTTGTTATTAAAAAGTCAACAGAAGCCATTTTTACAAATAAATTCATAACTGATAATGCTGAGGTTATGGAACATGTTTTAACACTTAAATAACTTGGTAAATAATATAAGAACATGTTTAGGCATGTTCAACCCGACAATTCTGAGTTTCGGCTCGGTTCGCAACCGAAAGTCGCAAAAGAAGACTTTTGCATTGACTTTCAGTTCTGACCCGATTTAGCTTGTTTTAGATATGCCTTGAGGTTCCTTTAGGACCATATTACATGTTTGTATAACCCTCTAAGATTATACAACATGGTTCCTTAATAATCCGATTCATATGCATGTTTTCGTTAAAATCTTATTTATTGACCATTATGCCCTTTTGATAATAAAACGAGAGTTTTGAAAATGTGAGAGGACAAAAACCTTTATTACTGATTTATAAACATGTCCTAAAAATTTGACATCAGTTTGTGATCTAAATTAGGAGTTATGCTCGATATCGTAAATAAGAGCCTTTTTATTAATTAATCGGCATTTCCGGCATAAAACCTATTTAAACCCAAATTTTGACACCAAACTTTTTACCCACTGATGTAATATAATATTTAGCGATTTTTGGAAATTTTTATTAAATTTTAGACTGATCATAACATAGAGTTCTTGCATAGGCTCGGTAATTGATGATAATACCCTTTTCGCTAATAAAATGAGTTTTACACATCCTTTACATATCAAACCTTTTTCTACTGATTTTATATAATAAATAAGTTATTTTAAACTGTAAGGGCTGTCCAAAATCTCAGATTTCCTTAATCAACCCGAATATCGTCAAATACCGACTTTTATGCGATTTAGGCGCATACTATGGGTTAAAACCATATTAGGCACCTAAGACTTGTTACCTACTGATGTTATGAGTAAATTTTTATACTTTAATAGTAAGTAAAAGTTTAAACTCATATCCAAATTTGACCCTTTTAGCATATGTGAAATGACCAAAATGCCCCTACGGTGCATAGTTTGGCCATAAATGATAAAATTCACATATATATGATATCTTACTGATATAACTTATTAAAATAAATATTTCTACTGATTAATTTAGACCAGAAACTCATATTACTATTTAACCTCTTTTATGAGCTTTAAAATGACCAAAATACCCAACGGGGAATAAATTGATTTTAAATTCGTTTTGGGCATAATGGAAGGTATCCTACTGATATCACAACATATTTAAGGCATATTAACTTGTGAAACCTGTACATGACTCATTTGGTTACCCGTTATGCTTTTTCGCGTTCGGTGCGGTTTATGTGACTGGTTTGCATAAATTGACCGAAACGGGTCAAACCTTATCATTTTTACTTCAAAATACAGAAAGTATTTAGTTTACCCATTTTATACAAGTCTTCATACTTTTCGGGTCTAAATCACATTCTAATCCGGTCATCGCTTAATCTTGCGTTTTGAACCGTAAACCTTTCATTAAAACTAACAGGTCTAAGTTTAAACTTAAGTAAGACCCGTTAGGAATCTAATAGGTTATTACAACATTCGTTCCAGATTAGGAGCCCAGTAAAAGCTACCTGTGTTTGCTGATTGTTATACGGCTGGGATAAAAATTTATATTTTTGCTCAGGTAAATACTTTTAACTTATTTTCCCTTATACGGGCTTGGAGTACGGTATTTAATAATACCGCTTGGTCGGGTATTGAATCTTTAATCGAATAATGGTTAAATCATTGAGATAACCCGTTTAATCTGTTTTGTTTGTTTTAAGCCTTCGGGGGGTTAATGACCATGTCCTGGATATCCTCGGCTCATTCATTGAAATGGCCACGACTTAAGCACGGGGTGTAGGCATACACCTGTCGGTGCGTATGTAAAAAGATATACCCGCTTGTTGAGAATAATCTCGCCGTGGGTTTATATTATGTGGTGTGTCTATTAATCTTTAACCCGGTACTTCTAACCCGGGCTACTGAATGTATGACAAACATATAATTCTTTTACAAGATTATTTTTAAATAATTATCCCAAGTAAATAAAAGAATATTTATGCCTTGTGCATTTAAATCAATTTTCTTAAATATTTTCAAAAGTGTCGGTTAATTGTATTTACCAGTGTAAACTGGCGTATTTTCAAAAAGATTAAGTGCAGGTACTAAGCGAAATGGGCTGGAACTCCTGAGTGATTAAATAAAGAGTCTTGTAAGCTTTTATCACTTTAAGTCTGTTGAACAATACTTCTTTTATTTTGATCCGCCTGTGGATCCATCTTACAACCCGTTGTATAATATTTTTATTGTACTTTCAAATCGGTTTGTAATAATTTACTTTTAGACTTCCGCTGTGCATTAAACTATGATTAATTGACCATGATGATATCAACTACGTCATGATACTCCCCACCGGGCCCACCGGCAATACGTGGAAATATCGGTGTGTGACAATAGAACTGTAATTGGACTTTGTCGCGCCCCATGAAAGCCTTGGCCAGGGTCTACGCGGCCGGCGAGGCTTACTAGGGTAGGCCCTAGGGTTGCTGAGTCGACCACTTGGCACGACACGACTGGAACACGTGGCGGCTCAGGGGCTCACCCTGACTCCTTGCTGTCGCGGCCCGCGTAGGAGGTAGCCAAGGGCTACGCGCCCCGCGAAAGATCATTAAATCTGGTTTTTAATTAATTTTAATGAAAATAAAGGTTATCGAGCCCTGTTTTCGTATATGGGGTGTATTTTAAGACATATTGGGGTACTCTAAATATTTATAGGGTGTCGAAAAATTTAGGAGGGTTGTTATAGAATGACTCACTTTGCTGATTTAGGTGTTACTACTATGGCTTCCTGGTAAATCTCCTGGTTATTATCTATTAAAATTAAACAATGCACACGTGTTAGTAAAACAACCCAAATCACATTAACCGTACAACTCGAGACAGAATTCCAATGACTGAGTCAGGCAAAGCCTTGACATGCATTACGGAGTCCTAGATCAATCGGGTGTAACACGAGACAGAACTCCAACGACTGAGTCAGACAGAGCCTTAACTTGCGTTACGGAGCCCTAGATCGATCGTGTAGGGTAACAAATAGGGTTATAATACTTACAACGAGGCAGAGCTTCGCCTTTTAGGGGTATTATATCCCGAGAGTTTATACTACTAGAGATTGAGAGAGAAAATAAAATTCTGAACCATTTGCAAATGAGGCCTGAAGCCCCTATTTATAGCCTGACGAGAGGCGGCTCGCGGCCCGCGAAGCCCCCTTCTATTTCTCTCACGGCCCGCGAGAACTTAAGGTAGGATCTAGCCTTAGTTAGTCAGCGAATATAGCCTTGCCACGTGTTGACACGTGGCGTCTATGTGTGTCCAGCAAGTTACTGGGCCTCACGCCGCGCGACGGACCCAAAGAAGTGGGCCGCGGACCGCGAGTGACTCTCAGATTTGTTTTTATTTGATTTTTGTAAATATTAAGGTATTTCAGACCCGTTTCTCACATACGGGGTATATTTTAAGATGTTTAGGGTCACGTTAATGGGTCTTAGGAGGGTTGTTATATATGTGAATTTCGATGAATATATTTTATAAATATATTTATATGTATATATATACCGAATATGTCCATACTTATGCATATATGTTATGAAGCGCAACTCGTAGATATGTATTGCGAATAAGTAGACATGATAAAGAGTCACCAACAAAATCGTTCGAATCGCGAAAACCTTAATATGTATATGTATATGGAATTACATATATATATATAGGGGAAGGTTCAAATGAAAACCACTCTTAACGTGAAAACTCGAAAACTAACTAAAAAAAGCCTAAAAAACACATCAAAAATTGTTTTTTCTATTTTTTTTATAAAAATCGCATGTTTTTTATATGAAAAAAAAATTTCAAAATTTTTTTTTGTAGTGCACATGTGTAATAATACACATGTGTATTATTACACATGTGCACTACAATTTTTTTTATTATTTTTTAAAATTTATATATATATATATATATATATATATATATAAAATGGCGAAAATTGGTATGAAAAAAAAATTTGGTATGTTTTTTGGCTTTTTTAATTAGTTTTCGAGTTTTCGCGATAATTAGTGGTTTTCATTTGAACCTTCCCCTATATATATATATATATATATATATGGGAGCGCTAAAATGAAAACCACCTCCAGTTGTAAGAACCGAGAGAACCACTTTCTAACCACTAGATCAACAAGATGGATGGATGAGATTAAAAGTAACTAAAATTAATATTAAATACATTTTGTCTTATTATGTCTTTAATATTTTAATCCAAAATGGTAGTTTAGTAAAATTACTTTTTTTTGTCTTTTTGTCTTTATTATTTTTTATTGTTTTTTTGTTTTATTATATTACTTTTTATTTTTTAAACATAATTTTTTTATGAAAATCATTTTTAAATTCAAATTATTTTAACAAAACAATTTTTTTTGCGCGCCGGTTTTTGCACGCCGTTTTTACGCCCGTCTTTTTCTCGCATTGTTTTTTAACGCGTCGTTTTTGCACACTGTTTTTTACGCTCGGCTTTTTCAAGCGTCGTTTTTTTAACGCGCCGTTTTTTATGTCCCTTTTTAACGCGCCGTTTTTTACGTCCCGTTTTTTTCGCGGCGTTTTTATGCCCCGTATTCACGCCCCTTGTTTAGGCGCCGTTTTATCACACGGTTTTTTACGTTTTACAATTTACGTAGAAAAAGTTTTACGTTTTGCGTTAAATAGTTTTTACATAAAAGTTTACGTTTTACGTTTTACGTTAAAATGTTTACGTTTTACGTTAAACTTTTTAAACTTTTTACGTTTTACGTAAAACTTTTTACGTGTTACGTTTTACGTTAAAATTTTTACGTTTTACGTTAAACTTTTTACGTTTTACATTAATTTTTTTACGTTTTACGTTAAACTTTTTACGTTTTACGTTTTTACGTTAACCTTTTTACGTTTTACGTTAAACTTTTTACATTTTACGTTTTACGTTTAACTTTTTACGTTTTTACGTTTTACGTTAAACTTTTTACGTTTTTGCGTTTTACGTTAAAAAGTTTACGGTTTAACTTTTTTTTACAAAAACTTTTTTACGCAAAACAAACGCACCCAAAAATCGCAAACTCGGTAGGTGTCTCAGATAGATTGTTATCGTCATCGACCGGGGAAAATATAAAAAAACAACAACATCAAAACAAAGTGTACCTAAAAAAACGGGGTTTGGCTCAGATTTTCCGATAATCAAAAGGCTGCAAAAGTGGGGTTGCAGGTTCAAAAACCTACCCTCCACCATCCTTGTCGCGCCATCGTCATCAAAATCTAGGTTTTTTTTTGCATCATCGCCACCCCATCCAACATATCAAACCCACATAGTCCACTGATCAAAAATCACCAGAAAATCAAGAACACAAGAACATAGTTCACTGATCAAACAAACATCACCAGAAAATCAAAACTCATTGATAAAAAATCAACAAGAACAAACCCACAGAGTTCATCAGACAAAAATCAAGAAACCCCATCAAACAAAAATCAAGAAACCCCATTAAAAATCAAGAAACCCCATCAAACAAAATCAAGAATCCCAACTGAAACTCACAAGTCCGATGAATACCGGCAGACCGAGACTCTGACCGTCAGCGTCGCCCATACCACCACCGTCTTCCTCTTCCGTTCACCTTTCTCTCCTCACAAACCTTCTCTCTCCGACAAGTATCTCTCTCATATGCCTCTCTTCCGCTCTGATATTAGCCGCCGTGTGCCACCACCAGAGGGTGGTGGCTGGTTGTTTTCTCTGCCGGAACATAGAGAGACGAGGGGGTGAGGGGTGTGCTTTGTTGGGTATCTTCGTCGCCGGCAGCTGGTGCTCCGTCGCGTCGTCACCATCCAGCGCCGCCACCCATAGTGGTGGCCGGCTGGTCATCATCGAGCAGGGAGGAGAGGTTCAAGAGAGAGAGAGAGATAATGAGAGATGGGGTTTAAATTTCAAACAGATGGTTAAAAACAGGCCTGGGTTTTCTCCCTATCCAGTCATTTTACCACAATCAAGTTCTTCCTAAATTCTACCAATTGATTCTCCCATATCCATTGAATCATTGAAATTGTATTCTCAATTGGGTTTGAATGTAGAACCACAGATTCTTTCGCTCGGCAACTTTTCATGAGATGGGGGTTAATATATTAAAGAAAGAGAAAAGTGAGACATATTATAATCTGGTGGCAATAAATGGAGAGAGAAAGGGGAGATTTGACATTTGGGGTAAATGACCAATATACCCTTTATGTTGGCATAATCTGATTGGTTGAGTGTGGTTCTCGCGGTTCTTACAACTGGAGGTGGATTTCATTTTAGCGCTCCCATATATATATATATATATATATATATATATATATAAATGCCAACATAATTTAATATAAAGACTTTTCTTGAAAACCTCAAAAATATGTGAAAATCCTATGTGACAGAGAAACTTGATTGTTTTTGAACAATTAGTTAATAGATTATTTCTATCTAAAATAGGATATGTGGATTTGATCCAAGGGATTGCGATATTTAAAAACGCACCCAAAGGTGAGTGTCACAGAACCCTACTTTTTACTGTTTTTATAACTGTTTTCGGGGTAAAGAACACGTCTTTAATATGAATGAATATATGTTTTCGTATAAAACATGATTTCAATAAATGTATTTTAGTGAGATTTCACTAAAACGTCATGTTACCATCGTATATACTGTTTTCAGAGAAAAATAGGTTATTAAAAGCAAAGTATATGTTTTCATATAAAATGTGCTTTTAAATTATATAAAGATGTATTTTCATCGAGAATGCAATTTTAGAGTATCATGATATGTTTATGAACTCAAGAAGATGTGTAACTTAAACTTTTTTTTTTTGAGAAAAACGATTTTAAATGTATTATACTGGTTTCGGGGAGGAAACTAGGGAAAATAGACGACGTTAGGGGTATAACGATCGTGAAATAAATTGAATTTGATTGGTACAAGTTCGACCCAGTCTCCAGGAGAATACCGCAACTTGTACAACCTACGATATTAAATCGTTATACATTCGGGAGGCACAAAAGGAGGCATCCACGCCACAATGTTTAATCGTTAAGTATAGTACGCGTAGAATTGTTGATAGATCTATCAGGTTGACAGCCCCGCCGTGACCGGTAGCTCGGCGTCCACATAGCGGCGAATTGATATTCTATAATTGTCTAGCATTAATTAGAACCTCATTCGTAGTATATAGCTCGTAACGTATTGCAAACTTACGAAACCGAAAACATAAAGAAAATTTAATATTTAAACACTAAATTGTGGAATATAATTTCCATGTGGAATGAGGTGCTGGCTGATTTCCAATAAATTCATTAAATCATGAGTAGAAGTTTTCATCAGAGACAGGCTTTCGGAGCTATTTCAGATGAATTCTTCCATGTGTATGCCGATTTCAAATCATATTTTAATGACATTATTTTTATTAAAATGAATGTCTTATTTTTAAACATACGAGAATGTTTTTAAATATACAGAGTCAAAGAAGGAAGTTTTCCTTAAATGAAACATTACGAAAATTATATGTGAACTCACCCTCCTTTGTGTTGACACTTAATTTTAACGTGTTCTACAGGTACATGAGTTCGGCTTCGGAGAATTTTGGCTAGTGTTGTCATGTGGTAGTATGATGCTTGTGTAATTAAACTATGTTGGACACTTTTTAAATTATGGGACCATGTTTGTAATAAGACCCCTATGGGTCAAACTACTATGACTTGCTTATGAAGATGTGGTAATCTTAAAAACTATGTTTTTAAAATAACAAAATGTTCGAATTAACTAAAGCATCGACCACTAAGACTTAAATGCGTACCAACTTCCATCAACGCCACGTTTGTATTTCCGCTGCGACGTTTTTGAGGTGTGACAGCTCCCACCAGCCGTCACCTCCACCACCTTCCCTGACCGCAACACCTTTTGTCAACCACCCATACCATCCTAGTCACTACCACCATCCTCATCGACCACCCTCCATTGATAACCTCGAGTAGCGATGGCTTATTCGGCCATCGGTAGAAGAAGCTGTGATGGAAGCACCTTTGGTTAAGTAAGCTTAGGTATGACTACTTTGGGTTTTTTTTTAAGAAGAAGCTTTGGTTAGATAAGCTTTAGTAGTATGAACATCGTTAAAGCAACAACTGGTCATCCTCGTACTTACGCCATCAACTACCTTTTATCGGGCTTGGATATTAAGCTTAAGTTTAGACTTGCATCAACATAAAGTGTTTATGTTTAACATGTGTTCGTTAAGCGATTTTAGGTAGGGTCATCTCAAGCTTGTTGGGGGGTCGAAAATGGATAATAAATACGACGTGCCAAAAAAAATGCTTCTAACATGCATTATTACCAATATACTTTTGCATGATGTTGAATCAGTACCTCATAACTTAGAAAATAACCGATACCACTATATCCCTTGTGATGTCTCATTAAAAATACCTTACTAAAATACTAAATGAGACAAAACGTCGTTAAGAGAAAAATAGTGTAACACGTATAATAGCCCCACACCCTTTCAAACTAATACATGTCTTTGAATATGTATAATCCAATTTTTTATGATGAGTGCTTGACCACAACTGATGCCACTTCTGTAACACTTCGCATTTTTGTATTTTCCTTATTTAGAAAGTGGGATCGTATTTTCTATTTTTGGAAACTTGTAATCGTATCGTATTCGTATTTCCTTTCCAATCTTGTAATCCGAGACTTTGATCGTAATGGAATTCATTTTTATACTTATACACTACAATTTCGAATAGGTGTTTATACGCAAAAACCGACACTTGAAATACTTGAAATTCTCACTTATACGTGCATTATACTTGTACACTACTTTGATACACTTGGAATACCTAAAAACATGCTTAATTATGAGATTCCAGCATAAAATAATGGAATTATCAAACTCCGGGGGTCAAACTGCGAATTCTAGAAAGTTTGGTAAATTTTGATATATGAATAAGTTAGAATTTTATTTATTTATTAATGTTATCATAGTTCCATAGCAAGAACTTATATACGCATGGTAGGAGAAAGGGATGTGAGATTTATTTATTGTTTTGTTGTATGCATTTTTATTGAACATGGCTTCAATTTATGGGCTTTATCGATATTCGGCTTTCATGGTTTGAAGGAGATTCACGGGACATAATTTCTTAGGCCATCTGGTTCATTGAATCATTAAATTTTTGGCGACGAAAGTTTTTGAAACTTCTTAATCAATTACAAATGCATATCGTGATACTCTATTTTGTTGCTTATATGAAGAGTATAGGTTTTGCAAATGTTTGCGTATTTTTTAGGAATAAATAGACGAAACTTGGTTTTAATTATTTTAGCAACTCCATTACTAAATAGTATAAGGAATTTTTATCAACTATACTTGTATAATCTATGTAAACCATGTTTCGCTTCAAAGCGAATTTTTTCATCATGATATTTGACACATCAAAGCCCTTGATAATCTAGGTTATTTATTATCATTTACATTAGCATAAATACCATTCCAAGTTATAATAGTTATAGGAATCCAAGAATCAAGAAAATGAATAAGTTGTTTATTATACAAGACTCTGTTCCCTTGAAATTTTCAAAAACAATACTAAACTGAATTAATTGTTTCATAAAATGGAGATTCATATGAATTTTGTTAATATATATATACACACTCACTATATATATATATACACACTTAAATATCATTCCATGGCTAATATGACAAAAATATTACAACCAGTAGCTTCAATACTTCATCATTTATATTGTATTTGAACTTAAACGTCGTCGATACAAGTCAATTCTAATGACAACCATATTCCAGCAGCATAACAAATACGACTAATTAATGTAGGCTCATAATTGATACCTCCAACAGTCCAACGGAAGCAACTCAGAAAGTGAGATGGATGCGTGACAAAGGCTTTGTAGGTCGCGGTGTAATACCCCAAACTGCACATATGTTAATAATTTTATATAAATATGAATTAGAATGAAATATAATAACTAACGTTCCGAACCAAGTAAAATATTAACAAAGTATTTGTATTTATTATGGACCTGGTGGCTAAGAATTGTTAACATGGTTACAAAAGTTACCATTATGAGAGTAAGGAAATTAACATGTAACAAATTAATAAGTAACAAACTTGAGGGGTCAAATGGGAAAAATAAAAAAGATGGAATTATAAAACAAAAACTAAAATCAAAACACACACACTAGTGTGTGTGTGTGTGTGTGGACCTGCGCAAAAGAAAGACAAGGGAAAACCCTCAAACCTTACAATTCAGCAAAACTGAAAGAGGAATTGAAGATAAAATTGATACATGAACACAAATTCTTCATCATCTAAGTGTGCTTAACATAAGGTAAGTTGAATTTCATGATTTGGGTGATTTTGTAGAAAGTGGGTTACAATCAATCCATGAGTTCATGTGAACTTAGTATGGTTATGAGTTAGAATCACCTTATAGAACAAGAATTATGCTTGAATTTGGTTAATTGGTGATCTAAAAGTGAAAACCCATTTGTAGTAGTAGTATGATGAAATTTGATGATCATGTAGATGCAGATAGGTTGAATGTTGATGAATGAAATTGTATGTAGTGGAGTATTGTTAGATAAATTGATATGGGATGAAGATTATGTGAAACTGATTGATTATAATCATCCATGTTATGAAATAGGAAGAATGTGCATAGACTACTTATACATTATGCTTTGAATTAGCTATGTACACCAAATGTTTGATGAAATGCTTAGAATAGAAATTTTTATGTGAATTCAATGATTCTAAATGATTATGATGCTAAACGGTTAATGTCGAGAATGTGAGAAATTAATAATGGGTTATGTTAAGAAAAGTATGAGATGAGAACATGAGATTAAAGCATGTTAATTGTGAAATTTAGGTGTGAAAGAAGAAGGCCCGAGTAACAAGAAAGCACAAGGTGTTCAAGATTGAGGTGCACTACGTGTACGATTAAGGTTTTAATTATAGCATTGTTTATTGTTGTATATTGTGGTAATCGTAGTTCGTTAGAGAATGATTATGTAATAGACCCATTACGAACGGGTTGAATGAACTAGAATTGTCATGTAGAGAATGATCATGTAAAAGACCCATTACGAATGGTCGAACGAACTAGAATGTCATGTTAAATAACGATCATACAATGGACCCATAGTATAACAACCCTCCTGAAAATTTTTCTAACACCCTAATATATTTTAAAATACCCTTATATGTCTTAAAATACACCCCGTATGTGAAAACCGAGCCCAAAATATGAAATATCATTAAAAATTAAATAAAAACAATAAAATTGAGGCTGTCGCGGGGCGCGTAGCCTTTGGCTACTGCCTACGCAAGCGATCAACAACGAGGCCTCACCCGGTGGTGACACGTGGCAACACGTGTTGAACCTATACCGTGACCAGAATCAGCTACGGCCTAGACCCCCTACTACGCGGGCCGCGTAGCCCGAGGTCTAACCATACGCGGGCCGCGAGGAACTGGAAAATCAGCCCTAAAAATAGCAGGCATCGGCTTGAAGTTGAAATCGTTCATCTCTCGACTCTTTCTCTCAATTTCTGGTAATAGGCATAATTTCCAGGCATAATACCCCCTAATTAACGAAGTTCTGCTCCGTTGTAAGTAGTATAACCCCAGTTACGTATTAGATACGTTGCCCGATTGATCCTGGATTCTGTAACGACTGTCGTGGTTCTGCCCGACGTAGTTGTTGGAATGCCGTCTCGGGGAGGGTATCGTTAATATAAATAAAGGGTTATTATACTAACATATGTACATTTGTGTAATTAATAGATTAACACCAGGAAACCCTTAATCGAAGTCTAAGATAGCAATGTGAGTTTATCCGCTTTTCGTAAACCTTTTTGTGAACTATTTTACAAAACCTTAAATGTTTTACAATGTGATTAAGCAGTGATTGAGTCTTTTTAGTTCTTCAATTACTGCCAGTATGTTGGGGTTTTGTATACAAAATGTGGAACACGTTACAATTGGACAACGAGTTAGCCAATGTGTAATATGACCCACCAGTCAGGATTGACAGTACTGAATGAGTAATTGTGTAGAAATAAACAATGGGATAGCTCTCAATACTGTGTTAATTGATAAAACTCTTCTTGATTAAACTGGGATTCACTCACCAGTATTTCCCACTTACAAATGTTTTTAAACATGTTTCAGGTAACAAAATGTAAGAGCCAACTAAAAGCCAGCTGGACAGCACTGAGGCTTAGAAAAGTGGCTATAAAAGTTACCTAATTAAAAGAAGATGTTTTATTCAAACTAGGGTTTATCCCTATAAACATGTTGTAATAAGAAACTTGGGTTTTACCCATGTAATTATTAATATATGGTGGTTTTACTCTGATAAAACATTTCCTAACTACGGTCCTGATAAATTTTCCGCTGCCAAAATGATAAACAAAATGATACCACCGAAACTGATGTTCGCGGCCGCCCGTTCCCGGGACAGATAAGGGGGCGGGGGTTGCAACCGAAGGTGGTATCAGAGCCTTGCCACTGGTTTAAGCCAAAGAAGTGTTCTGCTAACACTTAAATTTTAAACTTTGTGTTAGGAAATAATTTATGTAATTATGTGTTTTGTGTTATTTGACTATTTGTTAATCTACAGTATGGGTAAGTAAAGAATTTCGGACATATATCGTCAATTAGATAGTTCATCAAAAGATAAGGAAACCTTATTTCAACCCAATCCCTCAGGATACTCAGCGGATACTGAGGAAGGAATATTTATTCGTAAGGCACAATCTGAGAAACCATTTACCACTAGGAAGAGAAGTCGGATTATTAGAAAAAGTCGAGAGAAGATAAAGGAAATAAAGAAGTCACAACCAAATGGAGTGATAATCAATCAGAAAATAAATGCACCAACTCAGGGAACATGCAATAACCCACCATGGGAAGACGAATTAGATAAACAATTGGCAAATCTCCATATGTTAGCCACTACAGCAGTAAATGCTAACTTATATTAAATAGTTGAATTGCCAAACCAGGACCAACTAGTAAAAATTAGATCTCAACCAGAAAAAACCCATACCTTTGTAAACAACTTATCTCTCAACACCCTGACCCAGTACCAGCACCCATGTCACCTATGAGTTAGAAACTTTAAAAGAATTTCGCCTATTAGATAACAACTTAGTAGAGACATGAGATAGAATAAAACCTTACATAAAAGCATGTTGAGCATAATATTTCTATAATCTAGATAGACTAAAATAAAGTTACGGATGCATAACCACTAGTCTATTTTAAATACCAGTTGTAGTTTGTAATAAATATATATATGAAAGTCACCATTTTTAATCTGTTCGTATAATCGTATCTAAATGTTTGTATTAGATATTTGTATGTGATACTTGCTAAATATTCAAAGGAACAACGAAGTAAATCAGGAAAACCAGAATAATGAGAATAATGGAAGCCTAAGAAATCACAATGCCATCCAACACATAGTAGCACAAGAACTTTTAATGCTTTAATATAAAATAAGCTCAATTATTTGTATAGATAAGTGTGATGGATATTGGTATACCATGAGGATGATATCTAGAAAAGTGAAAATATGATAAATAAGCAATAACACTTGGCCACTGTTATTTCTTATTTATTTTTATTACTCGATTCTAGAATATGATCTATCATGAGAATATTAATTTCCTTGTCTCTTGATACCAGCCATAATAATGAAATTTTTCCAAAATTTTGAATTAAGAAAGAATTCTAAGTATGGGAAATACAATGATAATTACCTCTCCGGCAAGACTAGGTATGATGTGGTAAACACTCCAGCTTGTCCGAGTAAGATGAAGATACCTCTCCGGTGAAACCGGGTAAGATGGGGTATATGTTAATAAAATTATTCCAGTAATGTCTGGCCTATATATTTTTACATATATTAACCTTATGAATAAAGTGTCCATGAAATATATGATTATGTAGATATGTATATCTATAAACTCTAATGACAAACATTATTTCGTTTAATCATCACTCTTGCAATTCGTGTGACAAGATGAAGGCAGTAACTCTTTAAAGTTGGGATGCCATCGAAAGTATAAGAATTCCCCGTACATTACTATAAGAACCTGAAAATTTAGCTAAGATAATTGAAGCACCTACGAAAAATGCTAGAACATTTGTTCTAACTACTGATGAAGCTAAGATAATTCCAGATGTGATGGCCGGTACATTTTTAGTTAAATAATGTTTTTACTAAAGTATTATTTGACTCTGGTGCAAACCAAAATTTTATTAATACTTCATTTTGCAAATTACTCAATCAACCATTAACTAAGCTCTCACAAGAATGTTTGGTAGAAACAGCGAATGGAGAAACCGTTAGATTTTTCTAAAATCTTGCAGGGAGCAAGAATAGAGTTTTTTTTTAAACCAACAGTTTAGTGCAAACCTTTACCCGATGAATCTGGCATAATTTGATGTTGTATTAGGAATGGATTGGTTGGTAACCAATAAAGCCAGTATTTTATGTGATCAAAAGTCAGTTCAAGTAAATTCACCAAAGGGTGAAAAGATCACAATTAAAGGAAATAAACCTTCTAGATCCACAAAATTCATCTCTGTGATGAAAACAACAAGTTATATAAGAAAAGGATCATTAGTGTATTTGATTTCTATAATCACTAACACTAAAGGAAAGGAACTAAAAGATATTCCAGTAGTATCTCAGTTTTCAGATGTATTTCCAGAAGAATTACTAGGACAACCTCCAGACAGAAAAGTCGAATTCCAAATCCATTTGATACCAAGAACAGCACCGATTGCCAAAGCACCTTATCGTTTGACACCCGCAGAAATGCTGGAACTAAAGGAAACAGTTAGACGAATTATTAGAGAAAGGATTCATACAGCCAAGTTCATCCTTATAAGAAGCGCCAATCTTATTCAAAAAGAAGGACGGATCCATGCGTATGTGCATTGATTACTGTGAATTGAACAAGGTCATGATTAAAAATCGGTATCCATTACCAAAGATCTATGATCTGTGCGATCAATTATAAGGAGCTCGATTTTTCTTTAAAATCGATTTAAGATCAGGATATCATCAATTAAAGGTACAGGAAAAGGACATTCCTAAGACCGCCTTCCGCACAAGGTATGGTCATTATGAATTTACTGTCATGCCATTTGGTTTAACCAATGCCCCAGTTGCATTCATGGACATGATGAACCGAATATGTAAGCCATATTTGATAAATTCATAATTGTCTTTATAGATGATATTCTCATTTACTCTAAGAGTAAAGAGGAATATGCAAAGCAATTGCACACACTTCTAAGTTTATTAAGAAAGGAAAAGCTTTATGCTAAGTTTTCAAAGTGCGAGTTTTGGTTAAAACAGGTACAGTTCTTTTTAACACTTAGTCGATCATGCAAGAAAACCAAATATAGTGGCTGATCATGAAAAGCCAAAAAGGGTGCGTTCCCTTAAATTAAATCTACAAGTAGATTTAAATGAGCGGATTCGAAAAGCACAAGAATCAGTAATCAAGGATGATACTGAAAAATTAAAAGAAATGATTAAGGAACTAGAACAAGGAATGGATGGAATTTGGAAATTCCATAAGAAAAAAAATATATATGGATACTTAAATTAGGAAACCTACGTTACCGTATATTAGAAAAAGCTCATAAGTCTGAGTATACAATGCATCCTGGAAATAATAAGATGTATCAAGATTTAAGACAAAATTTCTGATGGATAGGAATGAAAAAGGATATAACAGCTTCACTTGCTCACAAGTGAAAGCTGAACACCAGAAACCATCAGGTTTATTATAGCAGTTAGAAATACCAGTATGGAAATGGGAATTGATAACAATGGATTTTGTTACCAAATTACCCAAAACCAGGAAAGGTAATGATACAATCTGGGTGATTGTAGACAGACTAATCAAGTCAGCTCATTTCCTACCAATGACGGAAACTTTCAGTATGGAACAATTAGCTAAATTGTATGTAAATGAAATAGTTTCATTACATGGGATTCCTTTATCAATTGTTTCTGACAGAGATAGTCGTTTTACCTCTAAGTTTTGGACAAGTTTCCAAAAAGCAATGGGAACCAAGTTAAATCTAAGCACAGCTTATCATCCTCAAACAGACGGACAAAGTGATAGGACAATTCAAACCATGAAAGACATGCTTAGAGCTTGTGTAATTGATTTCGAAGGTAATTGGGACAATCATTTACCATTGATAGAATTTTCTTATAATAACGGTTATTACACAAGTATCAATGCTGCATCATTCGAAGCACTTTATGAACGAAAGTGCCGAACCCCAGTCTCTTGGGCAGAAATTGGAGAAAAGCAACTATCTGGACCTGAGATAGTACAAGAAACAACAGACAAAATCATTCAAGTCAAGGAACGACTGAAAGCAGTACGTGATCGACAAAAGAGTTATGCTGATAACAGACGAAAACCGTTGGAATTTCAAGTAGGAGATAAAGTGTTATTAAAAGTCTCTCCTTGGAAAGGAGTGGTAAGATTCATCAAAAGGGGAAAGCTAAGCCCCAGGTATGTTGGACCTTTTGAGATTATTAAAAAATAGGACCTGTAACCTATCAGCTACAACTGCTAGAGGAAATGGCAGGAATACATGATGTATTTCATGTATCTAATCTCAAGAAATGTTTAGCTGATGAATCACTCGTAGTACCCCTTAAGGATATAGAGATAAATGAGCAGTTAAAATTCGTAGAGAGGCCTCTACAGATTGAAGATAGAAAAGTCAAGAATCTCAAGCACAAGAGATTAGTTCTGGTCAAAGTGAAGTGGGACTCCAAAAGAGGACCAGAATACACGTGAGAGCTTGAATCAGAAATGCAAAGGAAATATCCACACTTGTTCCAGTAGACCTCGAGGACGAGTTCTAAAACAAGGTGGGGAGGATATAACAACCCTCCTGAAAATTTTTCTAACACCCTAATATATTTTAAAATACCCCTATATGTCTTAAAATACACCCCGTATGTGAAAACCGAGCCCAAAATATGAAATATCATTAAAAATTAAATAAAAACAATAAAATTGAGGCTGTCGCTGGGCGCGTAATCTTTGGCTACTGCCTACGCGGGCCGCGAGCGATCAACAACGAGGCCTCACCCGGTGGTGACACGTGGCAACACGTGTTGAACCTATACCGTGACCCGGATCAGCTACGGCCTAGACCCCCTACTACGCGGGCCGCGTAGCCTAAGGTCTAACCTTACGCGGGCCGCGAGGAACTGGAAAATCAGCCCTATAAATAGCAGGCATCGGCTTGAAGTTGAAATCGTTCATCTCTCGACTCTTTCTCTCAATTTCTGGTAATAGGCATAATTTCCGGGCATAATACCCCCTAATTAACGAAGTTCTGCTCCGTTGTAAGTATTATAACCCCAATTACGTATTAGATACGCTGCCCGATTGATCCAGGATTCCGTAACGACTGTCGTTGTTCTGCCCGACGTAGTTGTTGGAATGCCGTCTCGGGGAGGGTATCGTTAATATAAATAAAAGGTTATTATACTAACATATTTACATTTGTGTAATTAATAGATTAACACCAGGAAACCCTTAAACGAAGTCTAAGATAGCAATGTGAGTTTATCCGCTTTTTGTAAACCTTTTTGTGAACTATTTTACAAAACCTTAAATGTTTTACAATGTGATTAAGCAGCGATTGAGTCTTTGTAGTTCTTCAATTACTGCCGGTATGTTGGGGTTTTGTATACAAAATGTGGAACACGTTACAATTGGACAACGAGTTAGCCAATGTGTAATATGACCCACCAGTCAGGATTGACAGTACTGAATGAGTAATTGTGTAGAAATAAACAATGTGATAGCTCTCAATACTGTGTTAATTGATAAAACTCTTCTTGATTAAACTGGGATTCACTCACCAGTATTTCCCACTTACAAATGTTTTTAAACATGTTTCAGGTAACAAAATGTAAGAGCCAACTAAAAGCCAGCTGGACAGCACTGAAGGCTTAGAAAAGTGGCTATAAAAGTTACCTAATTAAAAGAAGATGTTTTATTCAAACTAGGGTTTATCCCTATAAACATGTTGTAATAAGAAACTTGGGTTTTACCCATGTAATTATTAATATATGGTGGTTTTACTCTGATAAAACATTTCCAAACTACGGTCCTGATAAATTTTCCGCTGCCAAAATGATAAACAAAATGATACCACCGACACTGATGTTCGCGGCCGCCCGTTCCCGGGACAGATAAGGGGGCGGGGCTTGCGACACATAGGAACGGGTCGAATAAACTAGAATGTTTTGTCAAAGAATAACCATGTAATAGACTCAATACGAACCCGTCGAACGAACTAGAATGTTATGTTAAAGAATGAACTTGTATTAGACCCAATAAGAATGGGTCGAACGAACTAAAATGTTATGTTAAAGAATGAACTTGTAATAGACCCCCTTATGAACGGGTCGAACGAACTAGTATGAGTATGTAAAAAATGGTCATATGTTGACCCGTTATGAACGGGTCAAATGAACTAGAATGAGGATGTAAAAAGAATGGTCGTATGAAGATCCACTATGAACAGTTCAAACGAAATAATGTTAGTATTAGTCTAAAAGGGGAATAAGAATGTAAGTGATAAATAGTATGGTTATCATGTTTATTGGAAGTTAATAAGTTGTGTTGTATGAACTTGATAATAATTCTTGTTGCTTGTGTTTTAGGTAAAGCTCCTCTTTAGGTGTGTCCGCGGCGCTTGGGATCGAACACACAAACTCTACCCACCCTCATTACGCTTCCGGACTAAATTATACAAACGGGTCAAATATTTTGTGGTTATGTATTAAGGTGTAGATGCTAAACTTAAACCAAAACATGTGTTCCGTAACCTTTTTGTAGATGTTGGAATGGTTTGTAACTAGTTGAAATAGCTAACTTAGTTTATGTAATCAAATTTTCTTGGTAATATGTAAAAGTTCAAATTTGGTCGTAAATTTTTATTGCTTAAGTCTTGGTATGTGACCGACCGAAATATGGGCGTTTCAACCGGGTTGTGTTTTATCGCTTAACCAGTCAAATCTTTCGTACACACACACAACTTAAATATGAACTTTTTTATCGATTTAAGGTTTGAGTTATATTCTGGCTTTATATTGTCAACTTCGTCGCAACGCGCGGGTTCCCCACTATTTCATTATATATAAACCATTAACTTAGAACACACTTTTATAATAAACAATTGTCCTATATATTAAAAGAAGAACAGAATGAACAGTAAACATAATTGAGTAATAAAATTGAATTTAATGGATATTAACATTACTAATAAATGAGCTGGTATCGTGTACCTGTATCGGTATCGAATTTATCAAACCGGGTGTATTTTCGGTACCGGTTCGACACCGGTATTCATCTGTTTTTACCCTCAAATGCCGGTGCCGTACTAGTACCGGTACAGATCCGTACCGTACCAGGTATATTCGGTACCGGCACCCACTTTTGGGGATTTCGTTAACGATATTTTCCGTACCGGTTCGTACCGAGCTCATCAAATCCCGTAGCAACGTAGCAATGCAAGTAATTGCACCGTTTATATTACTTTTCATACACACAGTAAGTAAACTTTATTTCGTTTGCATGAGGTTTTATATACACAACAACTTATTTTGCTTTATTTTTTATCTTTTCTGTAACGAATGAATTGTAGCCTGTAAAAAAAATTACGATTTTCCCCTCGGTTCAAAATTACGCTTTCACCCTCAATTCAAGATTACGTTTTTCTCTCAGTTCAAAATAAAAATATGGTTTTCCCCTAGCTAAAAATTACGATTTTACCCCCGCTAAAAATTACGATCTTGTCATCGTTTTAGTTTTCCTTTCTAACAAAAAAATTAGTACTGTTTTTTTAATTGGTTGAAAATTATTCGGTAATCGCCACGCAACGCGGGCGGGGCATCAACTAGTTATTAATTAAATCCACAAACAAGTATTAATAACAGTAACACATCTACTTTATGGCATATCAATAAAATTATTTTCAATTATTTTAAATGAAATTTATATTTAAAATATATCCACTAATAAAAAATAAAATTATTTATATACACTATTATATGTAATATAATACGTAATTTCAGTTATATGATACATGTGTATTCTTGTATTACATATTTTTATAGTATTCAATTTGTGTAATACACGGGCTATAATGATAATTTAGCATTACTAATTAGTACATGCTAATTTTTGTGAGGAATTCAAGTTAGTTGTATGAACTGTCATACAATAATAAAGATACGTCAGTTATATGAGGTTTTTTTAAAAATTATATAAAGGTTATATCCTTTATCGTGTACAACTGTGTGTAATACAGAGATCTATAATCTTGGATTAGGATCAAATACAAAGGCTTCTAATTGTAAGAAGAGTACAAAGGCTTCTAAAAAAACCCACTAAAAAAAAAAAAAAAAAAAAAAAAAACCTAAACACCCACCACCAACCAAAAACCTAAACTCCTCACCCCCTCCCCATCACACACACACACACACACACATATATATATATATATATATTTGCCGAGAGGATGGGGGGTTAGGTTTTTTTAGGGGTTTTTTTTGGTGAGGTATAGTTTTTTTTTTGCCGGGGGGGGGGGGGGGGGGGGGGTTGTTTAGGTTTTAGGGTAGTGGTGGGGTGGGGTGGGTGTTTAGGTTTTTGGGTTGTTGTGTAGTAGATTTAGGTTTTAGGTTATTACACACTTGTCACTCTGTAAATCCTTCTTACACTTTTTACAATTTAAAGTTTTTTAAAAATAACTTAACCTATCTAATCTAATCTATCTACTATAATAAAAGAAACCAATTTTTGAACACGTGTCATTCATTGAAAGTATACTCAAATTTATATTTATCTTATATTAACTAAATAAATAATAAATTAATATTAAATCTTATATATTAACTAAATAAATAATAAATTAATATTAAATCTTATCATACTTTAATAAAATATTATCCTCAAATCTAAATTGTTAATTTAATATATTTTTAAAACAAATACCTCTTTTTCCTACTTATCTTATATTAAATATATAAATAATAAATTAATATTAAATGTTATCCTAATTTATTAAAAATATAACTTTTTTATTATTTGCTATACAAAATTATATTTATTCAACTCGTGAAAAATGTGGGGTTTTTAAAAATATAAATTTTTTTTTATTATTTACTATACAAAGTTGCATTTATATAACCCGTGTAATACACGAAGTTTTTAAAGATATAACTTTTTATCATTTGCTATATAAAATTAAATTTATTCAACACGTGTAATACACGGGGTTTTTTAAGAATATAATTTTTTTATTATTTGGTAGATTTTTCAACCCGACTATACACGAGTTTTTTAAATATACGACGTTTTTAGTATTTAATATACAAAATTACATTTATTTAATCTGTGTAATACACATGATTTTTAAAAATATAACTCTTTTTTAGATCTATTCAATACGTGTAATATATGAGGTTTTTAAGGATGTAATTTTTTTATTATTTGGTAGATTTATTCAACCCGATTATACACGGTTTTTTTTTAAAGATACGACGTTTTTAGCATTTAGTATACAAAATTATATTTATTTAATGTGTGTAATACACATGGTTTTTAAAGATATAACTTTTTTATTATTTAATATATAAAATTACATATATTTAACCATTACAATATACGAAGTTCATAAATATATAACATTTTATTATTTAATATATAAAATTACATTTATTTAACCCTACTGTGTAATACATGAGGTTCCAACCTAGTATTAATATAACCTGTCGTATGATGTTTTGTTTGGGCTGGCTGTCAAACTTTTATTATCTAGAAAGCCCAATAATAATTTTGGGTTTGAAGTATTTATAAATCTACTAGAACTCTAGAAGTAACTCTAGTTGATACGAGCAAATCGTAAAATTTAAGAAAGCTCTGCTCTGCTACAAAAACGAATAAAAGGATTAAAATAAGCCATTGTTAGTCAACATTCAACAAACTGCTGATTGCCTATCCACGTGCTCAGGCAGTAGTCAACATGTGCGGGGCAGTAGTGAGAATAATAATACATGTATAATATTTTTTCTTATAGATCCAAAAAGTGTTTTAAGTTGAAACTACAACTATGACCACTTGTTTGATTTGAGTTTTGAGTTTCTTGAATATTATTTAAGCTTGATTTTGTTGAATATTTCTTTTAATCATGGCAGTTTTTATAAACTTGTTTTATATACTTTAGTAAATGTATACATTACGCCACCATATAATACAGAAAATAGATGATACATCAATAGATAAATAAGGATGTTTTTTCGAACGACGACTTATTGTATTAGGCTATCGTACTCCTCAAATTAGAGAGTCATGTTGCCACACTCTGGCCAGACTATGTTGTCTTAACCGGGTCTACGTTGGCTTAAGAGTTCGGCTTGGCCGCTTGGGCAAACTCGGACGTTCCCTCGGGAAACCATACCGTCGGCTGCCACTTTGACAATCGTTGTGCCACCATAAGAGCAGAACTCTCTGGCGTAACACACGGTGGGACGAAAACCCAGATGGGTTAGGATAGAGCCTGACACCTCTGCAAGAAGGGTAGACTCTATCCATACCCTCTGACCTTTATGGTTGTATAGCCAGTTTTATGGTTCGATTATAATTACACGTGCATAAATTACCAAAACTAAAACCATCTTTATAAATTTTTGTTTTTATAAATATGTATTGCAAATACACACATATGTATTTAGTGGTGAATAAAAAAAATAGGGGAGACACAATACAGATCGACTAAAAATGTGATAGAGAAAAAAAAACAAATATTGTTAAATATCATAGCTCATTAAATACTTTAACATAGTTGAAAAATACCAAGTATCACAATCAGCAATTGGCAAATCTGGAAAAAAAAATCAACTAAAGAGGAGTGGGTCGTTTTCTAAAGCTATTGGCAAAATAAAAATCCAAAACAAAACATATGCCAACTACAACTAATTATATATTAATTTTGGGTTAGGATCAAATACAAATGATAAAATAAATAAGAAGAGTAAGAAGGATTCTAGTCCATTGATCTTAGATTTGAAGGGTTTAGATTAATTGTAGGGAAAAGAAGATAATAGAAGGGCATAAAGGGAATCCTATATTTATGGATTTTCTCTCTCCACATGCAAGGCACATGCCAATTCCCCCATCGATTTAAAACGTCCATAACTTTTTCATACGACATTTTTTTTTAAAAAAATTTCACCATAATAACGAGTGTTTTTTTATCTTTAATTTGAGTACCATATTATCATATAAAAATAAAATAAAAATTTTCATTTTTACTGGGTTTTTTTTTATTGCATTGTGTTAAAGGTTCAAGTCATTGTGTCTTTTAACTGGGTTTTGATCAGTAGAGTTTCTATACATTGTGTTATTATCAAAACCTATAACACAATGTTAATTTGGGTTCTATCCATTGTGTTTTTATAAGAACCTATAACACAATATATGACACAATGAAGATGGTGTTATATCTAGGTTTTCTATAAATTGTGTTATTAGTTCAGGTCATTGTGTTTAATATGTTATTCATTGTGTTTTAATATGTTGTCCATTGTGTTTTAATAATTTGTTCAATTTTTTTCATTATCTTTGTTCATTGTGTTTTAGTTTGTTGTGTATTGTGTTTTTAGTTTGTTTTTCATTGTGTCTTCATCTGCTCTCCATTGTGTTTTTTATCTGCTGTCATTAATTGTGTCTTTTATCTGTTGTCATCAATTGTGTTTTTATTTAGTCTGATACTTATTGTGTTATATGTTATCGCCATTGTGTTATACGTTATGCTCATTGTGTTTTGGTATGTTGTCTATTGTGTCTTTATCTGTTGTCATTGATTGTGTTTTTGATCTACTTTACATTGTGTTATTATCAAAACCTATAACACAATGTTAATTTGGGTTCTATCAATTGCGTTTTTATAAGAACCTATAACACAATATATGACATAATGAAGATGGTGTTATATCTGGGTTTTCAATAAATTGTGTTATTAGTTCAGGTCATTGTGTTTAATATGTTATTCATTGTGTTTTAATATGTTATTCATTGTGTTTTAATAATTTGTTCAATTTTTTTCATTATCTTTTTTCATTGTGTTTTAGTTTGTTGTGTATTGTGTTTTTAGTTTGTTTTCCATTGTGTCTTCATCTGCTCTCCATTGTGTCTTTTATCTGTTGTAATTAATTGTGTCTTTTATCTGTTGTCATCAATTGTGTTTTTATTTAGTCTGATACTTATTGTGTTATATGTTATCGCCATTGTGTTATACGTTATGGTCATTGTGTTTTAGTATGTTGTCCATTGTGTCTTTATCTGTTGTTATTGATTGTGTTTTTTATCTACTTTACATTGTGTTTTACATCATGTCCATTGTGTAATATGCAACTCGGTTTTTGAAATTTTTTTTTTTAAATATAACAATATGGTACTCATTTTAAAGATAAAAAAACGCTCGATTTTATGGTATAATTTTTTTTAAAAACAAATGGTGTATAAAAAAGTTACGGACGTTTAAAAATTGGGGGGGAAATAACATGTGACTTGCATGTGCATATTCTCTTTCCTCTTGTAGACAAAATTACCCTTTCCATTTAATTCCTCCTAGGACACTTGTCACTCTCTGGTGGCTTCTTACCCTTCTTATTTTTAAAAACTTTGTATTATAACTCAACCCATTAATTTTTTAAGAAAAGATACTTACGGAGTTACAAGGGTCGATGCAAAATTGTATGATGATGGAAGTGTGGTAGCAATTAGAGTTAGAATCAAATGTTAGAATCGCAAGTTTCAAAAATCACGTTAAAAAAAGACTTGTTAACAGCTCATTGGCGGTTGAAGGTCGGGTATTTGCGTATCTAGGAGAGCCAAGGGGTTGACGGCGGTCGAGCAGTTAACCTTTGCCACAGTGTCGGTGTCACAGTGATTGGCACGTCATTCCTTGTTGTTCAAAAAAAAAAATAGGTACCTCTAATTTGGACGGTGAGCATTTACGTGGGCAGTTGGGCTATTGGGAACTTGGGTCACTAGGAGATGTTTACTAAATAACTTAAAAGCATTTGGACTGGCTGGACTGTGAGCGCAGACCCACCCTAAATAGGTTTTGCATCCGTCACTGTATATACTATGCGTCATAACGTTTTTTCTTTGACATTCTTTTATAACTAGCACTAGCATATATTACCTTTTTTTTGAACGGTGATTTTATTATCAGAGCTTAAGCAAGTTGCTCAAGCGGGGAAATACAAAGTACAGTAGTAAAATAAAGATAGGAGACCCCTATGTGTTTGCTACATTCGGGACAACAAACACACTTACAGTTGAAACTTGTTAAAACTGAAACCTCGCCATTTCACCCAATCCAGTTCCTGCACATTAGCCCTCGACCGAATCCATAAGAAAGAGCATGCTTTTACTTCGCCAATGATTCTAGACACTGAACTGTTAGTACCCTTGAAAATAAGTTCGTTGCAAGTTTTCCAGATCATCCAGCAGGTTGAATTTATTACCTGTACCCTCATTCCCCTTGATTAATTAACATAATTGCATTTTTCAAATACCCAAAATATGATTGAATTTATTGGTCCAAACTGAATTGATCCATAAAGACCCGATGATGAAATGATATTACCCAAGGACCATAACCGTATCGCTTATGACATTTTATTTCTCAGATGAATAAATGAATTAATTAATCATAATTAATTCTCTGTTAGTAGAAACAGAACACCAAAAGTATGTGACAGTGAGTCAAAAACGAATCACTAATGTCAAATAAATATTGATGATGTGCTGACTATTAAAATCAAATTTCTCCAAAAGAATGCTCTATATTTAATTTAAAATAACTAATAACTTAAAACTAAAAGAATACATTATTCAAAAGAGATAATATAATATTAATACACTAATCCAGAGAAACATTCAATGCAAAACAAATTATAAATAAATAACTTCCAAAAATCGCATGATACACTTGTATTTTTTTTTATTAATCGTCATACATCAAACGATTATGTAACCGGGAGATTTTTTTTTTCTAACTCACCAGACATCATATTCAAGTGAATTATGAGTTCTCATAACTCAAAATTCTATACTTAAATTGGTTATTTATTGAACTCGAGTCCATTATTATAATATACAATATCATTTTTTTTTTGAAAGGTAATATACAATATCATTATCAACTGCACAATATAACTTTAATCATACATATAGTCCATTATTATATTATGCAATATCATTATCAATTAAACAATATAACTTGAATCATACTTATAGGGGGTCAATTTAGGTCATTTGATTTACTATAAAAAATTCTCCTAACTAAAATTAAAATGTGGGCCATCTAAATCCCGAATATTTCCCCTCATCAGCAGCTTGGCTTATTGTATAACATCTTAAAGGACAAAGTCGGTGGTTTCCATCGGCTTTGCCCTCCACCCCCTAAACTTTTACATTTTTATATTTTAAGCCCTTTAGCTTTGCTACGGCCCCTTCACTTTTAGAGTAATCAATTTTAGCCTCTTATTTAATTTTACTATTCTTCCACTTTAACAATTGACATTTTTAGCACCTAACTCTTTACTAATTTAAATTTCCTTCGACAACATTCCTTTGATAATTTCTTTATTTACACATATAATTTTTTTTACTTAAACAACCTATTTTTCTGTGTATTAACATCTTAAAGGACAAAGTCGGTGGGTTTCCACCGGCTTTGCCCTCCACCCCCTAAACTTTTACATTTTTGCATTTTAAGCCATTTAGCTTTGCTATGGCCCCTCCAGTTTAGAGTAATCAATTTTAGCCTCTTATTTAACTTTACTATTCTTCTACTTTAACAATTGACATTTTTAGCACCTAACTTTTTACTAATTTAAATTTCCTTCGACAACATTCCTTCGATAATTTCTTTATTTACACATATAATTTTTTTACTTAAACAACCTGTTTTTCTGTGCATATTTTTATGTACGTATCCGTATAAATTTAAGGGTGTCTACGTTTCGACATAAATTTTTTTCTCGAAACGAGTTAGGTCAAATATAACACGTTTTCGTTTAAAAAAACCATTTTTACGTGCATATTTTTATGTATGCGTTTGTATCAATTCGAGTTGTTTTTTTAATATAATACGTTTTCTTACTTATTTTATGTACGTTTTCATAAATTTTGCTCTGAACAGAGTGGAGTCAAATTAAGGTTTCTTTTTTTTTCAAAGCTTTAATTAATCCTATAGAATAAGTTATGATTGTACGATATAGATTCAATTTACTTTACGTTATGATCCAATCACATTACTTATATAGGTTACATTGAGTTCAATCAGATATGTCGAACATGCGTTTTCGTATGGTTAACGCATCACCTAACACTTGAACAAATCCATTCGATGTTTGCGATGTATTCACGCCGCAACGCGCGTGGGCATTATTACTAGCTATAACTTAAAAGACAAAGTCGGTGGAAACTCCATCGGCTTTGTCTCCCCCTCCCCCCATACTTTCACGATATTGTAATTTTAGCCCCTTAACTTTGGTACCTTCAAAGTTTTATAAAATGGTAAATTTAGTCCCTAAACTACTACTTTATTTTACACATAGTTTGCTTTTGACACCCCAACTTTGTGGTAGTTTGCTTTTCAGCCTCAACTTTGTTATAATTTCCTTCTTACCCCAAAACTTTATCAAATTTTATCTTTACCCTTTCTTAGCCTTTAAGTTTAGGAAATGCAATTTTTAACCACTTAACTTTTTTATAAACTTTGTAAATGCCACTTTGACCCCCTCGAGAGTTTTTGGCTTGACGATATAAATTCGAGTTAGTCGGGTCGCGTATAATACGTTATGATTGTACGATATAAATTCGATTTACGTTACGTTTTGATCCAATCGCAGTGCAGCTATAGGATACATTGAGTTCAACCGGATACGTCAAAACATGCGTTTTCATATAGTTAACACATCACATAACGCTTGGACTAATCCGTTCGATATTTGCGAAGTACCCGCTCCGCAACGCGCACGGGTCTTATTGCTAGTTTGATAAAAAAAAAGTATACATGTAAAGGGTAAATTGTATTAAAATAACTTATCATAATTCAGCTAATCTTTAAGGATTCGATTAAAAAATATACATGCGAAGGGTAAATTGTATTAAAATAACTTATCAATTCAACTAATTTTTAAGCATAAAATTTGAAACTAGTTAAATAATTGAGTAAATTTCTGTTTTGCTCCATGTGGTTTGGTCACTTTCACGGTTTTGCTCCAAACCTTTAAAAATAGCCATTTTACTCCCTGATGTTTCGGTTTTGTCGCCATTTTGCTCCACGGTCTTAACTCCATCCATATTGTATGTTAACTGAAAGGGTATTTTAGTAATTTCAAGTATAAAATAAGGGTACTTTGGTAATTTATATTTAAATGTAAATTAATATATATATATATATATATAGAATAAGTATAGTTTTTACTATCTCTCTACAACATCACTCTCTCTCTTCTACACCACCACCCACCACCTCACACTGCCGCCACCCACCACCTGGGCGCCGCCACCCCTCTCTCCACAAGCAGCTATCACCATCAACCACCACGTACCACCACCGGAATACCCTATAAAACCCACAACAAACCTTAGCTGATCTAAGACTACTTGCATCATCCTTGTCATTATCAAATTCACCAAAATTTCAATCTAGTTCCAAACCATAATCAAATCAAACCAAAACCCATTAATAATTTTCAACTTTGAAATTTGTGTTTGAGTCTATGGGATAGTTGTCTGTGTCACACCCTGACTTTTGCGGAAGCGTGGTTATTGGTGTGACTTCTTAATACCATAGCATTCAATCATAACAATGCTATATGATAAAACCAAAAGATATTCATCCATAAATTTAAGTTTGAAATTACCACATCATACTTGTTTGAAACATCGACACCAAATTTAAGTTACAAACCATAATATGTTTTAATGAGTTCACGAAGACTTGACAACTTAACTTAAACCAACCCGAGCTTAGGACCTTGTATCTCGTCCAGGAGTAAGATACATCTCCTAAACCCTACGACCTCGGATGACATCTTTTATTTAAACGCAGCTTGAAAACATGCAACACCTGCCAGATCCACTTAGTTCCCTGAAATACATGTAGTTTAAAAACATCAACAAAAGTTGAGCGAGTTCATGTGTATGTGTATGAATAAACCTTTAAAGTATGTCTGTATGTATGTATGTCCCTGGTATGTAGCAATAAGGAAAACAGATCACCAATGGTTTGCAAGGCCATTGATATGTGTGAAATGGTGCAGGAAAATTCAAACCTAGCAAATTTGTACCGGGCCTCCGGCTGGAAGACATAGTCACCCTATGGGCCACCCTGGTCCCCATGTGTGTGGGCTCGCTACACCCAAATAGATTTATCACTCATGTCCCTCGGTCCTACAACGAGGATTAATGGCCTTAAGTGTTATACCCACCTTTCACATGATCTAGCAGTAACCCTCCTTAGCTAACCATACCATGTATAAAACGTTCGTAATAATTGTAACATGTATTTCACCCCCGAAGTTATAAAACTGAAAACAGTTAAAAGAAAAGGGGGACATGAACTCACAGTATTACGTCTTCAGAATCGTAACCCAAATCTCCTCAGCGAACACGACTCCCTACAATGTACTAATGTCTATTAGACGAACGGGCCGTGCCTTGGCTTAGAGTTTAACGTTTTTGAGTTACGCTTCTTACGTTCCCAATATTATTCCAAGTTATAATTTCTTGTTAAAATAATAATTATTTTTAACCTTAAATTATATTTAATTTTGGAATAATTGTTTAAACAATATTTTTTAATAATACTTCTCAAGTATTTATTTTCGTATTTCCTTCCCAAGGATGGGGGTATCTCATACATGTATCTTTGTATTCTCGTATTTGTAATCTCAAAATAATATACTTCAAGAAAGTATATATTTTTCTCAAAAATCATATATCTTTTAAATATTCAAGAAAATATATTTTACTTCTAAAAATAATACATTTTCTCCTTGTCGAAAATACAATATTACTCTTGTAATATTTTCAAAGATTATATTTTCATTTCTTGTATCTAAAATAATATTTACCAAAAATATTTTTGTAATGGTTTACTCCGGAATATTTCATAAGTTACGTTCTTGCGTTTGTTTTCACAATATTAAGTGTGTAACTTATATATTCATTCCTTGTGATTTTTGGTATTATTTTGGATTGTAAATTTCATGGTATTTCGTTAAGTTATATTATTTTACCCTAAAATAATATAACTATTTCACCAAGTATGCAATTATTCACACAAGTGTCTTTAATGTAAATATATATTCTAAATACATGTTTATCCATTTTTATTTATAAAAACAACCTCGAATATTTGTATTTTTGTAACAAAATCTATGGCAAAGTTTATATTGAAAACCATGGTTAATACTCACTTGTAAATACTTGTTTAGAAAATATTTTTCTACGTGTTTATGTTTTTAGAAAATTTTGCCATAGTTTCCCCTAAAAATGGAGGTGTTCATGCTATCAAAGCATATCATTTTCTTTTCAAAAATCATCATAAGTATTCAACAATCAATCCCTAAACAACTACACTTACCAAGTGCAAAAACAATGTTATTTGCACTACAACATGAACTTGAACTTTTATAAAAACTTGTAGGAACTTGGTAGTGTGTTTAGTAGGTTTAGTTACCCCTTAAAGTGTGTTTATTTCTTTAAAAATCTCATTCTTGGAAGATTTAGGTGTTTACAACTTGTAAACACATTTTACAAAAATGTTTCTTTATGAAATCTTCTTGCTTCTCTAGTGTTTCTACACTTGTTTTATCACCAAAAATAGTGTATGCTTAAGTATGAACCAAGGTCTTCTAAAAATCATATTTTGAACTTGGTTCTTTTAGAAAAACCCTTCATAAATCTTAGATCTATAAGTTTATCAACTCACTTGATTATCATTTTTCAAGAAATCATTTTGTTTTCAACTTCATGCTTACACATGAGGATGATCATCTCTTTTCATCACATAATCATCCTTTCACTTGCTAGATCATGTGTTTAATCACAATCTAGCAAGCTCCTTATGATGATCAACATCATAATCTCAAGAAAATAACAATCAAGTATCATTCATACACTAAACAACATAGTTTCATCCATATTTCATCATATGTTAAACTTATGTTCAAGATTCAAGATTATGTTCTTTAGTGTTCTAGTGATTTACAACATAATACATCTTTTAACCAACTAAATATGAAGTAAATAAGGGTTATGAGAGTCTTACAACTAGCACAAAGGCTAGGGAAGAACACTAGATGTTGGTGATGAAAAAATGAAGGATAAAAGCAATCGGGTGAGGTCCTTCAAGATCCAAGACTACCAAACCTTCTAATCTTGCTTCTTACACCTTGTGAGGAGCTTGGAATGGATGAACTTGAAATGAAAGTGGTGATGGTGATGGTGGTGGTGGTGGTGGTGGTGGGGGTTCACGGCCGAGAGGGAGGGAGAGAGGAGGAGAGTTGTGGTGTTGAGAAGTGTGGGTGATTAAGATCCTCCATGTTCCTCATATAACCAATTTTAGGTTATTATCCAATGGGTTTAGTGTTCCAAGAGTACAAGACATGATCTTATCAAATCTAAGCAAGATCAAATGGGATTTAGTGGATCAATAGAAGATTTGGGGTGGGGCCACTCCCTTGGTGCCGTAAATATGAAGGGGGATGGGGTCTAAGTGTAAGTTTGATGGTAAGTTATGTTAATTAGTGAGATTCTAAGTATAATGTTTAAGTGTTATGCGTATAAGGTGCCATATAGTGTGTTAGGGTGTTTGGGGATCATAAGTAGCTCAGAAACATTAAAACAATGCTTCTAGTAAAATTTTGGTGTTTCGGGTAGTGTCCGGTTGTTCGGTTAGATACCGGTTCGTTAAAGTGTCAAACTATACCGTTTAGTGTTCTTTAAGTACCGTTTCGTGACACTTTTAATTCCCGGCACTTAGGAAAGCATTCAGGACCATTTTGCCATATTTTTGCATGTTACTAGCTTGTTAATTTGCTGAGTTTTGCTGAAATATGCAGAATTCTGCACTTTATGTGGGTTTTAGGCACTTTCCGGCACTTAAACTATCATCTAGTGACGCAGTTTTATGGTCCTTACTTCCCTACACACCATACTAGTGTAGTGCCTTGTCTCTGGCCCATACGGGGTCTCAAAACACTGTCTGTCTATGTACTGAACATCGTCAGCATTTATATGAGTTATCCGCTAACTGTGCTAGCTGTGCTTTGTGCATCGTTTATGTCACTAAGTGTTTGTATGTAGTAATGATGTGACAATATGAAATGTGATGCACATGTAAGTATGATGCAGTAACCAGAAAGCAGTTAATTGTAATTCAGCACAGTCATTAGGCACTTAATCATAGTTAATTAAATTGTACGAATACCTGGATTTTTGACGGTTGTCACAGTCTGTCATCGTTTCTTCTCATGTGCGACATCACTGCCTTTGTTCCTGCAGTACCGCCGGTTTTCGATATATGTGATTGCCACCACTGTTCAGATTCTTTCTGGTAGAACACTAAGAGGGTCTCTTTTTGGAGGATGGAAACCAAAGTCAGATCTTCCAAGCGTGTTTTATATGTTTTTAAAAGAGGAAATCATGATTGACGACCTTATCACGCATAATCTGCCATTCGAAGACATCAATACGACCTCATCAAGCCTCAAAATCAACATTATTATGAAATAATTAGTTTGGGGTTTACCTAAAGTATCTGGAAAACTTTGATAGAAACTGCAACAGGCAAGTGATCTCTATAATTTAAACCCCAACCACTAGATGGATTGAACCCTAGATTGAAGCCCTAACTGTGTTGTCTTCTATAACCCTATATCGACGCCGAAATCGAAGCGATACGGTGGTCTCTGGCGGTCAGGTGATGTTGACGGTGGGGTGTTGAGGTGGTTGCCGGCAGGTGACAATGGGTTGCTCAGGTTGTTGCCACCAGCAGGTGATGATGATAGTAGGCTGGTTAGTTTAGAGAGATAAAGAGGGAGAAATAGAGATGGTGGTGGTCGGCTAGGATGGAGATGGTGTTGGCCAACTCCGATTTTAGGTGGCAGCGGGTGGTGACTGACAATGGGGGTGATTGTTGTTACAGTAGGTAGGTTAGAAAGACGAGAGGGATGAAAGTGAGTGGGTGGAGGTTATAAAGATAAGGTTGAATTTGAAAAGACTGAAATGTCCCTCATGTGAGGGGCATGTGACCAGAATTTAACAGTTGAATTGGATGGAGCTAGAGGCAGGGAGTGAAATCATGAAAGGCTTCAGAGATCAGGGAGTAAATGGCTATTTTTAAAGGTTTAGAGCAAAACCGTTAAAGTGACCAAACCACGGGGAGCAAAACGGAAGTTTACTCTAAATAATTAGTTGTTTTTCTGTTTATATAATTTTTTAATATTTTAAACATGATTGAGCTTCACCTAATTGGACATTTAATAACTCAAAATATTACATACCGATAATAATACATACTAGTTCATCGTGCATCCCCATTACCGTTCTCCCTCTCATTTGTTTCCTCTAGCATTTCTTCCTCTCTTTTTGTCTCACTTGTTCCTTGTTGAATCCATTCCGTAACCCATAATAGACAAGTAATTATGTCTTCCTGGGTTTGGTGTTCCTGTGACAAGACAAAACCTTTTAAAACAATGTGAGGTCTTGGGTTCAAGTCTCATAAGAAGCAAGAAATTCGTCATTAAAAAATTGTGCCTTCCCCTAAGTGAACAATTGACCGACTTTTATCTCAATCATATTGTTGGAATGTGTTTTGAAACAACATCAATGGAAGTAAAGAGTAGCCGAAGTTTGTTAGAATGAGATTGTTGTTACCCGCGTATATCGAAGTTAAACTTATCCGAATGACTTTCTTTAAAGGAGGTCACCGATTGGAGTCTCATTCGTCACAAAATGTCATGTGTGAGCTAGAGGTTTTACCATAATGGGACTCCAGTGGTAGATTTCCCCTAAAAATGGTGACGAGCCGGTCACCAATGTTGTATGCGATCGCAGACGTGGATAACCTTTTGCCTATAGGTGTCCCAGATAGCCAGACTTTATTGGTCGTTCAGAAAATAAATAGAACTTAATAGTATCACAAGTTAATTTACCGATATTAACTATGGTGCAGTTTATTTTTTAAGAGGTAAAACGTCTGCAGTCTACGGACCACATCTGTAGAAGAAGAGGTCGACCAAACATCTGCAGTCTGCATGAAGAAGGTTGTTTGTTTTTTAAGGTATATAGACTTATTAAATAAACTGGTGGTAGTGTACGGACGGTGGTGGACAGTGGTGATGTTTAACCCTCTACAACCTTAGAAGATCTTAAAAATGGTTGGGTCAAGTCTGCACCAAGAAGAGTTCACACTTCAGAAAAACAAACAGTCTGCAGACAACAATGTCTGCACGACGCATACTAAAGAACCTGCGCAGATTTTTTTATAAAAACAAACATCACCTACATCATTGACAAATAAATTATAGCTTGGATTATTAAAATCCAATTCCTTTCAACATTTATTATTTTTTTTAAACAATAGAAGTCACGCGAAGACAACTGCTACTAGTGAACCTACATTTCTATTTATATCAGCCCATATTATGTGCTACACACTTCAAAGCTCGTCTGGAAAACCGCTCACCTGCTTCCAATAGTCTTAACAAATTCCTACTTACTCAGGTACGATTACCTTCCAATTCCCTTCAATGACTCTTTTCCCACCGATTTCTGCATGTTTTACGCTTCGATTTGACTCTTGACTTGATCAGGTCAATTTGATTTGATCAATCTATATAATAATTTACTCGATCTTTCCAAGATGTGCATGATTTGATCTGTGTTGCTTTCAATTGACTCCATAATTTATGGCTTTTGATTGTTCAATTCAGTGTGATGAATCAGATCTGGTTATGACTGCAGTGATAATTGAGGGTTTTGAATTAGGATTTGAATATTTGAAGATCAGGACTGTTTGCATTGATTGTTAGAAATGTGATGGATTTGTTGGACTATTGTGATCTGATTTGATCTATTTGTTGTGCTATTATGATCTGATTTATGATACTGTTGTATTGAAAGCATCAAATATTTGGTTTAAATTATCTTTTCATAAAACTTTTAGTATTAGTTTTTGCAAAAAGCTATAGTTTTGGGGGTACAAAAGTGAGATAAACATCATGTGTTATGTTATATAAGTTGTAGAAAATGGTAACAATATTCATTTTGGGATGTTTTATTCAACTGCAAGATCTCTTTATTTGATGCTTTTCGAATCGCAGTGAATATTTAATCATATATTTTTTTGTGTTTATTTGAATTTTTGTTTTTGGTTTGGTTCTTTATATGTGGAAAATATATTATTTACATTAGTTACATTCAGGGAGCACCATGGCAACCGGACAAATATTCTCTCGTACGACGCAAGCATTGTTCTATAACTATAAGCAATTGCCGATTCAACGGATGCTTGATTTTGACTTCCTTTGTGGTGTGTGTGAAGCTTTCCTTATCCCCCAACCATCATTCATTTTTTATAAACTTTAAATACTTGTGTATTCATTAGTATATAGCTTTTGACTAATGTCACATAAACTGTTTATTAATGTTTAAGGGAGGGAAACACCTTCAGTTGCTGGAATCATCAACCCAGGTTCCGAGGGATTTCAGAAATTATTTTTCGGCCAAGAGGAAATCGCCATTCCAGTACATTCAACGTATGTTTTATCTTTATATATATATTTCTGCTTGTAACACTATCAAATCTTATATTGGCAATAACATTATAACAAACTATTTTACATCCATATTGCAGCGTTGAAGCAGCTTGTGCTGCCCACCCTACTGCTGATGTATTCATAAACTTTGCATCATTCAGAAGGTTAGTTCTAAGTTAATTAAAAACCTTTATTATGTTAATTTACGATTATTGATATTTTGGAAGCGTATACAGTGCTGCTGCTTCATCGAAACTTGCTCTCAAACAGCCTACGATCAGAGTTGTGGCTATTATTGCCGAGGGTGTTCCGGAATCAGACACCAAGGAGTTAATTTCGTACGCGAGGTTAAACAATAAGGTTGGGATTTTAACTGTTAGTTGGTTTGTCTAATCTACAGACCTGTGTACCTAAGTTAGGTGGTGATGGTGATTGCAGGTAGTTATTGGGCCCGCAACGGTTGGTGGGATTCAAGCTGGAGCTTTCAAGATTGGTGACACTGCTGGAACAATTGATAATATTATACAATGCAAATTGTACAGGCCTGGATCTGTTGGATTTGTATCCAAATCTGTGCGTAAACATGCTTGACATTTATGTTGTTGACTAGATAGAAGTGGCGTAATTGGTGGGTCGGGAAACGGGTCAAATTGGATTCGTTCCTAAAAAAAGTTCATATTTTTTTTATAAATAATTAGTGTGTGAAGTATGGTAAGAAAGTTCTAATATTTTAGGAAGTATGGTAAGAAAGTTCTAATATTTTAGTAATAGTTTATTTTTTAATCAAGATTATACAGGAGTTTTCATGCATAAAAACCCAATCTAGACAGCGACCCATCTGATGTGATGGACTAATTTCCTGTTTAGCTATATCTAATTTTATATTTATTTTTCTCGTTAGATCAATTAGAGATAAAACATAACTCCAATCAATTCATGCATAAGTAAAGCGATCGAAAATGCCACCTCCGCTATTTACTATCTCTATCTTCTAGTCATAGGAACACTACATGTCTCAATCAATGTTTTATATGTAAATGTAAGAAATACTTATGTGCTTTATTTAAACTACAGGGTGGAATGTCTAATGAGATGTACAACACGATTGCACGTGTGACAGATGGAATCTATGAAGGTACTTATAACATAAACATATCTTTCTGTATACTAGTTTTGACATTTTGTTTCAAACAACTAAAATCTGAAGAATATATCATAAAAATTGAAAATTGTAGGTATTGCTATTGGAGGAGATGTTTTTCCCGGTTCTACTCTTTCTGATCATGTTTTGAGGTTCAACAACATTCCCCAGGTATATATGTTACAAACTCCATAAAAAACCGAAATGTTTAAATATCTGTTTCTAACTTGTATTATTTTTGTTTTGCTCTGATTTAGATAAAAATGATTGTTGTGCTTGGGGAACTCGGTGGTCGAGACGAGTATTCCTTAGTCGAAGCACTTAAATCGGGAAAAATAACTAAACCTGTATGTGCTTGGGTTAGTGGAACATGTGCACGCCTCTTTAAATCGGAAGTTCAGTTTGGCCACGCAGTAAGCTTATTCTTTTACTTTATCATAACTTTTTGAAATATGAAAGGGCAATATGGTAATTTCCTTCATGGTTAATATTTATCCAACAATCAGGGGGCCAAAAGTGGCGGTTTAATGGAGTCTGCACAAGCTAAAAACAAAGCACTTAAAGAAGCCGGGGCAGTGGTCCCCACTTCATACGAAGCATTCGAAAGCGCAATCAAGGAAACATTTGAGAAGTTGGTAAGCCTCAATTCTGAAATCTTATCTTTTTATGAGTAAAATGCCATTTTCGTCTCTGAGGTTTGGTCAAGTTTGCGGCTTTCGTCCAAAGGTTTGTTTTTCAGCATCTGGGTCTAAAAAGCTTGAAATTTTGCCTTTTTCAGCCGGCTCATTAACTCCATCCATTTTCTCCGTTAAGTCGGGTATTTTCATCTTTTTACCTATATTATTTTTGTTTTTTTAGTAAGGGTATTTTAAATGCTTGTACACAAAGTGAAAAAAACCGAATTGCCCTTTAAGTCAACTAAAAAGGATGGAAACACCCCTGACTTAACGGAGAAAAATGGATGGACTTAACAAGCCGGATGAAAATGGCAAGGTTTCAAACATTTTGGATCCAAATACGGAAAACCAAACCTTTGGACGAAAGTTACAAAATTGGAAAAACCTCAGGGACGAAAATTGCATTTTACTCTATTTTTATTTCCCCCTTTGCCCTTTACAAACTCTAGTTTCTTTCGTGTTCTTATAGTCCGAAGAGGGCAAGATTTCCCCGGTTAAGGAAATAACCCCTCCGCAAATCCCCGAGGACCTTAACACAGCAATTAAGAGCGGGAAAGTACGGGCTCCTACTCATATTATTTCAACCATTTCTGATGACAGAGGTATGAAATATGAATGTGTTGCATGAGACTTTTAGGGGTATGCATTTCTTAAATGTTTTTAGGGATGAGCGGATTAGGCAGGATTTGCAAAAATTGCACCTCTCTGGGAACATGGTCCATGATAGGAGCTCGTGGAGACATAGGATTAAGGTTAAGGATTTCTAGGAGAGGGTACAATTGTGTTTTTAGGTATAGTGTATGGTCGTAGATATGTATCTATTTGTTTAGGCTGTTTGTGTTATATTTGTCTTGTTTACCATGCAATCTTTCACCACTCATGTTATATTGGTAGCTTCATACACACACACATACACCTCATGTTCTATTTATTTCTTTCCTGGGTGTTTTGGAGCCGAGGGTCTCACTGGAAGCAGCCTCTCTATCCCTAGGGGTAGAGGTAAGGTGTGCCTACATCCCACCCTCCCCAGACCCTACCAATAGCTTTGCTATTTGTGGGATTTTACTGGGTATGATTGATTGATTGATTGATTGATTTGCAGGTGAAGAGCCTTGCTATGCAGGGGTACCGATGTCCACGATCGTGGAAAAGGGAATGGGCGTCGGTGATGTCATCTCTCTTTTGTGGTTTAAACGTAGTCTTCCCCGCTACTGCACACAATTCATTGAGGTTGGTCAACGTTGACTTTTATATTTTGCAAAATACTCCACCCGTTTTGTGGAAACTGAGTTGTTTGAATAGTTTTAGAGGGAGTTTTAATATATGCATTAGGTAATAGTATTTTTTGACCAAAAAAAAAATCATTAGATATAAAAAAGATGCTTAAATTTTTCTATAAATTCGATAAATGTTATTGGTAATCAGTATGGGTTAAGAGGTTAGTATTGATAACGTGGCAGATGAAGTGTCTTTAGTTTTGACCATGTTGACTTTTGCTGACATCAAGGTTGAAAATTACCAAATTATTTTAAGTTTGAGGACTCTTTTCCGGAAAATAAAAAAGTTGGTATCTCGCGAACTAAAGTTGATTGTCTTATGCAAGTTATCCATTTGTCAGTTAACGGTATGATCATAAAATATGGGAATATTGTGACCAAATATGCTATTGTAACATGAAAACTTTCCATAAATGGAAATGTTCCCAGTTTAATTTAACATTTCTAAATAAAAATGTTGCAAGTTTCATGGGGCCAATGGAGTGATTAAAAATTCGAATTTTATGGCTGTTTTCTCACTAATTATTGTAACAATTTCTCAGATTTGTGTCATGCTATGTGCTGACCACGGTCCGTGTGTGTCTGGTGCTCACAACACAATTGTAACTGCAAGAGCGGGAAAAGATCTCGTATCAAGTCTTGTTTCTGGTAAGTTACATATTGAGCAAAAGCAATCAAATTTTATCAGTAACAAAGAAAATAATCAGTAAGTTGTTTAATTACTTGTGTGATTTAATATTACTAAAAAATTATTTGAGTAATTTATTTTTGAAACAGGTTTACTAACAATCGGTCCGCGTTTTGGCGGTGCCATTGACGACGCCGCTCGATACTTCAAGGATGCATATGACAGAGTAAGTTCAGAAAATTAGTTCTTAAGTAGTTTCATTTAAGAGTTCATATGACTAAATCTTTGCATTTTCTTTTTTCCAACCAAATTTAATTGGCAGAAACTTACGCCATACGAGTTTGTTGAAGGCATGAAAAAGAAGGGTATTCGTGTACCAGGAATCGGGCACAGGTTTGTCCGTTTTTACATTTTACCTCCAATTTTAAAAATAAATTTACTCGGAACCAAATTAAAATATATTTTGTTTTGGTTCAAAGGATCAAGAGAGGTGACAATAGAGATAAGAGAGTTGAGCTACTACAACTATTTGCTCGCACGCATTTCCCGTCAACGAAGTACATGGAATACGCGGTTGAAGTTGAAACTTACACTCTCTCAAAGGCAAACAATTTAGTGATGAACGTTGATGGTGCCATTGGTACCCTGTTTTTGGATCTTCTCGCGGGTAGTGGAATGTTCTCCAAACAGGAAATTGATGAGATTGTTTCCATTGGTTACCTTAACGGGCTTTTTGTTTTGGCCCGTTCCATCGGTCTCATCGGGTGAGTTTTGTTCATATTCGTTGTGTTTGGCAGTGTGCCTTTTGAAAATGATTGTCTGATTATTGCATTTATAAGTCACAAAAAATACATGAAACAGTCACTAAACTAAATTTTGTATATTAAAGTTTTTAAATTTGTCTAAAATGCACGTATTTGCGAATTTTTATAAACAAATGACTTTGTTACTCTTAAATTGGTCAAAAATATGATAAAAGTGACATTAAACACTATTGTAAAAGAAAATTTATGCCTTCTTTTTTTGACCAATTAAAGCGGCAACTTGTCATTACTTATAAAAAATTATCAAAATTACGTGCATTTTTAACACTTTTAGAGACTTTAATTTACAAAAATAGTTTAGTGATTTGTTGTGTATTTTTTACTTGTTGAGGGACATTAATAAACCAGAATTAGGTTTAGGGATCTCTAGAAAAAAATAAAGTATATTGATTTTTACGGTATTAGCCTTACTTAAATAATCAAAATTTGCAAAACATTCAACAAAAACTATCATTTGTTGTACTTTTGTCACAACTGATTATTTGTGTATCACATGATCACTTCTTAACATTCAGAACTTGTGGCTGTACATTGAACATGTGTACAGCTGTTACTGCAAGATGTACCCTTGGTTTTAAAAAGCGCGCCCTAGGCGCGCCTAGGCGCAAGGCGCAACAAGGCGCAGGGCTTGGGGCTTTTTTGCTTCTCGCCTTGTGTAATTACAGGAAGCGACCAAAAAGTGCATTTTTTGATGTTTTTTTGTGGGCTTTTTGGCCTGAGGTGCGCCTCATGTAACTTAGGCGTTTTACTGCATAAAAATGTTGGTTTTTTTACTTGTACATGTAATTAAAATGGTATAAAAGCGTTACTTATAGCTATATTTTGGTTAAAGGAAGCTAAAAACCTATGGGATATGTATAGGATATATAAAAAAAATTATATAAACATCTTGCGCCTCGGGTACGGAAAGTCTACCGCTTTTGCGCTTTGCGCTTCGCGCCTCAATTTTCGACCTCGTCGCTTTTGTGTGCCCCTCACTTTTTAAAACCAAGGATGTACCCGTCGCAAATTATTATTGCTGTAGCATTTGACTGATGAATCGGCTGTTATGAAATATGCAGGCATACGTTCGACCAAAAGAGGTTGAAGCAGCCGCTATACAGGCACCCATGGGAAGATGTCCTTTACACCAAATGATCATTTTCAAAAGTATACACATCATTCAAACAGGTTATGTTTAAAGTTTTTCTGTTGTAATGACATTTTGGAGTGTTCTTTTGTGACGGTTGTGTTTGTATTGGTCGCTGTAAGTTCATTGATAGACAACAAGTTCTTTTGATATTCATAGACAATAGTTTCCCTTCCAGGCTTTATATCTTTACTCTTTCACATAAACAATTGGTATTTAGGCGTATTTAAACTAAATTTTTATCTTTATTAAAGTGATATTATTTTTTTCTGATTAACTATTAGTCAAAGTTATCAAACATACTAGTATTTTGAACCTGCTTTATCATTACTAAGCTTGTATTATTATACATTTAAAGTCATTTGTTTTAAATAAAAGGGTTAAATTTAATATTATAAGTAGCAGTAATTATAAAGGGACAGCTTCATAAATGTATTTAACCATGGTATTATAAGCGTTTTCAAAATCGATTTTTAGAAGAAAAACCTTTTTATTATATTTTTTTAATCCAAGCCATGAGTTTATTTAGCATTAACAGACTGTCCAGAATGTACCTCCCTTTAAGAAACGTCGTTTGATTATCCGATATGATGGTCCCTATAACCATTTTGAACCGATTCGCCAGAATCTTAGATATAGTTTTGCTGGGTGAGGTTCCTGTACAAAGTGTGTTTTTTCTACAAAGTGTAGGAAGTGTTTTAGACCATTGAATAAGTGTTTTTAATGGTTGAGATCATCTTGGTGGCATTTTGGTAATATTTATGTTTTAAATAAGGACTTATTTAATTGATAGAGGGTAAAAAAGACATTTGACGTGTTCTAAAAGGAGCAAATAACTATCATTCCATATTTTAGAAACTTTCATCTCTCTCTCTTTCTCTCTCTTACTCTTCACCTTGTTCGTCATGAAAGTCAGTAGAATTCAAGAGAAGTTAACTTTATTATTATTTTGATTGTCATCAAAATTCTATATCACTTCTATTTAATGTTGATATTTTGTGTTTTATTTGAATTTGAATGTAGACAGAACCATCGATGCTATCTTTTAATAATTTACTCTTTTAATATAATCTTAAATCTATGGAAATAGATGATTTTATTTAAATAATATTTTAATTCAATTCTTTGATTAGAGTCTTTTGTATATGAGCGATGATATAAATCTTTTGTGATGATATCACATACTTCTTCTCTTCACACATTAGTGTGTTTTATGTGTGGGTGTGTGTTTAATTGTGAGAACCGATATAACACAATGTGAAGAAACTAGAAACTGATAAAACACAATGTCAAGAAATAATGGAGTGTTTTATGTTTCGTAATGTGTGACGAGTGTGTTTAGTTGTGAAAACCGGTATAACACAGTGTGAAGAAATCAGAAAGCTAATAAAACATAACGTCAAGAAATACATAATTTGTTTTATTTCAGAATCAATCGTGGATATGAAGGATGTAACTGCCGATTTTGAATAGCTAAGAGATATATAGTTTCCATAAAAATAGTCTTTTATTGTTTAATAGATATATTTTCCATAAATAAAATTATTTATTAAATTACCTTTATGCCCTTTAGTACAAAATCCCTAGATGACGCATGTCACTCTTAGAACACTTCCTACACTTTGTAGGAAAACTAGACTTTGTAGCCACCACCCTAGTTTTGCTTATCACCCTGATCAGATTGATAGGTCTGTACTCTCTCAGTCCCATCGAATCCTTGTTTTTCTAATATAAGAGTTATGAAGGAAGAGCTACACCCCACCGCGATAGTTCCTTTACTTTAAAAAGAAACCAACAAGTTATAGAAATCATTTTCAAATAAATTCCAATACCTTTTGATAAATTTGAAGTTAAAACCGTCCGGTCCAGGGGCTTTGTCAGAGCCACATTCGAACACCGCACTTTTGATATCTTCTTTGCTAAAAGGAACCGTCAAAGACGCCGCGTCTAACTCCGATAGACACCTAACATTCTGGCATATGAGTTTGGATCTATCTTTAATTTTTTCCTCAAAAACCCTTGTGAAGAATCTCATGATCTCTTTTTTAACCTCAATAACTTTAGCTAGAGTTGTCTTCTAAACATCATGGGGGCAAATGGATTTTCCTGATTTATGGTGTAAATGGGTCGAAGGGATCCTAGTTTCGGCTAGATCCTCGGTTCTTGTGAACGGGTCCCCTACCTTTGAATTTAAATGTATCAAAGGGGCTAGACAGGGAGACCCTCTATCCCCGTTTCTATTCCTTCTGGTCATGGAAGGCCTCTCTAGCATTTGTGCAAAACGAGGAATGAATGGCTTTTCAAAGGAATTCAAACTCCCAATAACGGTCCGGTTATTTCTCATCTTTTTATGCTGATGATGCTCTTGTGTTGGGGGACTGAGATATAACAACCCTCGAAAACACCCTAAGTTAACCCGTATGCCTGTAAACGAACCCGTATAACCTTAAGGGCTGTTTGTTTACCTCTTAATGAGGCTCTTAATGGTTCAGACCTCTTACTGGTTCAACACTTAATGGTTCAGACTGTTTCACGAGTAGATGTCTGAATGGTTCAGACATTTGCCTCTGAATGGTTAAGATTTATACAGAGTCTGAATGGTTAAGACCTCTAATCTGAATTGGTCAGACATTTGCCTCTGAACGGTTAATCATTATACAGGCTTTTAATGGTTCAGACCTCTTACTGGTTCAGCACTTAACCATTCAGATGTTGCCAAACAGCCTCTTAGTTTTAATTAAAAACAAATAAAATATTTATTTTGGTTAGCTCGCGGGCCGCGACAGGATCCCTCGGAAGTGTCGCGGGGCGCGACAGGCTTTACTTGCCGGACACATATTTGTGCCACGTAGCACGACACGCGTTGAACCTAGGTTAGTGATTGGTCAAACCTAGCCGTAGCTAGGTATGTCTCGCGGGGCGCGAGAGGGCCCCTAAGGCGGGTCGCAGGGCGCGAGAGACCCCCGAATTCACCTATAAATGAAGCTCTTCAGCAGCATTCACAAATTGTTCAAAATTTCTCTCTCTGTCCCTATAATAGCTAAAAGTAGCTCGATGTTATACCCCTGAAACACGAAGCTCTGCTCCGTTGTAAGTGTTTTAACTCCGATCACTAATTTGTTACCCTATCCGATTGATCTAGGGCCCGTAACGCATGTCGAGGCTCTGCCTGGCTAAGTTCGTTGGGGTTCTGTCTCGTGTTGTATGGCTAATATGATTTGGGTTATCTTACTAACACGTGTGCATTGTATGTTTTAATAGAAAATAATCAGGAAAATCAACAGGAAGCTGTAGAAATACATAAGTCTATAATGTGAGTCATTCTCTTTTTCTACCAAACTGTGTTACAAATCTCAAATATTTTCAATTATACTTTCAGTGATTGAGTCTTTGTATTCTACAATTTCTGCTGGTATGTGAGGTTTTGTATACACTACTAGTCAAGCGTTACTATTGGACAAATAGTTAGCCAATAGTAATATGACCACAGTCATGGAACTGTCAACATGACAAATACTGAATGAGTAATTGGGTAGATATAAAATTGTAATCGCTCTCCATACTGTAAAGTTATAAAAGCTTACTTGATTAAACTGGGATGCACTCGCCGAAATTTCTTGCTGATAAATATTTTTAAAACGCGTTTCACATAACTTGATGTGAAAGCTATTAGAAGCCAGCTATGGAGCACTGAAGGCTTAAAGAAAGTGACTATAAAAGTTACCTAAATAAAAGTTTATGTTTTCAGCAACTATGGTTTATCCCTATAAATGTATTATGAATGAAACATGGGTTTTTATCCCATTTGTTTATTATAAAAATTTGGTGTTTTGAAACTCTGAAATTTATTTTCTAACTACGATCCTGGGTTCTCATTTCCGCTGCCAAATTAATAAACACCGATACCACCGGCTGTTGTTCGCGGCTCCCGCTCCCGGGGTAGGGGTCGGGGGTTGCGACATGGGATATGGGGAATTTCAAGAACGTCACTAGATGTTTGAGAATTTTTTTATTTATGTTCGGGTTTAAAAATCAATCTTCAAATATCTAATATATACGGTTTGGGTGTTGATAGTGGGGAAGTGTCTGATATTGCTAAAGTGGTTGGGTGTGAAACGTACTCTATCCCGCTTACTTAGTTGGGGATTATGGTGGGGACTAATATGAACAGAATTAACAACTGGACACCTATTATTGAGGTTTTTGATAAAAGGTTGTCGATGTGGAAAGCTAAAACTTTATCGATAGGGGGAGCCTTACTTTGATCAATTCGGTGTTAGAAAGTCTGCCCATTTATTATCTCTTTATATAAGGCCCCGACAGGGGTTACAAAGTCCCTTGAAGCCAAAATGAGAAAATGCCTATAAGCGGGCTCTAGTAGCAATTCTAAAATATACTGGGTGGCTTGGGAGTGGGTCACTTGGCCCAAGATAAAAGATGGGTTGGGTATTAACAGGCTAAAATAGGTCAATGAGGCTCTTCTTGTAAAATGGGGGTGAAGATATAGGGTTGAAAATCATAACTTGTGGTGTAAAGTGGTGGAAAACTGCCATTGTAAGTACAATCAAAGGAGCTTCCTCCCACTTAACGGAAACATAACGGGGTGTTGGAAAAATATTATGAAGTTGATTTCCAAAATAAAATTAAACGGGACGGGTTTAAATAGGCTTATCATGGGTAGGGTGGGGAATGGGGCTGATATTCGATTTTGGATTGACATGTGAGCGAGCGATCTTCCCTTCATGGAAAGATGGCCCCACTTATTTGGTCTGGAGTTGTTTAAAATGAGCAGGGTCGCTGAAAAAATTGAAACGGGTCAAGGAAATGGAGATTTTACATGGCACTGATCTAGATAGCCTGAGTCCAAGGAGGAGTTAAAGGAATGGAAAAAATGTCACGAGGTTCTCAGCTTATTGAGACTCTCCAACGATAAGGATGCATGACTTTGGATTGATGATAGCCAGGATGGTTTCTCGGTGAACTCGGTAAAAAAGGCTTTGATCTTAGATAGAGGTAATTGTCGCCCGCCGAATTTTGTGTGGTGTAAATGGGTGCCTATCAAATGTAATATTATGACAGGAAACTTGGATAGGCTTCCCACGAGAATTAATTTAAGAAGAAGGAATGTGGATGTAACCACAATCATGTGCCCTTTTTGCGGCGAATTTGAGGAAACGGTGGAGCATTTGTTCACTGCTTGCCCGGGGGCTATTCGAGTGTGGTCGGCTTTTAGCGTTTGGTGCAACATCCCGTCGCTATTCTTTTTTGAGTTCAACGACATTCTCGACATACAAAAGTGCATTAAGAGTGGTAACAAGGCGGAAAAGATCATTTATGGGATGGCTATGATAGCATGCTGATGCATATGGAAAGAAAGGGGCAATGTGGTTTTTAATCAGAAAAATTGTAGTCCGCTAGATATCATAGGGGAGATAAAGTCGAGAGGTTATGCTTGGATAAAAAAAAGATCATTTTGTAATTATATTAGCTGGGCGGATTGGTGTAAATATCCATTGTACATGTTGTAAATTTTTGCCCTTTGTCTGTTTGGGTCGGGGGTTCTGTTGTTTGTTTGACCTTTTGCCCGTTTGGGTCAGAGGCATGTTTTAATGATGTTTATTTTTCAAAAAAAAAAATTAACCATGGTATTATATGTATTAAACATTAAAAACTTACTTTCTAATGTACAGGACTTTTGATTTTTGTTATTAAATGTATCGATATCTATTCACTTTTTTTATGGAAATTACATTAAAATAGAAGGTAAACGTGCAAAAAGTTGTGTTGCTATCTCTTTTAAATAGCAAAACCAAGTCTTTTAATCATCATCATCATACTCAGTAAATTCCACTAATAGCAAAGCTAAGGTAGGGTTTGAAGAGGGTAAGATGTAGACAGCCTTTCCTCTACCCCGTAGGAATAGAGAGACTGCTTCCAGTGAGACCCCGACTCGAAAAAAACCAAGTCTTTTAATCCTAACCTTAAATCCATAGCTTTGTTCACTATAGATCTAGAGCCCTCAAGCGTTAAAGGAGGACCATCATTATACGCATATAGATACCGCTAGTTGTCTATAGGCCATTTGGTATCTTCGCTTTATCGTAGGTCTCAGGCTACAAAGCCGTCATTTCAAGAAAACGGGGATATTAGGAGCTTGAATTCAGCTCTTTTAGCGAAGTGGTGGTGGAAGTTGTTTCATCCAAAGTAATTCGTGTTATTCATTTGAAGAAAACGGGTACCATTCCTTTCCCTTCAATAATATATTCGTGGGTATTTGGAAACATGACAAAAGATCAAATATAAACACCCTTATCATACAAAACGTTGGAATAAGGTGAAAATGTAAAAAAAAATGCGGTGGCATTTTCGTAATTATTTACTCGTAGAGTAATTATCAAAATTACTCTACAAATGATCTCGTAGGGTAATTTTGATCTTGTAGAGTAATTTTGTAAAATGTTCTTGTAGGGTAATTTTGATCTTGTATGTAATTATTAAAATTACTCTACAAGTGTATCAAAATTACTCTGCAAGTTTATTAAAAACATACAATTCAAAATTATTCTACAAAATTAACGTACAGGATAAAAATTAACATACTAGATCATTTGTAGAGTAATTATGATACTCTACAAAATTACTCTACAAGATCAAAATTACACTACAAGAACATTTTACAAAATTACTCTACGAGTAAATAATTACGAAAATGCCACTGTGTTTTTTTTGGCTTTTAAAACGATAAGGCACTTTGTACGTAAACTTAACTCTTAAAAAGTAAAGGCACGATGGAGAAAGAATTTACTACCTAAAACAACTTATCTTTAAAGCCAAATTTAAAAGGTATAGTTGGGTCGCGTAGTAGTTTACATTTTTTGATAGACAACAGGGCCGTCTATCAGGGGGTGCAGGAGGTGACTGTGATCAGGGCCCAAATCAATATAGGGCCCGAAAAATTTTTATAAATTATATATATATATAGGACAAAGATTCGTTAGGAACCACCCTTTATTGCGAGAACCGCGTGTAACAACCCGCACTTTTGTGCGTTGTTACTACTCGATATACTCGTTACGCCTAGCACCAGAGATTCGGATCATAATGTAACTATATCGTATATATCGCTATTCGAAGGATAATCGCATATTTTTGAAATACAATATCACTATACTACACTACTATCACACTAACACTCACGGAGGCATTGAGTGAGGACCTATTCTACTCTCCTCAGTGGCCGTGATGTGTCGAACGTAAACAATTAACGCTAACAAGGACTCTCGGGTGAGTGCTGTAGCTCCAGTCGTCATGACGATGATGACAATACAAGTAAACGGTACCCCGTCAGTCTTTGTGGCACTACACGAAATAACGTTCACGATGACATCAAGGAAGGACCTACACTACCCTCATTGATGGCCGTGAAACGTCGCTAATAATCGCATACTCGAATCGGAAACCGATTGTTAATTATCGAAACTTTGGATTATGGATACGTAAATACGACCCCTAGTGATATATATATATATATATAATAACAATATAATGATAATATAAATTAATTATGGAAAGTACGTACCTCGAAAACCATCAAGACGATCGAAAACGGAGAAATCCATCTCGTCAGAATGGCCATCCGGACGGATAGCCATCCGGACGGATGGGCTATCCGGACGGATAGCAATCCGCACGGATGGGCCATCCGCACAGATGGGCCATCCGCACCAAAAACCCCTTCTTCTCCTCTGTGGCCTATAAATACCTTGTCACATCACTTGAACAAGTGATGTGACAACTCCTACGCGACCAAGCACGCTCCAAGACCCTTTTCTCTCGATTCCTCGCGATTCCGGTAAGATTTCAACCTAGAAACTTGTACTTCTACAATCTACCCTCGATTCTACATCATTCTATCTTTCAAAACCCAATTTCTAACCGTGAAATCTGTGGATTTGATGCGTTTTGAGGTGATGTCACCAAGAGTTCTTATGAACTTCAAGTTGTGGCCTCATTTCACTATAAACGACTCAGATCTGGGTGATTTCCACATGTTTTAATGACAAATCTCACCTAAATCTGTGCGATTTCGAGCTAACCATGAAAGACCACCAAGAACGACCAGATCTGATGGAACGGGGTGATTCCCGGCCGTTAGAACGGGTCGGGACTGATGAGATTTCAAGTGTTAGTGCGAAATTACACTACCCTAGTAAAAACGAACGTATTCCTTCCGTTAAACACTAGGAAACAGTGTTCAGAGTGCGAAACAGACATGACAAGTCCGCACGAATGACATGTCAGTCCGTACGGATGACATGTCAGCCCACACGGATGACATGTCAGCCCGCACGGATGACAAGTCAGTCCGCACGGATGACAAGTCAGTCCGCACGGATTACACTCGTCCGCACGGATGACACTTGTCCGCACGGATGACATGTCAGTCCGCACGGATGACATGTCAGTCCGCACGGATGACAAGTCAGTCTGCACGAGTCACTCTTGTTCGAACGATTGACAATCCGCATGAGTCAGCAACTAATCCGATCGGATAGTCTGTCATCCGACCGGATAACAGCCATCCGACTCAGGCCCATATGCCATCCGATCGGATGAGCCCATCCGAATGGGTGAGCACCATCCGACCAGATGACTGACTTTTCAACGCTAATCTCGTCTAACCGTACATCGTTTACTATATCCTTCAATGATTAACGCAGACGCACTCGCAACCGACCCAAACAAGTTGTATTCCCGCTAAATACGCACTGTGAGTATACTTGAACCCTTTTTAATCGAATTTTGGGTGTAACATACGTTTCTAACAAATCGAACTCATCAACGAAATATTCAATCAATCAAATTATCACTTGCGAATAACTGATATGCATAGATATACGTGATGCTAGTTGTATATGTGCTAGGGCTTATACTCGCGACGTCCCACCACGACTAGTATAGTACTATTGCGCCCGACGGGGTCTAGTTATGCCATCGTACATTCGAGCATCGAGGACTTAGTTGGTAGTATCAGTTTTGTGAGTATATATGTCGTGCATTACGTTTATGCATATGGAAATTTGCTACACTTTTATCTATTATGCTACTTATCAAACCTGTACACTCGCCAATACTTTTGTATTGACAAACATTTTTAACGTATGTTGCAGGTTAGATCGCAGACTATATCAAATCAAGCTAGGAAGTCTAGAAACTCAACTAAAATCTAGGTTGTCGGATTTGCATTGTTCGAGAGGACAATAAATCTGTGATAACTTGTGTGATTGTATTATTTGTTAGTATGGGATAACGAATCGTATTAAATATTATCGCAATATAGTTGTTATGGATTCTCTTGAGCAATCTGATTCGCCTAGTGCCGCGCCTCGACGATTCCGCCATCGGTTGGGGTGTGACAGATTGGTATCAGAGCCATAACTATAGGGAATTAGGTCAGACTCGACCTAGTCCGGGTCGACGTCTTAGAAATTGACCTAGTCTATAGTCTAAGTACCAACTCGTACGAACCAGTAAGGGTTTATACCGGGCCTACTCGATACTCTCGATCGAAATCGCTAAAAGCTACAACTTTGTGTGAACACCGCGTACTACAACTTCACACGAAGAAGCCTTTCCTAAGGCTGGAATACTACTTAGCCTTTCCTAAGGCTGACACAATACACGTGTTTTCGAAAATACTCGCATAACGAAACCGAGCGATCCAGACAAGATCAGGTGTGAAAACCAAGAACACTCGACGAGATCGCTCACTCAGCGCATTTTTTTAGCACGAGAACCATCGAGTTAGGAGTGACATCCACATCTCGACGAAAGTCTCCACTTCGAAATCTAGTGGAACTCACGAAATTATTCAAAGAGCATAACCACAATTAGGAACGAAACTGTTAAGTCAGGGGTGAAACCCGTACCTTAATGAGCCGTTCCACTCTCTATAAACTGGTTTTTAAAAGCTCTCACCAAGGACTCGACTATCACGATAACTCGAGCCACGCGATGACTAGGAAGACGAATGCCATGAGCTGCATCCCAGTGGAAGCATGAAGTCCTCTAGGTCAACGTGCATGCTCGAACTTGTTAAATATAGTTGGGTTACCTTGGGTAGTCAACGCCTAAACACCCAAGGCACTCTATCATACGACCCGCCAATTTTACAAATGATCGGAACTTATTTACGTTTAGAAACTTTATGCTTTATCGATTTCTCGATTTAACGTTTTCCACTCCCTACTTTATAAACGCACAAATCGCACAGCCATTGCAATCTAAAACGAAACCCGAATGTTCGCAACGAAACTAATGCATAATCTATCGCCTTCGCTATCGTTTTCTCACTTCAACGCGACCTCGCATATTCTAAATCGACCTGAATGTGTATGATTACAAGTTACATCTATACAAATATACATATATATATATATACATATATACATATAAACAACAAGTCATTGCGTGAGAACTTAGGAATTTCATGTCTCCTATGTGACTCGTATTACTACTATAATATCGCACCAAGTTTTGAACGCGCTCAATCGCATCACAAAACTCAAAATCATTATGATCGAATCTCACTCCAAGTCTCTTTCTGTCTAGATGCCTTCCAACAACTCTACCTCGAGACGAGTAGCTAGGAGGAGAGCCAAACGAAGTGTCAATAAGAGGATTGCATCACTTGTGACTAAGGAAGTGAGTAAGCTTATTCCTCGAATTGCCGCTCAAGTGCACTCTCTCGGCAACTCTCGAGCCTCGGAAGACTCCAAGACGGAAGCGCCGCAATCTACTTTCCTCTACAAGCACTTCAAAGCCTGTGACCCGATGGAGTTCACGGGTGAAGGAGGTGCGACTAAACTACTCCAGTGGTTCGATTCTATCGAAGTTACCCTTCGTCAAAGTGGGTGTCCCGATAGTTTCCGTACTACTTGCGCTACCGGAGTATTTCAATCACGAGCACTCGACTGGTGGACCACCGAACGTAACAAACGTGGGATCTCCGCAGCTTACGCTCTCTCTTGGAATGAGCTGAAAGAGCTCATGAAGAAAGAGTACTACCCCCCTCACGAAATTCAGAAACTAGAAAACGAATTTTGGGAAATCAAGCAAACCAAAGGCGACAACGCTGGCTACACCGCAAGGTTCAAACAGCTTAGCATAATCTGCCCAAGTCAAGTCGACACTCCAGGGAAAGCCATCACGAAGTACATTAGTAGCTTGTCTGAGTGTGTGGGTGATTTTGTCGAAGCTGCAAGACCAACTACCATCGAAGAAACCTATCGCTTAGCCGCAGAAATCAACAAAAAACGACTCGTGGAAGGGTTTTTCTCCACGAATCCTGACAAGCAAGCTTATCAAGCAATCGCCATTAATCCTTCAGGCGAACATGTTGACGAATCTTCTGATGAATCTACTGACGAATCTTCTGACAAATCTGCTGGCGATGCTTCCAATGAATCAGCTAACGATTCTTCTGACGGATCTGCTAACGATTCTTCGGACGGATCTGCTGCCGATTCTTCTGACAAATCTGCCGACGGATCTTCCAACAAATCAGCCAAGGACTCTGCAAGCGAGTCTTCAGACGAATCCTCCAACAACGACATCTCTTCGCAAGACACCGACGAACCCAGTCGCAAATGAAAGACTTCAAGCCCGAGCTCGTCAACCACCGAACTGCTGCAACCGAAACCTCTCCGAACAGTTCCGATGTTTCCAAAACGAGCCTACACTGGAGCTCATCCTCAGTGTTACTCATGCACCTACCATCATCCAGTTGGGGCTGACTGTCGCTATTGTAATAACTGCAACCGTTACGGTCACTTCACCCGCAACTGCCGCATCGAACCGTGAACTTGAGTACAACAACAACAGCTCCAGCAAAAGTCTTCAGCATCCGACATCTAGCAAGCGTAGGGTAAAGTTGTAATGATACGATTTTCGACGTTTATTTCTAAGTTTTGAACCTACTCTATTACTCAATGTTGCCACTATGCGTAACATTAACTCCCGTTCTCATTATCCCTATCACACTATAATCGTCGCACTTAGACTAGATTCACGCACACACTATATACTATATCACGAAATAATGTGTTTTACCCTCACTACACTTTTAGAACGAGGTACGATAAATGTGCAAGGAACGACTAATCACGGGTGCACACGGGATTATTTGGGTCAGTGCACGGAGATCGTAGTGAATTCTAAGGTGCCATAGCGTTTTGACAAAAGGTGACACCAAATCACGGGATGAAAGTAGTAGGGGTCGAGCAAGGTGTGCTTTATCATACTACCAAAGTTCCGTGAAGAAAGTGCCACATGGAGTTGAACGTTATTAGACCTATTATACTATTGTGATTATCTTCGACACACTACACTAAATCGCAAGGCGTAACAACTGAAATTGCACCATCGCAAGACTTGTCGTAAGTCTGCAAATGCAATGCAATCGCCTCATCGATGGACTCTGGAGAGTCTACCTCGCAGGACAATTGCATCAACGCAAGACTGGTCGTAAGTCTATAGCAATCAATCTCATCAAGCACATTAACACTCACGATATTATCGGGTGAGGACCTATTCTACCCTCCTCGATAACCGTGATGCGTCGCAACATAACGTTAAGATTATTCGAAACAAACCCGACTAATCGCAATCGCTTACCTTGTGTACCTCGCAATCTCTATCACTTATTATGTGAATCTATATCGCTTGCTGTGTATCAATCTATCGCTATCGCCTACCGTTATCTATGATACTCGTGTTAGGTTAGCACGCATGACCTCGCTTCACGAGATGAAGCTCATATGGTTAAAGCAGGGTGTTTTAGTCATATCAGCGACCTTTCGTGGAAAAAGGCCATGTGGGGTCTAATGTTAGTTAAACTCTGTGGTGTTAATCAATCAAATCGAACCGCATAAATCGCGCATACCTCCATCGCTTGCAACGCAACAACTGCCGCATATCGTAATTCGTTTATTGTCGCCGTCATTACTGGTATTGTGTCGTGTTATTCGCCTAATCGCTGATCGCCTATCGTGTATAATCTACCGCTTATCGCTCGCTTGGTGTTCATTGCAGTCTGTATGGTATTAGTACACATGACACCGCTTCACGAGGCAAAACTAACCTGGTTAAGCATGGTGTTTCACCATGTTAGCAAACTCTCGTGGAAACGTGCCATGTGGGTTTAATGTGTAATCTAATCGAAAACGCACTATTCGCTTATCGCTTATCGCACGACGCACGCTGTTGTAGCTACGTTTGCAATTCAACTCGCCGGATTAACCTATTCGATTCTATCTTATACTCGGTCCGACTTACTACCGATTGGGCCAAGTAAACGCAAATCTATCCGTGTCATATCGGCACACCTGACACTGCCTCACGAAACAGAAGTAATATGAGCAAAGCATGGTGGATACGCCGCTGGTACTTCCTATATATAAGTGTTTTAAACATATTAAAAAATTTTCGTGGGAAAGTGCCAAGTGGGGCTCGGTGGTTAACTACCTTTTGGTACTGATTTAAAAACGTCTTTTTACAAAATTTTTGATTTAAAACCGGTGGGCAAGTGAAATTTTCTCACGACGTGGAGTTAACATCGAATCAGCTTAACTCCATGTCCAAGGAAAGTTTCATAAGCCCAGTTTTTCCTTAAACTTTTACAACGTCAAAATAAAATCCCTCTTTAGACATTGGTTCGACATCGAGTTCAGCTTGGACCCATGTCATAGGAGAGTTTTCGTAACCCTTGTTTTCATCTTCGAATTCCTTAAAATGATTAAAAACTTAAACTTCCTTGCAACATCGGTTAACATCGACTCCGTTGACCTCTCGTTAAAAGGAAAATTTTCGTCCTAAATTCCTTTTAATATCTAAAACGAATGTTTCTTGAAGCGTTGGTTAACGATCGACTCAGTTAATTCAACGTCAGGAGAAACCCTTTTCAAGCCCTTTAAAATTGCAATCGCATCGAACTAACGAATTCTACGCAAGACAAGGTACTTTGGAACGCCAACTCGTGGGATATTACCTTCATCTTTACGTCACTTTCCCGCTATCGCAATCGATCTCTCTTACTCGAAACGCTCTTGTTTGTCAACTCTCGGTCAAATCACTCGCTGTAGCGCTACTCATACAGGATCAACCCTCAGAAGTCTACCTATTGGATTAATTTCGGGACGAAATTTCCTAAAGTAGGGGAGACTGTAACAACCCGCACTTTTGTGCGTTGTTACTACTCGATATACTCGTTACGCCTATCACCAGAGATTCGGATCATAATGTAACTATATGACTGGCTTTTCAACGCTAATCTCGTCTAACCGTACATCGTTTACTATATCCTTCAATGATTAACGCAGACGCACTCGCAACCGACCCAAACAAGTTGTATTCCCGCTAAATACGCACTGTGAGTATACTTGAACCCTTTTTAATCGAATTTTGGGTGTAACATACGTTTCTCACAAATCGAACTCATCAACGAAATATTCAATCAATCAAATTATCACTTGCGAATAACTGATATGCATAGATATACGCGATGCTAGTTGCATATGTGCTAGGGCTTATACTCGCGACGTCCCACCACGACTAGTATAGTACTATTGCGCCCGACGGGGTCTAGTTATGCCATCGTACATTCGAGCATCGAGGACTTAGTTGGTAGTATCAGTTTTGTGAGTATATATGTCGTGCATTACGTTTATGCATATGGTAATTTGCTACACTTTTATCTATTATGCTACTTATCAAACCTGTATACTCGCCAATACTTTTGTATTGACAAACATTTTTAACGTATGTTGCAGGTTAGATCGCAGACTATATCAAATCAAGCTAGGAAGTCTAGAAACTCAACTAAAATCTAGGTTGTCGGATTTGCATTGTTCGAGAGGACAATAAATCTGTGATAACTTGTGTGATTGTATTATTTGTTAGTATGGGATAACGAATCGTATTAAATATTATCGCAATATAGTTGTTATGGATTCTCTTGAGCAATCTGATTCGCCTAGTGCCGCGCCCCGATGATTCCGCCATCGGTTGGGGTGTGACACCGCGAGAACCAGTGTGAACACAAACAGTAATTCCTAAAAAAATCTAAAAAACACCCAAAATTGTTTTTATTTTTTTACTATTTTTTTTGAAAAAATCGCTATATTTTGTTAATAAAAAAAATAAAAATTCGAGTAACAGTTATCTATGCACATGTGCATATGTATCATTTCTTTGTCAAATTTCGTAATTCATTACAAATAATAGTCAATTGCACTTTCATTTACACTACCACGTGTAATACACTACTTTTTATGTTAACAATATTAGAAATGCACATGTGCATCTATATGTATCAACATGAAATAAGGTGTTTTGGTACAATACTTTATCTTTCATCTATTATTCCATCCATAATACACAAGCATGCACATGTGCATTTTTGTCATTTCTTTGACAAATTCCGTAATTCATTACACATATTAGACAATTGCACTTTCATTTACACTACCATATGTAATACACTACTTTTTACATTACCAGTATTAGAAATGCACATGTGCATTTATATGTATCAACATGAAATAAGGTATTTTGGTACACTACTTTGAATACACTTTCCCTTTCATCTATCATACCATCCATAATACACTACCATTACATCCTACCATCCATAATACGATACCATTACCTCCTACCATCCATAATACAATACCATTAACAATATTTTCACTTTATTACATGTATGTAAACCCCATTTATACCATCCAATCAACTTATTACATCATAAATTGACAACTATAACCAAACCATCAACCAATAGATATAACTAACCAAAAAACATGTATATGGGCCAACTTTCCCATTCAAAATCACAAACTTTTTGTACCAAAACACGTTATATCATGGTTATACCTAATGATGCACATATGCATTTTGAATATTGATAATGTAAAAATTAGTGTATTACTAATGGTATTGTAAATTAAAGTGCAATTGTCTATTCCTGATAACGTATTACCGAATTTGTCGAAGTTATGATACATATGCACATGTGCATGGATAACTGTTACTCGAAATTTTTTTTTAATGGTAACGAAATATAGCGATTTTTTTAAAAATATTAAAAAAAAAATTTGAGTGCTTTTTTGATTTTTGTTAGATTTTATTTTGTGTTCACATTGGTTCTCGCAATAAGGGTGGTTCTCGCATGAACCTCACCTATATATATATATATATATATATATATAGGGTCAGGATCATTTCAACTAAAAACCATAAGGGTATACGGGGCACTCTCGGTGACCCCATGCGGTGACCCAAGTCCCCGCTCGGGAACACCGCCTCCATCAACGCGGAGACCGAATTCGGTGAGCAGGATCGGTGTGTATTCACCGATGAGGGGATCGAGGTTTAAACGGCTATATAGCCGTTATACATTAAAAAAAAATTCCTAACCCCTATAAATACTATCTCTTTAATCTTTTTATTTTTCAAACCCAAAACAACTCTCACCCATTCAACTCATCTAATTTTTTTAACCAATCTTTAAAAAAAATGGATTCCAAGTTCCCGTTTTTTTCTCCCTTGCCCGACTTTCCCGACGATGAAGATTCATCGTCAAGCGATGGTAGTTTAATTTTCTTCCAAAATCTCATCCAACAAGCGGAGCTACTAGACACGACATCGTCTAGTAAAAAAAATTGTCCGTCGAGATCGTGTGGGAGGCCACGAAACACTCATGGCCGATTATTTTGTCGAAAATCCAAAATTTAATGCCGATATTTTTCGTCAGAGGTTTCGTATGTCCAAGTCTTTGTTCCTCAAAATTGTTAGTGACGTGGAAGCGAATAACGAGTGGTTTTGAGAGGGCTTGGACGGGAGAATGAAGAAAAGTTTCACGGCGTTGCAAAAGGTTACTTCTGCGATTAAACAACTTGCAACCGGTAACCCACCAGACGAAAACGACGAGTATTTAAATATGGCTGAAAGGACCTCTCGTGAGTGCCTTGAATATTTCTGCGAGATGGTCTGTACAATGTATGCCGGTGAATTCTTACGTAGACTAACGAGCCACGACGTTGCGCTATTGTATCAGGCTCATGAGGAGAGACATCACCTACCTGGTATGTTGGGTAGTCTGGATTGTACACACTTCGTCTGGAGAATGTGCCCCACAGGATTGCGTGGACAATATATGAGAGGCGATCATCAATACCCGACAGTTATGTTAGAGGCGGTGGCGTCTCAAGATTTGTGGGTTTGGCATGCTTTTTGTGGCCCGGCGGGTTCACAAAACGACATCAACGTGCTCCAACAATCTCCGTTATTTCTTACTCAACGAAACGGAACGACGCCAAATTGTCCATTTCAAGTGAACGACCACTTATACAAACGCAGGTATTATCTTACTGATGGGATCTACCCTAGCTGGTCCGTGTTTGTGAAGTCTTTTCCATATCCTCACATCCCGAATGAAAAAAAGTTCAAGAGGCAACACTAGGCCGCAAGAAAAAGATGTGGAACGGGCGTTTGGTGTGTTAAAGGCGAAGTGGGGAATGCTAAATCGTCCAATGCGTTCCAAAACGGTGAAAAAGATAAGGTCCATCGTGTATACGTGCATTATTTTACATAACATGATTATAAAAGACGACGGAAGGGCGATAGCACCGGTACACATTCAAGATTCTCCAGTCGAACCCGTCTTCGATGATACAGCTTATAGCGAGCTCATTGACGAAGAAACGCATTGGAGACTAAAACACGATCTCGTTGAGCATCTCGGACGTTTAGATCTACCTCACCTTGAAGTGAGTTCCGACGACGAGTAGTTTGTTTTTTTATTTTTCTAGTTTGAATGTAATTTTTATTTTTAATTTAATGAAATGTCTTTTATTAAATTTTATTTAATTTTTATTAATATTTGTTTAATTTATAAACATGCATAATTACAATAAATAAAAAAAAGAAAAAAAAAAGAAAAAAGCAAGTCCCCTAAGAGAGGAGTGCCGCCATCAAATTGAGGGTGTGAGGGGAGTTGACGTGGCGCGTGCTGATTGGCCGTGCGTATGAGAGGGGACTCCCCTAAGAGGGGAGTGCCCCTCTCACCCTAACCTCCAAAGTTGACCAGAGCATCAACTCGTCGGGAGGAGACCGGGACCTCCGCCGCTCACGGCGGCGCTGCCGCCGGCCCACCACCCAGCCGTCGAACCGCCACCACTAGTCTTGAACCAACTAAACCCATAACCTCCAAAGACGACCAGAGCATCAACTCGTCGGGAGGAGACCGGGACCTCCGCCGCTCACGGTGGCGCTGCCGCCGGCCCACCACCCAGTCGTCGAACCGCCACCACCAGCCACTAACCCACTGTTAGATCCACCGTCGCCGACCAAACCACCACCGTAACATGTATGGTGTTAGAACGATCTTGAGAGAGAGAGATTAGGGGATGAAGGACACCAACAACATAGATCGGGACACCAAACAAACCACAACATCAAATGAGTTCACTACCCCCCAAATCGGAGCATGGTTTAACAGGTTTAGTCGCCGGCAGGGGTGGGTTCAGTCGTCGTCATCATCGTCTTCGGTTAAACATGTTTAGTCGTCGGCAGAGAGACAAGGAAGATGGGTTTGGGGGTTGGATTTCAAGAGAGAGAGAGAGATGATGAATGAGATATGCAATTTAAAAATGAGAGAGAGATTAGAGTCTGCAACTAATTTAAAAGAAAGAGAGAGGAGACAGGAAAATTAAAAGAAAGACAGAGGAGAGAGATAGGATAAGACATTTGGGGTAAATGACCGATATACCCTTTTTGTTGGCAACACCTGATTGGTGGAGACTGGTTCTCATGGTTCTTACAACTGGATGTGGTTTTCATTTTAGCGGCTCCCTATATATATATATATATCATGGTTGCAAAAGTCGCTAGGCGCTCCCTAGTCGGATTCGGGAGTACTCGGGAAGTACTCGGCTTAGGCGGAGATTACTTGGGGAGTAATTGGCCTGGGAGACCAGTACTCGTGCCTCGGCAGCCTACCTTGGAGCGAGTACTCGGAGCATAGTCAGGACTTTTACAACCATGATATATATATATATAATTATGGATGTTTGTATAAATAAGGGCCTACTAAAAGGCTCAAAGTTTTTTTAAATAAGGGCCTATTTAAAAGTTTTTTTAAATAAGGGCCTATTTAAAAGTTTTAAAAAATGGTCTAATTAACAAGACCAAATTACTAGTCTAAACAAAAATAAGGCCTGCTAGATCAGGAAAATGAAACAAAATGTCGTAGTATTTCATAACAATTATCGTAGTATTAATGTATTATGGGTTTTTAGTATGTATATATTTGATTGAATGATTGATGAGGTTATATTATATGAAGATTTGCGAACAGGTCCCAAATTTTTTATCTCGAACATGGACAAATTTTATTTTTTGTGATTTTCGAAAACGGCCCTGAAATTGGCCTAAGGAGGCAAATATAAGTGTGCTAAAGTTGTGGCAGGGGTTCGAAATAGGTGGACATGGAGCTGGTCTCGTGAGCCTGCTGAACCCAACAAAATGACCTGAAGGATGTTTTAATATTAAATAAATAAAAGGGATAGATGGGCTTGGAATGATTCTGGGCCTAAATCGTTGTCTGTGGCAAACTTGAGGGGAAGGAAAAGGATTCATATTTTGTGGTAGTGTTTATTCGCTAAATCGGTGTGGTGGACCATTTTCGCTTGGTTAAAAATTCCATTCCAGGGAGCGGCTTTGGAGATGAACGACTCAAGGATATGGAATAAAACTATTGGGGTAGTCCTTCAATGAACGTGATGGGGTATGGTATTAGACCCAACCCGAACGATCGGACATATCCGTTACTTATCGCCTTTTATTATAATATTTATTATTATTGCGTACTAACCCGCGAAGCCTAGCGTGTTGTAGTTTACACTACACTAGGTTGTGGGCTTGTAGAGATAACCCCTAACTGGGTCTGGCCCATTGAGGTTAGGGGAGGCCCATATCTCCTATATAAAGAGGTGTTCACGGCACAAGATATGGAGCCGCCACCCTTTTGTTACTGGAAACAGGGGATTCTTTCCCCTACCGGTCATCTCTACAACTCCATTTTCTTCTCTTCTTCATTGCAGATCTAGGTTCAAGAGGAAGAACAAGATGTCATTCTTCACCCTCTCAGAGAAAACGGTCCAATCATCCTGGAGGTGATACCGTGTTTCAACATTGGCGCCCACCGGTATATGTTATACATTTGTTAATCACATCTCGTTCTCTCCTCTGCTCTTCAGATCTGTGTTCTTATAATCACAACTGGTTTTTTCTACAATCCACCTTATAGATCTGTTTTCCTTTTAAGGTGATTTGTACACATTTCTCTTTCACTAAAGCTTCCTGGCATGTATTGGGATATGTGACTATTTAATAGATTAAATATTTGTGCTCACTTACTCATGTTTCGAAGTTTCACAATTTTAAAGCTCCACACATGATTTTTCGAATAAAAAGTAAACTGCCAGATCTAGATTCAAGATATGAGTTTCTTCCTAACTATAATACATAACGTTTTCAATCAACAAAGGTCAGATCTGGGCTTATTTAACCAGTTCAAAATACAAAATCAAATGCCAAAAAAGATCCAGATATGTGCTTGTTGAGGCTTTATTATTGAGTTTCCCTTGGGCCACAGTTCTTAGATCTGACCTTGTTCAAGCACCACGTGATATTGATGGACTTGTGAGATCTTAGAGCATTCTCATTCAAACCATCAAAATATGTGAGGGGTAGTTTTTATATTATAAAGGGTATAAAAAATGGTTGTGAGTGGAGGAGAGAGAAAATGTTACTGTTCATCTGTATATTTGGGGGGACACTGTTCACCCAGTATAATTTTTTTAATATATATTGAAAGTGGTTGTGAGTGAAGGAGAGAGAAAAATGTAATGATAATATTATTTAATTGAAAAGGAGAGAGAAAAAGTATTTGTTTTTAGTGAAAATATATTGATATATGAGTTGTTTTTTAGTGGAATGTATGTATAATTTGATGGATTGGATGAGAATGCTCTTAGCTCATTAAATTCATTCATCTTGATTCCATAAAAATCAAGATCCAGACGAGTGTTTCCGATCAACATGCTTTTGGAAATTCGAGCACAATCTTTTTTTTTTAAATGTAATTTACAGTTGGCTATGTACAATTCATACTGCACAAGGTATACCTCATACTGCATATACTTTTACAAAGGGCAGACGTAAGTGTACTGTGTGTTCCAACGGTACTATGTGTACTCTGTGTTCACACTTGCGTTTTTGTCATCTTGCAAATATTAACCTCATCCTATCTCCAACGGGTAACCGTAAAAAGCATCGTCGAACAAGATCCGCCACCTGCGCATACCATGTCTCGCTAAAAAATGATTAGCCAGGTCTCATATGCTCACACAGAGGCAGTCAATGAGACTAAAATTCTGAGTCTCAAAACCTCATACGGAAACACCGCCCTCCGCACAATGAACTATCTTTCTCCGATATGTGACGCAAGTAAGCTTCAAACAAGGTACAACTTTGCCTTCATCTCTATTTATGTCTCAAACAATTACAACACCGTTCATGCGCGGGTACGGTCCCGCCGCATGAGCAAGTTCGACATGCGTGAGCAAGTCCTTCTGCGCAGGCACGGTTACGCCGCGTGACCAAGCCCTACACGCGCGAGCAAGTCCTTCATGCGCGGGTACAGCCCCGCCGCGTGAGCAAGTTCAACATGCGCAAGTAAGTCCTTCATGCGCGGGTACAGCCCCGCCGCGTGAGCAAGCCCTACACGCGCGAGCAAGTTCTTCATGCGCGGGTACGGCCCCCGCCACGTGAGCAAGGTCTTCATGCGCGGGTACAGTCCGGCCGCGTTCGATATGCGCGATCAAGTTCTTCATGCGCGGTTACGGTCACGCACGTGAGCAAGTTCTACATGCGCAGACACGCCCGCCGCGTAAGCAATCCTACATGTGCGGACACGCCCACCGCGCGAGCATGCTTTGTCTGCCATAACACAGTGTCAAGCAAGTGTAAACCTTTTCCCGCCAAAAGGCGCCACCGCATGCAAGCAAAGTCCCGCGCCACACATGCATGCTAGTCAACCGTATTTCACCAAGCAATATCATAAACAATCCCAGCGTGGTCGTCGTCTTTAATATTCAAACGAATTTGAGACGGTTTATTAAAACTTTCGTTTTCTAGAAAGATGGTTTTAATACAATGAAAAGGACAAGTCAAGATGCTCCATTATGATTTCAGTACCTGCCATGCACATTTGTCTTCATATCCAATTTAATTGTAACTATGTTAATCAAAGACCATTTCCAAAAAGGTCATTTCTTTGTCGAGTTGTTATCAAAAACGCGATAAAGTGCATTATTTCTATATAGGCATATTGGATTTAAATAATCCCAACTCACTGTTATTGGCCAATAATAATCCCAACTCATTTAATCATCAATAATAATCCGAACTATTCACTTTTGTTTGTAAAATACTCCCAGTTAAAAAAACACTAACTAGGTTAAAAAAATTGCTGATGTGGCATCTGATGTGGCCCTTTTAGCTGATGTGTCATATGCGTGGCAGTTGATGTGGCATTTTTTGATGACGTGGCAGTCTACGTGGCATTTTTCGATGACGTGGCAGCTGGTGTGGCAGGTGACGTGGCAAGCCACATCAGCAATTTTTTAACCTAGTTAGTGTTTTTTTAACTGGGAGTATTTTACAAACAAAAGTGAATAGTTCGGATTATTATTGGTGATTAAATGAGTTGGGATTATTATTGGCCAATAACAGTGAGTTGGGATTATTTAAATCCGATTTGCCTTCTATATATTGTGCTTGTATTGGTTATATACAACCAATATTTTAATATAATGCTACTAACATTTTATTTAGTAGCAAAAAACTGAGAGACTAGCATGGTGCAACACCATTTCAAGGGTCAAAATTGCTTTCGCATTTTGTTGAGTATAGATGTATAGAACAAACACCTCCTAAGGAAAAAGTTTCGGTACAATATTTTCCATATATCCAACCATTTATTACAATTTACCTTGTCAGGTTTTCTGCAGGAATGGCAATATATTCAATCGGTAAAACGAGACGAGTAATCCTCACGCACACCGATGAAAGCCGAAAAAAGATGCTCCTTTACTTACGAGCGAGCACACATGCGCCACGCGCGCATGCTCCTCTACATACGAGTAGGAATGGCAATGGGCCGGGCTTGGGCCGGGTATTGGTAATCCCAGGCCCGTACCCGGTTGTAATTCTTTGTCCCATACCCGGCCCATTACCCGTCGGGTATTTTCGGGTAATTACCCGTCGGGTATTGGGCATACCCGCGGGTATAGGGTATACCCGTTAATTTCTTAAAAATACCCGTTGGGACAAATGTGCAATTTTTACTTTGATATTTATATAATTTACTATTTTAATGACTATAACAAATGAAAATATGATTAATAACTTACATATCAAATTCAGACCACATATACTAAACTAAATTAAAACGATTACTTAATTAAGTCATTGTATCAGGACCACCAAATTGTATAAAACATCCACATAATAAAGGGTGATAGCTTTCATATCCAATTTACATGCTCAAAAATAAGTTATATGTTCACTAAACACTTGTCAAATACATATGTGAAGGGGTAAGGTCCCAAAAACCTCATAAAAAGGATTTGAGGCCATACCACAGATTAGCCTTTTGACCTTTTAAGCCTTGCGCGGCCGCGCACTGGTATTACAAAAGGGAGAAAACAGTTAGCAAATCTATAGTTGCGCGCCCAAAGGAAAACATAAATCCTTGCGCCTTCTTCCGTTTACAAAGGATTAGAATCCTTCGATCCATACTTCCGCCTAAATATCCAGACTTGAATATTATTTTACCCAGACTTGGGATTTTCTCGTCCGTATCCACACAGTAAGGTGTCACACCAGATCACAGCAGTGATCTTCTAGAAAGAAATACAATCGTGCACCACCCAGACGGTTATAACCGTAACCGTCTGGACACGTGTCTTCACCACAAGCAACCCTGAAATCACAACAAAGGCATGTAATTGAAGAGTAATCTCCACTTAATCACTTTCCACGTGGCGATTCCCCAGCCATAGATCAAACCACGATCCGTGTGCATTCACATCGGATCGAGGCTAATTAACGTCAGATCAAAGAACCCAAACGGGAGAAAAAATAACCGCTACGGCGTTAGCATTTTCCGTTATCTTTTCAATAACAGGTTTTCCCTCCCAAACTCCCGGTTATAAATAAGAGAACTGTTCAGGTATAAACTCAGATCACTCTCACTTCTCAAATACTCATCTTCTCCATTACCAATACTTATTCTCACGCCGGAGTCGGGTCAAGGAGAGAACCTTCTTCTCCCCTTGACGAGGCTAACGGTGTTCTTTTTTGCAGAACCATCGGAGAGGAAATTCCATTGCAACTGAATTAACCGAGAGAGAGCTAACCCCTTTTATGCAGATTCAAACCCCCTAACTATCTCGGTTCCGACCATTTAGTTTAGTGTTTCTTCATTTGCGCCCACCGTTTTCTCAGTCTTTCTAGTTTCTATCTCGTTTCGATTCAGTTCATTCCATTTTCTGTTTTTGCACATGGCAGAAAATTCGTCGTCTCACCGACAACCTGGTCCTCGACCAAACGTCGGAAACAATTTACCAATAGAAGGGATCGTAGAAGAGGCCTCGGACGATAATGAGGTTCAATCTAATCGAGCAAATGATCCTGTAACCCCAGGAGTGTTACCAGCAAATCCTGCACAATCAATTTTACCACCAGGAGAAACTCCGATATCATGGTATGTCCGGTCCCAAGGAGCATTAAACGCAGTATACTCACAGTTATGTGCTCAAACTGCTCCTATAACCCAATCCCGGAGGCCGGGATCAAGAGCTCATGCCTCTCAGCGAGAAGAATCAACTTATGATGATACAAGCAGTTACCGAAGACAAGATCATGATGAACTACACCCTCGTCGAAGACAATCGGTCTATGACAGGTTGGGTTCCCAACGAGACATTCATACCGATGAATCCGATCGAACATATCGTTTGAGTGAAAACACCAGCGTATTCAATAGACTACAGCCAAACTATAACAAATGCAGGCCTCGAGCGGTTTATAACCCTGAGGCCGAGCACAACTATGATTTAGTTTATCGCCCGGACGAAGCGGCAGAAAACTCGAAGTTCATATTAGAGATAGCTCTGGCTCCGTTGGAAAGGGCCAAATTACCATCTAACGTTGGGAAATTCAATGGGTTAACTGACCCTGATGATCATCTAAGAGTATTCACCAGCGCAGGGTTGGTTGGCGGTTGGACTCTTCCGCTATGGTGTCATTTATTTGTGCAAACACTAACTGGCCCAGCGCGAATCTGGTTTGATAACCTACCAACAGGACAGATCGAGTCGTGGAAGGATCTGCGAAGAAAATTTTTAACACACTTCAGCCAGCAGAGGCGGTCAAAACGTGATACATCCGACGTCATGAACATCTGGCGCCACGATGATGAGAATCTGGAAGATTTTATTACCAGATACAATAAAGAAGTGTTAGAAATTGGAGGAGTGAGCGAACAACTAATCCGTGCTCAGTTTAAGTACGCGGTTAGGTGTGACGACATGGTCAAGGTGTTATCAGGAACGGAGGGCCTCCCCACGAGTTGGGAAAAGATAATGGCGGCGGCCAAGGTTTATGCGCAGACCGAGAAAAACCTTACTACAAACAGGCCACCACCACCACACAACAGGCCAGCAGACTTAAGCGCAAATGGAGAAAAAAGGTACAAAAAGTCATGGCGCGAAGCATCAGGAAGTCGATCCTCGGAAGACGGCCGCACAACAACTAACAAATTCTCTGCTCAAAGAGAAAACAAACACGAAAATAGGGAGAGGCAGTGGACTCCCCTAACGAAAACCCCAGCAGAGGTGCTAAGTACCGAGGATCACCAATTCAAACCTCCGATTCCGATGAAGAGTAAACGTGGTCAAGACCCGACGTAGTACTGCGAATATCATAAGGATAACGGGCACACCACGAACAACTGTATATCTCTGCGCATGGAAATCGAAAAGGCTCTCAAAAATGGAGAACTTACGCATTTGCTCCAGAATATGCGCAAGGAGATTAAACAGATTACTCGGGGAGAAGAAGGCTCAAGCAAACGGGCTAAGACTTAAAGAACTCTGTACGTTTTCCGCGGAAAAGACATGACTTATCAAAAGCGGCGGAACTATCAGGGAGTAAGTTAAGTTCCATTTAATTATCCGAAATACTTTGTAACGCCTCTGAGCATTATCCATGAATAAAATTACAAAGTTTCTATTATTTTTGTGTTTACAAAATGCATGCAATTCCTTTTTAGTAAGTGCAAAAACATTATGGTAGTATAAAGCTCCATGCGCGGTCAGTGATCATGTCACAAACGACCATACACTCACACATGAGCTTCACACCAACTTTATTCGCCTTACTCAAGGAAAAAATAATTGTACTCATGCAAGAAATTGTAAAGTCATTCAGCAAAACAAATAGAAACCTGCTATTTTTAAGCGTACGAATACGCCCTAAAGAGTTTAGACACAGCAGTGTTTAAATTCCTTGCGCAACAGCATACCATCAAAACAAGGATCAACATCCTACATATATATAAAAAAAATTGTTCAAAACAATTTCATCCTACTCTAAATCTTCTCCCCCATCCGGAAAGATTTCCTTAAGTTGCGCAACGTGATCATCCGATTGCAGTGCCACATTTATCAACTCCATCACTGGAAGTTGCAAGTTATTAAACTCTGTCTTCATAGCAGCCAGTGCGCTGGCAGTATTAACGCCAAAGGTAGCAGACTTGCTATCATCCCAGTTCACTTTCAAAGCGTTATTCACATGATGGGAACATTCCGCATAACCTTGCGCGTAACCATCTCGTCGCGCAGCGACCATCAAATTTGCAACAGTTTTATCCAATTCTTCAGAATTTAATACAGATTCAGCAACCTACAAAATCAAGATAGGTATCAAAACAAGAAGAGCGCATACATGAACGAAAAAGAAAAAAAGGAACTTACACAAGCAATCCCGCGATCTTTTAACCAGGCCATATCATTCTTCAAAGGCTCGAGCTCGCTTTCCGCTGAAACCCGCGCCATTTCTGAATTCTCCAATTTCTCTTCAACTTCAGTCAAACGGCGGGAGGTTTCAGTATTTTCAGACCGCGCTAGCTCCAGATCCTTCTTCAATTGTTCCTGGTCAGAAACCAAAGCAGTAAGTTCCTCTAATTCCTTATCTCTAACGGCAAGAGTGGCTAAAGCTTGTACCTCCCGTTGCTCACTTCGCTCCCTATGAGAGCGCGCTTCCTCCAACAAAGCTTCCATGTCAGTTCTTTCTTTCTTCAGTCTTTCCATCTCCGCATCTTGATTCTTCAGATTTTCAACCTCAGCCTTAAGGTTATTTATGATATTACGGAGGTTTGCCTTCTCGGCATTATCTTTCTCACAAATTCTTCTCCAATTTTTACGCTCCTCAGATAAAAGCGCAGCTTCAGCTTCAGCTTTTCTTTTCCAACCAGAAACTGACCATTCCTCAGTCTTGCGCTCAGCTTCAAACTTAGCTTGCTCAGCCTCTAATTTGGCCTTCAACTGAGCCACATGTTTTTCATTTTTAGCAAATTTCCTTTGTGATGCTACAAAAGATACCCGCTCTTTATGCATGCTATACCACTCACGCACTATACGATGAGTAGTAGAAACATGAGAAGCAGTTTCTGCAAGATAAGATTGATAGGTCTGTTCATAAGGCTGATTTTCCTGAAATTTAATCTCACCAGGCGAAAGTATCCCCTGCAACCAATCTTGGCATACACGCCAATCCGAGAAAGTATCTCCTTTCTTCACATTCCAAACAGGAATATGAGGATCAGCAGCATCTTTCTCCGCATACATCCGGTAATAATACTCTCCCAAAGTTTCTTCTGGACGAATTGGAGATTGTTTCTCAACACCAGCAGATGAACCTGCCCCCCCAGTGGCGGCCTTCTCAGTATGTTCAGGTATAGTTTCAGAAGGTCTAGGGGGAGAAGATTGAATTTTTTCAGCAGTTTTCTTTTCCGGTGTCGGTGGATTATCAGCATTTACCACATCCGGCTCAACAATCTGTTCAGTCTCTGTATTAGCATCAACAGGCTCTTCAGCCTCACTAGTTTTCTCAACACCTTCCCCAGCCATCTCCGAAGACTCTAACGGGTCTGCAACAGCAGCACGCGGAGGAGAAAAGGGAAGTTCTTTATCAACCACAGTTGGTACGTCTACAGGAACAGGAGAAACAGGAATTTCTGGACAAACAAAAGTCTGTAAAAATCTTATCCGCTCAAAGAAATCAAAGAAAAGCAATACCTACCAGGAATGGATTCTGAAACGAAAGCATCAAGGTTTCCCTTTCTAGTAATTTTCTTCCTCTGCACTTTTTTGGGAGGTTGACCTTCCGCATCAGCATCAGCTGGCTTTCTCTTACTAGCCTTCCTATGAACCAAATGTTCGGGACTGGAATCCAGATCGATAGGCTCATTCGGGTTAGAAGGAGGAATATTAGCAGAATCCTTCGGTTCTGGCTTCGGTTCCCGCATGGTCACTACAGGAGTAAGACCCTCCAAAGAGTCAGAAACCACCACATAATCACACCTGGAGACAGAAGAACGGCGCGTACCTTTCTTCTCTCCAGCATTTTTCGCCTTCAATGGTTGAGTCTTAACAGTCTCACTTTTCTTCAGCGCGGAAGAGGACGTAGTTGCGCGTTTTTTCTTTTCAGGGCCTACACCCAAATTCAACAACTCACCTACAAAAAAGTGCAAGACAGAGAAATTACTCAAAGCAACAAAGAAGGGCAAAACGGATAAACTCACCAGCACCAGTTGCCGGTTGAACAGACAGGTCCACATCCCGCGGAAGCACAAAATTCTTCACAATACGATGATACCAAAGTTCCTCTTCAGGTTTCTTCTTAATAGTTCCCATTCTTCCGCCTTCCCTCTTAAAGGCAACAACATATAGAGAAACAACTACATTGAAGAGAAAGCAGGTCAAAAAAAAAAAAAAAACAGTGAAAAAACCCCAAACTTACTATGACCATCCTCGGTGTACACGGGCTTATCATCACGTTCCATCTTCCAGTTCAAACTCATACCGGCTCCGACTAAGGCTTTCTCCGGCAAAGCAATATTAGGAACATCCTTCAGATCTTGGTACCAGTTCTCATCAACGGGAGTCTGAAGCGATTCAATCGGAACATCGTCTTTCCCTCTTAGAGTCTTCTTTACCGGAATTACTCCAGCCTTGATGAAGAAAAATTTCTGTTTCCAATCATGAAATGATTTTGGGGGCTGATGAAGAATCTTCTTTGCAGAAGCCCTCTGAACAAATGAGTAAAACCCTTGGGTACAGTGCATCTGGTAAAAAACCCTAAATCGGGGAACGGTTGGCTCCACATGCATCGTCCGACATACAAATTCGAAATGACGAACCCTAACCATTCCAATAGGGTGAAGTTGGGAGATATGCAGGTTATAGAATCCAAGAATTTCAAGAAAAAATCTGGTAACAGGCAAGCGAAAGTTACCATCGCAGAAAAAAATCCCAAAAGAGGGTAATATACCCGGCCGGAGCATTTGCTGCCGTTTGCCCTTCTTCAGGATACAAGGCACCCTAGTTCTCCGGAAATTTAAGATTCTGAATCAAACCCTCAAAAGACGCTCTGGGCCACTTCAATGGTGGAAGCTCAGTCGACATCTCTTCAACAAGATCCTCTTGACGTTCTCCGGTTGACATAAGCAGGGGAATGATGAAAAGTTTTTCTTAAGAACAAGGAATGGGGAAAAGCTTTCAAACAAAACAATGATTACACAGAGGAGGTTACCCAAACGATTATATACCCATCGCAATAAATAAGCATCGGTAACCGTCACAGTACTGTTCCGGGTATCGCGATTACCCAAGCAACAGAAAAAGCAGATGTCAGAACGTACACGCGTTTACACGCGCGCGTGTAAAACACGGACAGTGAAAAACAACTGACAATGACAGGTTGTCAAAATCAATTTACTGTGTTAGCTTCAAGTCAAAAAATTTTCAAATTTTCTCATAGAAGCTTTCTTACCTTTTTGCGCCCAAAAAACCATTTTCCTCACATAAGTCCAGTGCTCCACTTATTTGCATAAGTACAACACTAGACTGGGGGGACTTGAAGGGGTAAGGTCCCAAAAACCTCATAAAAAGGATTTGAGACCATACCACAGATTAGCCTTTTGACCTTTTAAGCCTTGCTCGGCCGCGCACTGGTATTACAAAAGGGAGAAAACAGTTAGCAAATCTATAGTTGCGCGCCCAAAGGAAAACATAAATCCTTGCGCCTTCTTCCGTTTACAAAGGATTAGAATCCTTCGATCCATACTTCCGCCTAAATATCCAGACTTGTATATTATTTTACCCAGACTTGGGATTTTCTCGTCCGTATCCACACAGTAAGGTGTCACACCAGATCACAGCAGTGATCTTCTAGAAAGAAATACAATCATGCACCACCCAGACGGTTATAACCGTCTGGACACGTGTCTTCACCACAAGCAACCCTGAAATCACAACAAAGGCATGTAATTGAAGAGTAATCTCCACTTAATCACTTTCCACGTGGCGATTCCCCAGCCATAGATCAAACCACGATCCGTGTGCATTCACATCGGATCGAGGCTAATTAACGTCAGATCAAAGAACCCAAACGGGAGAAAAAATAACCGCTACGGCGTTAGCATTTTCCGTTATCTTTTCAATAACAGGTTTTCCCTCCCAAACTCCCGGTTATAAATAAGAGAACTGTTCAGGTATAAACTCAGATCACTCTCACTTCTCAAATACTCATCTTCTCCATTACCAATACTTATTCTCACGCCGGAGTCGGGTCAAGGAGAGAACCTTCTTCTCCCCTTGACGAGGCTAACGGTGTTCTTTTTTGCAGAACCATCGGAGAGGAAATTCCATTGCAACTGAATCAACCGAGAGAGAGCTAACCCCTTTTATGCAGATTCAAACCCCCTAACTATCTCGGTTCCGACCATTTAGTTTAGTGTTTCTTCAATGTCCACATATGACTATAGAGAAGGTAATAAGTACATGTACTAAGTTTATATATATGGAAATCTATAATATTATACTTTCGGGTATTATTCGGGTAAATGGGCCGGGTATCGGGCGGGTATCACTAAATCCCATACCCGAATTTTTTCTATTTTTAAGCCGGTACCCGGCCCATACCCATTGGGCTTCGGGTATACCCGGCCCGTATGTTTCGGGTTTCGGGTATACCCGTCGGGCTTGGGCTTTTTTGCCATCCCTACATACGAGCACGTAAGTCGTCATACGCGCATGCTCTTTTACATACGAGCACGTTGTAATCGAGTTGTAATTGGCGGGGGTGATTAAAGAAAACTCCTATCTTTTTATTAGTAGGCGATCCAAGTTGTAATCGAGTGGGATAGGTGGAGCGATTTCAATGTTAGAGACGTAATCATGTAATTAAGGTTCCTGTTACTTGCTGACCCGGTTTTTCTATATTTTTATCGAAGTTTCGTCGTTAAAAAAAAACAAAATAAAATAACTAAAACAACTTTAAAACTTTCAAATTCTGTAATAAAAGAAAATCATGCCTTTTGAAATCCTAATTAAAGGCACTAAACTTTCTTTAGTTAAAAGGCATCTAACCTCTTATTTTTTATTATTACTTTTACCCAAGTGAGGACCTTTTTACGTGTTTGATTAGGTAATTAGTGACATAAGCATCCTCTTTCCACCAATAATTATTTTAACAAACAATAGTTATAAAAATAAACAATAATAACATTAGACCACACCCCATGGCTATATCCAAACCATTTATTATTTTCATTTTCTCTTTCCACCATCATCTAGCACACCTAGGGCTGTAAACGAACCGAACGAACACGAACAAGGCATTGTTCATGTTCGTTCGTTAAGGAAATAAATGTGTTCACGAACGGTTCATGAACACTTACCGAACGAGATTTTATGTTCGTGTTCGTTCATTAAGGAATTGAGTGTGTTCGCGAACGGTTCATGAACAGAAATAAATTTGGCGAATGTGACGAAGGATAAAGGGGGATGGCCTAGAAAGTAGCACTAGAACTTGAATTCTTATTGTGGAACGGATGCCGATTGTATTCGTCAATATAAATAATAAGAAATGAAAGGGAAATGGTGCATAAACAAGGTTAAATGGAGTTTTTTAGTTTAATTTTTAGGGTAATAAAATAAATATAAGTTTAATTATATAAAAAAGTATAGATAAAATATATGAAAGTACAAAATCCTTTCATTAAAAGACAAACATGCGAACATAAACGAATGTAAATGAACGAATGTTCACGAACACCTTATCGAACGTTCACGAACACAATTGAACGAACGAGACCTTTGTTCATGTTCGTTCATTTAACTAATTGAACGAAATTCCTTGTTTGTGTTCGTTCGTTTATTAAACGAACGAACATAAACGAACTTCCCGCCGAACGGTTCATTAACTGTTTCGTTGAACGTTCGGTTCGTTTACAGCCCTAAGCACACCATCACTCGTCTCATCATCGTTACAGTAACACACAGGTTGAAATAGGATGATGTATCATATTTACATATTAAAAAACAATATACTTAAATAATAAATAATCTCTATTTTTCTAAAATATAGATAATATATCATGTTGTGAAATTTGTTGGATTAATCATGAAGTAATTGTTTTTTATTTATGTTTATCGGTTAGGTCTAGATAAATTTAGTTTGTGTATTTATCTAGTTACGAGTTATTATTTTATTAGATGTCATGATCTATTTAGGATAGGCTTAGATAACTTGGTGATCAAGTATTGTTTAGTATAATAGTAGGTTATAACCCCGTGTATTACACGGGTCAAATAAATAAACTTTATATACTAAATAATAAAATAATATATATTTAAAAACCTCTTTTATTAAACGGGTTGAATATATATAATTTTACATATTAAATAATAGTTAAGTTTTCGTAATAAATAATTTGTTTTGTTTAAAAATATCTTAAATTAACAATTTAAATTTTAGAATAATATTCTAGGGTAAAGATCAAATAGAAAGTTAATTTTCGCTAGGAAGGATAGGAAGCCATATGATTATGACATGTGGCAAATTTTAAAATAAAGAGAAAGGGTATTTTAGTCAATCCAACTCCTTCTTCTTCCTTTTTCAAAACCCAGTAAATTCAAAAACCCACCATTTTCAAAACCCACCATCTTCAACCATTTCTTCATTTTCTATCTCAATAATCACTACATTATAGTGCGATTTTCATCACCAATCAATGATTCAAACACCCGATCAACGTGTTCTTCAGCTTTTTTTTGAAGAAAACACAGTTTAAATTCATACAAAATCTCGTTTTTTTCGGGTGATTTTGAAGATAATTACTCGATTCGTTCGATTCGAGAGCTGATAAGTGTTTCAATCATTCAAAATTCGTCAATTGTTGAAGAAATCACTTCGATCCAGGTAACAAATTCTTTAATTTCATTTTTACGAATTGGGTTTTTGATTTAGTCATTGCGTTTTACGATCTTGGCGGGGGTCCGGGGGCGGCAGCCCCCGGTAGCGGGGTCCCAGGGGCGGCAGCCCCTGGCGGGGTCCAAGGGGCAGAGCCCCTGGCTGGGGTTGAGTTTAGAAACGCATCAGAAAAACGCATCAGAAAAATTGCTGTACTAAAAACGCATCAGAAAAATTAATTTTCCAGAAATTGGCTCATTTCGAAGACAGTAATTCGTAGACAATTCAGACAGTTCACAGACAATTCACAGACAGTTCTCAGACAGTTTCATGTGTCCATTGCGTTTTAGAAATAAGAGAGTTTTATGTGTTTTCTAGCTATTGTGTTTTAGAAAAAACACATTTTTAAGTGTTTTTAGTTATTGCGTTTTAGGTAAAACACATTTTTGAAGTGTTTTTAGTCATTGCGTTTTAGGTAGAACATATTTTTAGGTGTTTTCAGTCCATTGCGTTTTAGAATGAGTAATTTTTAAGTGTTTTCTGGCCATTGCGTTTTACAAATAAAACATTTCTTTGTGTTTTTTGTGCATTGCGTTTTAGGTAAAACACATTTTTATGTGTTTTTGGTGCATTGCGTTTTAGGTAAAACACATTTTTATGGGTTTTTAGTCCATTGCGTTTTATAAAGTACATTTTCTTTTGAGTTTTTAGGCTATTGCGTTTTAGAAATAAAACATTTCTTTGTGTTTTCTGGCCATTGCGTTTTACAAATAAGTCATTTCTTTGTGTTTTTGATGCATTGCGTTTTAGAAAAATGTCATTTTTTAGGGTTTTTTTTTTCATTGCGTTTTACAATACTGGGGGTTTTTCTATTGCGTTTTACGCAACTGGGTTTTAATTTATTTTTTTCCAAAATATAGCAATAGTATACTCGTTTTAAAGATAAAAAAACACTCGTTTTTTTGGTGCAATTTTTATAAAAAAATAATGTCGTATGAAAGAGTTATTAACGTTTAAAAAATGGGGGGGGGGAATTGGAGGAGAGAGAAACTATTGGCTTACTTGACTAGAATGCCCCTGAAAAAAGTCACGCGCCTCTTTTCTTACTTTCAATTTCCCTGATTTAATCTTAGCCCTTGATTTACTTAATGGATGGTCAAGATCACTTCCTAGCCTTCCTAGCCAAATTAACTTCCTATTGTATCTCCACCCTAATATTCTATTAAAAAAATAGAAGAATGGTATTCAAAATTTAAAGTAGGATGAAATTTAATATTAGCTCATTATTTATTTATTTATTTAATTAATATAAAATAAGTTTGGAAGTGGGCCGAGAAAATCATAAAATAAACCCTTACAATGAATGATATGTGTTATACATTAATGTTTTATTATATAGTATAGTATAAATATATATTTATATTGATATAAATAGATTTTTATGTTGTAGTAAAATTTATTAACAAAGTCTCAATAAATTTAACCCTTTATTTAAAACTTGTAAATGCAACGAAGTCTCAATAAATTTAACCATTTATTTAAAACTTGTAAATGTAGAAATGATAAATAATATTAGTTAATTTTATTTTAAGTTTCGTAAAATCTATTTGATACCAAACTAAACAAAACATTCAAATATGTAGTTAATATCAAGAGTAAATTACGATTTTGGCCCCTGTGATGATATCACTTTTACCATTTTAGCCAAAAAACGAATCTTAACATCTGAGCCCACAACGTCTTTTTTTCTAACCCCTTTGGCCCCTACCAAAAGGGTTAGAAAAAAGACGTTGGGGTCCAAAAGGGTTAGAAAAAAAGACGTTGAGGGTTCAGATGTTAAAAAATTCCTTTTTGAACTAAAAGGGTAAAAGTGATATAACCACATGGGCCAAAATCGTAATTTACTCTAACATCAAATTAGATAACTAAGTTTCAATTTGAAGTAAATAGATAAATATAAAAGTAATAATTAAACTAAATAATATTTAGTAGGAGGATTATCTATAATTAGTTAGAAAATATTAAACTAAAATTATAATTATCCATAAGACATTGCCTAATATGATGACAAGTGTCCTCAAAGTGGTTTCTTTTATTATATGTATAGATTATTGTAACTATTGTAACTAGTGATTTGTTATGTAACTCTCCGTTTTTTGTTGTTTGCTAGATATGATTGTTTCAACAAAATTCGTATCAATATATGTACTTGAATTAAGTTAAGATGCCACAATTTTTTTTTTTGAATAGCCAACGAAACTTCATTCATAAAACGTAAACCAAAAGTACTCAGCCAGAAGCTGAACCAAATACAAAAACAGACGGAAAAGAAACAAAACATAGGAAAATAAACGGACTACAGATTAAGGCTAAATTCCCACCATTGTTGTTTTGTAATGGAACTGTGTTTTGATCTTTGTTTCACACTTTGAAAGGATGTATCTTTTATTTCCTCAATGATCATTTGAACCGTACGTCTTCTCCCCGAAAAGATATTATCGTTTCTATTCTTCCATAAGAGCCACATAGTTTGTATTGCAATCGCGTGTAGAATCTTTCTCTTGCATCGACTTCTGTTACTTTCTAATATCATATTCAGCAGATCTTTCACATTATTGACGGCATTTACCACTGATAATCCTGTCCATATCTCGACCGCTTCCCAAACCCTCCTCGCAAAATTACAGTTCCACAGAATATGCGCAGCATCTTCATTATCTTCACCACATATTTTACAGCTCGTATCCAGGATCTCCATACCTCTGTTTGCTAAAGCAATAGCTGATGGGATCTTTTCTTCCATCGCTCGCCACACAAAAGCAGAACTTTTGGCCGTTGCCCAGTTGTTCCAATAGAACGGATTCGGTACTGAATTTATTTCAATATTGCAACCCAGAGATAGCCTTACATTTTTCACGCTGAAATCCTCCTTTTCGTACTGTTTCCATACCCATACATCTTCGTTATTGGATAATACATGTTGCTAGAGACTTTGTTTCAATGATTCCATTTCTGCCTTTTCCTCATCGTTGCTCGGAGCTCTACTCCAAGTCCAATCCCATAAAATCCCACCATTCACAGTCTTATATACCTCTTGTACTTTTGCTCTTTTCTTTGTAGATAACTGATACAAGCACGGGAATTGTATCCTTAATGATTCGCTACCGTTCCACGTATCTACCCAAAATAAAGTCTTATCCCCCCTACCCACTTTGCTACATAAGCTTGTACTGATGTTTATATTCCTTTTGCTGAAATCTTTCCCTATTTCCCCAATGTTTTTCCACACACCTATTTGAGATTTTTTGAATGGAACCGCTTCCACTTTCCTATCACTTCCATGTATCGATTCTATGACTTTAGCCCATAAACTATTAGATTCCATCTTTATTCTCCACCACCATTTAACAAGGAGAACCAAATTCATATCCCTTAAGTTCCCAATCCCAAGTCCCCCGAAATCTTTCATGGCAACCACTCTTTCCCACTTAACCCATCTGATTTTGTTGTTTAAATTGCAGCCCCCCCCCCCCATAAGAATTTCCTTCGGATTCCTTCTAATATTTTTAAAACGCCCTTAGGACATTTAAAAAGTGAGAAATAGTAATTTGGTAAACTACCCAATACCGACTTTATAAGAATGACTCTCCCGGCGAAAGATAGATGCTTAGCCTTCCAACTAGAAAGTCTTTTGTTAAATAGATTAAAAATTTCCTTCCAATGGATGATTCTGTTCATATTCGCCCCGATTTTTAGACCAAGATATACAAAAGGAAATTTACCCTCCCTGCAATTAAGAGAAGATGCCATATTTTTCACTTCCTCCTCATTCGTACCTACGCCGTATAAGTGACTTTTCCTCCACAGCGAATTTTGACAAAACATATAATTCTTGTGAAATCACATTTTTATCGTTAGTTTGTATGTAAAATTGGTTAGGTTTTTAAAGTGTGAGATCCATCTGAAGTTTTGTCTGTTCGTTACCTTGATATTTTGTATGCAAAAGATAAGGAAAGTCACAAACAATGAAAATCGCGAACAATTCTTTCCTAACTAGTGTATGATACCATTAGTATTAGTATATATAATAATTGAGGTAGATCTTGTGAACAATGTTGATTTTTTTTCCTTTTTATTATTGCTTTTTAAGGTGGTTTACATTTAAGTCCCTCAAATTTGTATGAATCACTTCTGGCCATTTAAGTTTTACGTTTTTCTTTTGGGTCTTTAAGACTTTCTAGGTATAAAATTGAGTTTATTAATTGAGTAAACTGCAATTTTACCCACTGGGGTTCAGGCCAATTGGCACTCTGATCCCCTCTAACGAAATAATTGCAATTTCCCTATAATAACCCTCCTAAATTTTTCTGACGCCCTAATATATATTAAAATATTCCCATATGTCATAAAATACACCCCGTATGTAAAAACCGAGCCCAAAATACATTATATCATTCAAAATAAAATAAAAACAAAAGTTTAAAGGCTGTCGCGGGGCGCGTAGCCTATGGCTGCTTCTTACGCGGGCCGCGACCAAGTAGACATGAGTCGCAGCTCGGTGCCGCCACGTGTCATCATCGTGTCGAAGCTACGTGTCAAGTCAGCAAGGCTAGGGCCTACCCTAGCCACCCTCGCGGGCCACGTAGGCCCTGAAGAATTGCTACGCGGGGCGCGACAAGGTCCGAATTCAGCCCTATAAATTGAGTCGACGAGCACAGTTCACAAATCGTTCAGTCTCTTTTTCTCTCACAAATTTCTACATAGTATAAGTAATTTCCGGGCATAATACCCCCCTAATTAATGAAGTTCTGCCCCGATGTAAGTATCATAACCCCGGTTACGTATTAGATACGCTGCCCGGTTGATCCAGGGTTCCGTAACGGCTGTCGAGGTTATGCCCGACGTAGTCGTTGGAACGCCGTCTCGAGGAGGGTATTACTAATGTAAATATAAAGGGTTATTATACTAACGCGTGTGCATTGTGTAAATTATAGATAATCACCAGGAAACCTTAGAAGAAATCTAAGACAGCAATGTGAGTAATCCTTCTTTTTGTGTAAACCTTTTTGTGAGTAATCTCCTTTTTGTAAATTGTTTTTACAAAACCTTAAATGTTTTACAATGTGATTAAGCAGTGATTGAGTCTTTGTAGTTCTTCAATTACTGCCAGTATGTTGGGGTTTTGTATACAAAATGTGGAACACGTTACCATTGGACAACGAGTTAGCCAATGGGTAATATAACCCACCAGTCAGGATTGAAAATACTGAATGAGTAATTGTGTAGAAATAAACAATGTGATAGCTCTCAATACTGTTAAAGGATAAAACTCTTCTTGATTAAACTGGGATTCACTCACCAGTATTTCCCACTGACAAAATATTTTTAAACGCGTTTCAGGTAACAAAATGTGAAAGCCAACTAGAAGCCAGCTGGACAACACTGAAGGCTTGGAAAAGTGGCTATAAAAGTTACCTAAATAAAAGAAGATGTTTTATTCAATAAAATAGGGATATTCCCTATGAAAATGTTTGTAATGAAAACTTGGGTTTTATCCCAATATGTTTAATACTATAAAAGTGTGGTATTTACTCTGATAAACATTTCCTAACTACGGTCCTGATGTAATTTCCGCTGCCAAATTGATAAACAAAATGATACCACCAAAACTAGTCTCGCGGCTGCCCGTTCCCGGGACAGATAGGGGGCGGGGGTTGCGATAGAAGGTGGTATCAGAGCTAAGCCACTGATTCAGCCACAGTAGTGTTCTGCTGACACCAAGATATTATTCAAATTGTTAGGAAATTAATTATGGAAATACGTGCATAATTGTATTTTATTGTTGTGTGTTATTTGACTATCTGTTAGTTTACAGTATGAGTGATCAAGGACCCTCAGACGTTTATCGTCAGTTGTCCGATTCACCTAGGAGTGAAGGTACTTCCTCACAGCCTGCCCTCTCTGGGTATTCAGCTGACCAGGAAGAAGGGATGTTTGTCTTTAAGGCTCAGTCTGAAGAGCCATTCCCTCAGAAAAAGAGAGGATGGTTCAGTAAGGGAGCATTCGAGCATAGGAAAAGAATGCGAAAGTTGCAACAGCAGAGAGTCCTAGTGTAACACCCCGAAAACGGGTTTGGTAATCAAACTCCGTTAATACTACAGGACGGGTAAAATACAGTTAGTGGTAAAACTTACCCGGTAAATTTTAGGATTTAAATAAATAAATCTAATAATTATTAAAAGGATGAGAAATACTTTGAGAAAGCAAAGTATATAAAAGGCCCGAGATTTAACGGGACTTAAAATAAAACGGGTTGAGAACAAGATAAAGTAACTAGGTAATAAATAACCTAGTACAAGTCTTGTAATTAAATGAAAGAACAAAATATCAAGTTATAAACTAAATAAAAGTGGAAGGGCCTATGTTGTTAAAATCTAAACTTATATTATTAAGTTTAACAAAAATAAAAACCAAACACACCATTTAGGTGCCTGGTTCGATCAACAGGAGGAGGAGGGCGACCCCTACTCTCAAAACCCTAACAACTCACTAATCTCACAAATTGAAGGCTCAAACCAAGTTAAAATCGAAAATCGAGCATAGATTATTGATCCCCATTGCAAGGGGGTTGTAAGGTATGTAAAAATTTGATGTTAATTCCCTGTTTGAAACTCTCATGAATTTGGGAAATCTGAAATTTGATGTTGCATGTTTGCTATTTGGATAGAATAGGGATGATATAGTGTCTAGGAGTGAAACCTAGACAATAAAATGTGAAATCATGCCTAAATTCTGGAAATTTCATGAGTACATTGAAGGTCATTCATGGGTTTTGTGAGAAAATGATGAACACTAGGGTGTAGAATGCTAATCTAGTGTAAATTGATGCATAGAAACTGATTTCTGAAAATATGATGTGTAATTCTATAAGTAATAGCTCAATTGATGTTAATCAAGGCTAAGTAGCAAGCCATGAATTAGAAAATAAAAGATGTAAAATTCTGCCCGTCAAGTGTTTGTAAAAATGCCCCAAAGAAGGCTTGAAATTGAAATTTGAAGTTAAAACGCATGATTGTGATGATTTAGCAAATTATGCGATACATGATTGAAAAAGCGTTCTAAACGGATTGCGAATTGAACTCTTTAGGCGAGGAATCCGGATCGTCAAGTGGACAAGCCAATGGAAATACGCGTTTGAAAAGGGTGCTTAAAAGGTACGTAACTACGATCTCGTTACGTTATGCTTGATTTCGTATTTTCGCTAGTAGACCTTAAATTAGCATAATACATGAAATTTACATTTAGTTGAAGTGACAAAGATCACAAGGTAAATAAACGGGTCAAAAGGTGAAATTATCACCCTTTGACAATATCGACTAATGGTTTGTCGAGTTACATGTTTATAGGAATAAATATCAAATGGATACGTACATCGCTATTGCTTAATGGCTACTAAGGCAAGGTATCAAAATGGGTCAATATATTGATCCGAGCCAGGTATGTATAATGATTCAACTCATCACGTAGAACTTGAGATTCTATAAGAGTTAGACAAGGTTAAAGTATAGTTATTCGGTTATCTTTTAAGTAAACCGAATAAATTGAATTATGGTTATAGTGTTTTAGAAGCACATGGGTTTATAAACAAGGTTATAGTTAAAAGGTCGGATTTTGGGTCAAACAAGTATTTAAAAGTTCCTTGTAGTAAAAGAAGGATGAAAATTGACCAAATTGCCCTTATAGGCTAATTCGAACGAACGACCCTTAAAAGGGGTTCGGAAACAAGTTTTATGATTAAATAAATGCTTAGAATAAGAAAAGATAGTGAAAGATGTAAATTCTTGGGTCGAATGACTTTATATAGGTCTTTGCCGTAAAATGATAATCCAAGGGGTAAAACTCGGAACATATAGATATCCACATTAAATCCAACACACATATAGTTGTGGTGGAAGATTACTTGGTAAGGAATGTAGGAATAAGATGCTAGAAATGTATGAAAGCAAGTTCAGGTTCTAAAGTGCTTAAATACCCTTAACGGGTCAAAATAAGCATACGAGCGAACACGTATTTAAATTGTGTAAGAAACCTGTGATTAGAACCTAACATAATAGATAACATTAATTTGGAGAGGTGCATGTGAAATAAGGATTAAACAAATATGTTTGTTTGATAAAATGCATAAACGGGTTAAAATTCGGTAAAACGGCAAGGAGTCGAAGGCTTTGAAGCCTCAAAATCTATTATGTAGGATGTTGGATTTTAACTCCATATGATGGAGGATCAAATTACAATCACGTAGGAAGAAACGGTAGGTCAAATGGACAAGCGGATTGAAAGATACGAAAGCTTTCGTGTCAAAAACGGCAAAATGGAAGGGCCTGATACAGGGGCCACCGTAACTTATGGTGGGCACCGTAAGTTACGGTGGGGGCTGAATTCTTTACGACAGTTATCCCCTGCCTTACGGTGGGGGTATGTTATAACAGGGGCCACCGTAACTTACGGTGCCCACCGTAAGTTACGGTGGAGGCCAGATTCAAATTCTTGTTTCTAGGATCAAGAGATCAATGTTGGAAATTCCTGATTTCTTTGTTTAATTTGATTATTCGACCAAATTTCCTTGTAGTACCAGTTATTTAATTATCAAAACTGACTTTTAAGTTGGTTTTGATCATAAGTGCATGTCGAGAGTCCCGTGTGAAGATCAAGCGTCGAGCAAGAACCGAACACACGTTAAACGAAGCTTCCGCAATGTTGTTTCGTCGTTATTCTAAAATGGCAAATTAAATCATATATTGTTGTATCACTTTAAATTGTAAAAGTTTTTAATAAACCAGTATTTTAACTTGAAGGTATAAATATAAATACTCAGTAATTGTAATCGCTAAATAAATTTATGGTTGTTACACCTAGCAGCCACTAAGAGAGAGTCAGATGCCCATACACAGGATATGCTTAATAGAAGCTTAGCCAATTTTCATATCCTAGCAACAACAACTGCTGACCCAAACCTGGAACAACTAGTAGCCCCACAACCCTTACCTTTGTTCCCCACTCAGCCGATGGAGATAGAAAACAACCTAGAAAACTAAGTCCAAATGCATGATTTCAACCTGAGGAGATACCTAGGATACCAGCCCCTAATCCCTTAGACCCAGATTATGATCCATGGTTCGATGATCATAGGGATTATGTGCCACGCTACCACCTAAACGACGAACCCATGCCAAACTTAGCAGCCTATCCAGGTCTGGACCCTCTAGATCCCTACTACTACGATAACGATGAATAGATTAGGGAGATCTTAGAGAATCCGTACCCTCAGGAGGAGCCCATGCCCCATTACCCAGACCCAGTACCAGCACCTGCACCCCCAATGAGTGCAGAAAATGTGCACGAGCTCCGAACTTTCGGAGAAGAGATTTTAGAAAGTAGTGAGAGGATGAGGCAGGTAGGAGAGCGACTCGTCTGGAAGTACGACGAGCGCAATATGGATTACTGGTTGAATCCAGATCAGTGAAGGTGATGGTGGAGTTGGTAATAATAATAATAATAATAATAATAATAATAATATAATAATAATATATAATATGTTTGTATGAAAAAAAATATATGTGTAATAATAATAATATATGTTGTAGTATAGACCACTTCGTAGTTAGCGATGCATAGTAGTGTTGTAATTTTAATTCAAGTCTTAGTGTGTATTTGACGCATACTATAATAGAAAAGAGTAAGTCGCAATGCTCGACACTTTTGACCAATATGTGTGTTGTGTGGTTGTTGCCTAAATTATTAATTATTTTGTGATATTAATAATTGGCAAATGTTTAAAAATTCAGATGGACGACGAAGTAAATCAGGAAAACCAGAATAATGATAACCAGAGTAACATTAACCTGGATAATGAAAACCCGAACAACAACAATGGAAACCAAGTGGATAACTGTGCCATGCAACATATAGTGACACAAGGGATAATAGATGCGATGCCATATATTATCAAAACAGTTAAGGAAGCAGAAAATAAAAGTAAACATGATAGTAAACGACCTTCTGAACCTGAAAACAGCGTAAACAATGGACCCGTACTTCAAGTGCCCATTCCCAAAAGAAGAAGAACCGTGTCTTATAGTTGTTCTTATAAGGAATTCTGGTCTTGTAAACCAATGGGATTCTCGGGCAATGAAGGGGCCGTTGCATCTCTACGCTGGATAGAAAAGACTGAGGCAATCTTAAGAATAAGTAAATGTGCGGAAGAGGATAAGATATTGTTTGCTTCCAATCTGTTTAAGAATTCAGCACTAGAATGGTGGAACACTATCCTCCAGTCTAGGGGAAGTGATAGAACTTACAATATGGAATGGGAGGAGTTTAAAAACATGATAGAAAGGAAATTATGCCCTCCTAATGAAAAGGAACAGATAGCCAATAAATTCCTAAATCTTAGGATTATTGGGGTAGATAATAAGGGTTATACTACATTATTCTTTGAATATGCCCGAATAGTACTAACCCTTGCTTCACCTGAACCAGTATTAATCTCCCGTTACATCTGGGGATTAATTGGAGAGATTAGACATGTAGTCAAGGCAGCTAGACCTCAAACCATAGAAGAAGCTGTAGAACTAGCCAATACCTTGATAGATGAATTAGTCCGTACATGAGAAGAGGATCAAAGGAGGAACCTAACCCAGAAGCTTACCCAAGAATTCCGTTCTAGAAATTCTAACCGTGGAAGAAATGTAGGTTCTACATCTGCACCTTACTATAAGTATTGCAAGATGCTCCATATACTGTAACTTTTGCAAAATATCTGGACACAAGGAGGAAGACTGCAGGAAAAAGCCTAGTAACAGAATACGCTACAATTGCGGAGAACAAGGTCATATCAAGCCTAACTGTCCAAAGCTAGCTCCAGCCATAAACACCGAGAATACTAAAAATGCTAGAGCATTTGTTCTGACTGCAAAAGAAGCAAAAATGATCCCGGATGTGATCACCGGTATGTTTTTAGTTAATGATGTCTTTGCTAAAGTATTATTTGACTCTGGTGCGAACCAAAGTTTTATTAATACTTCATTTTGCAAACTTCTTAATCAATCATTAACTAAACTCCTACAAGAATGTCTAGTAGAGACAGCAAATGAGGAAACCATTAAGATTTTTGAAATCTTGCAGGGAGCAAGAATATAAATTTTAAATCAAAAATTTATTGCAAACCTTTACCCCACGAATCTGGCAGGATTTGATGTTATGTTAGGAATGGATTGGTTAATATCCAATAAAGCCAGTATTTTATGTGATCAAAAGTCAATCCAAGTAAATTCACCAAGGGGTGAAAAGATCATAATTAAAGGAAATAAGTTCTCTAAATCCAGAAAATTCATCTGTGTGATGAAAACAGCAAGTTATATAAGGAAATGAACATTAGTGTATTTTATTTCTATAATCACTAACACTAAAGGAAAATAATTAAAGGATATTCCAGTAGTATCCCAGTTTTCAGATGTATTTCCAGAAGAGCTACCAGGGCAACCTCCAGATAGAGAAGTTGAATTCAGAATGCATTTGATACCAGGAACTGCACCAATTGCCAAAGCACCTTACCATTTGTCACCCACAGAAATGCAGGAACTGAAGAAACAATTAGATGAATCGTTGGAGAAGGGATTCATACAGCCAAGCTCATCGCCATGGGGAGCATCGATTTTATTCGTTAAAAAGAAGGATGGATCAATGCGTATGTGCATTAACTACCGTGAATTGAACAAAGTCACGATTAAGAATCGATATCCATTACCAAGAATAGATGATTTGTTCGATCAATTGCAAGGAGCATGATTTTTCTCTAAAATCGATTTAATGTCAGGATATCATCAATTAAAGGTACAGGAAGAGGACATTCCTAAAACCGCTTTCAGGACAAGGTATGGCCATTATGAATTTACTGTCATGCCATTTGGTCTAACCAATGCCCAGCTGCATTTATGGACATGATGAACCGAATATGTAAGCCATACTTGGATAAATTCATAATTGTCTTTATAGATGATATTCTTATTTATTCCAAAAGTAAAGAGGAACATGCAACACCTCTGTACGAACTTCTAAGTTTACTAAGAAAAGAAAAGCTTTATGCTAAGTTTTCGAAGTGTGAATTTTGGTTAGAACAGGTACAATTTCTTGGACATCTAGTTAACCATGAAGGAATTCATGTAGATCCCACCAAGATCGAGGCAATAACCAAGTGGAAAACCTCTGAGTCACCAACAGAGGTTAGAAGTTTCTTGGGATTGGCCGGTTATTATAGAAGATTTATTCAAGATTTTTTCTAGAATAGTCATTCCCTTAACTAAGTTAACCTGTAAATCTGTTAAATTCGAATGGGGATCAAAACAAGAAGAAGCCTTTAGAATTCTTAAGCAAAGATTAACCCATGCACCCATACTAGCGTTACCAGAAGGAACTGAAGATTTTGTAATCTATTGTGACGCTTCCAAATTAGGTTATGGATGTGTGTTAATGCAACGTCAAAAGGTTATAGCTTACGCTTCTAGACAACTTAAGAATCACGAAGAGAATTATTCAACCCATGATCTAGAGTTAGGAGCTATAATTTTTCCCTTAAAATTTGGAGACATTACCTATACGGTAGTAAGTTTACCATATTCACCGACCATAAGAGTTTAAGGTATGTTTTGGGCAAAAGGAATTGAATATGATACAAAGACGCTGGATGGAGATACTTAAGTGGTGTTTGTTTTTTCCAAAAAGAGCTTCCTGGCCTCTTCTGTCTACACCGTGCAGACGCGGGAAGAGGTTTAGCCTCAGAAGAGTGTTTGTTTTTTTTTCGAGAAGTGCTTTTTACCTCTCCCCAACCTCTTCTTGGGGAAGTGATGAGAGGTAAGCTTCTCCAAGCAGAGGTTTACCTCTTCTTGGCACCACCTCCACCTCCACCTCCACCCCTGCTCCGCCACCACCACCACTGCTCCGCCACCACCACCACTGCCCCAACTCGACATCACCCAAAACCCCACCTCCGCCGACACCATCATCATCGATGGAAACAAACCCCCCCGAAACCCCCTGCTCCGCCACCATCATCATCATCAAAACCCCCAAATCATCATCATCAAAACCCCCCAAATCGAACCCCAAATCGACCCCAAATCGAACCAAAACCCTAAATCGAACAAACCCCCAAATCGAACAAATCTGAAGGTTTTGTGTGTGTAGAAGATGGCGGTGGTGGTGACGGGAGCAGAAGAGGTTGAAGATGGCGGTGGTGGTGACGGGAGCAGCAGGAGACCGAGAACAAACCCCCAAATCGAACTCTGAAGGCGGAGGTGGTGACGGTGGTGGTGATGATGGCGGTGGTGAAGTGGTGGCGGTGGTGAATTGGTGGCGGTGGTGATTATGGCGGTGGTTCAGATTTTAGAGAGAGAGTAGAGAGAGTTTTGTGTGTGTAGAAGAGGTTTTATATAAAAAAAACAAATCCTCTTCTCCTTGCAGCTGCAGACATTTGGTCCACCTCTTCTTCTGCAGATGTGGCCTGCAGCAGAAGATGTTTTCGTGCAGAAAAAACAAACAGCACCTTAGTGATTATGATTGTAATATCCAGTATCATGCAGGAAAGGCAAATGTAGTAGTTGATGCTTTAAGTCGAAAGTATCACGAAAAGCCAAAAAGAGTACGTTCTCTTAAGTTAAATCTGCAAGTAGATTTAAATGAACAGATTAGAAAGGCACAAGAATCAGTGATCAAGGATGGTACTGAAAAGTTAAAAGGAATGATTAAGGAATTAGAATAAGGAACAGATGGAATTTGGAGATTCCATAAGAAAAGAATGTGGATACCTAAATTAGGAAACCTACGTCACCATATATTAGAAGAAGCTCATAAGTCTAAGTATACGATGCATCCTGGAAGTGATAAGATGTATCAAGACTTAAGAAAGAATTTCTGGTGGATAAGAATGAAAAAGGATATAGCAACATATGTTGCAAAGTGTTTAACCTGTTCACAAGTCAAAGCTGAACATCAGAAACCCTCAGGTTTATTGCAACAGTTAGAAATGCCAGTCTGGAAATGGGAATTGATAACAATGGATTTTGTTACCAAATTACCCAAAACAAGAAAAGGTAATGATACAATCTGGGTGATTTTAGACAGACTAACCAAGTCAGCTCATTTCTTACCAATGAAAGAAACTTTCAGTATGGAACAGTTAGCTAAATTATATGTAAATGAAATAGTTTCATTACATGGAATTCCTCTATCAATTATTTCTGACAGAGATAGTCGTTTTACCTCTCATTTTTAGACAAGTTTCCAAAAAGCAGTGGGAACCCAGTTGAATCTAAGCACCGCTTATCATCCTCGAACGGACGGACAAAGCAAAAGGACAATTCAGACAATGGAGGACATGCTTAGAGCCTGTGTAATTGATTTCGGAGGTAATTGGGAGGATCATTTACCATTGATAGAATTTTCTTATAATAATAGTTATCACACAAGTATCAATGTTGCACCATTCGAAGCACTTTATGGACGAAAGTGCCGAACGCCAGTCTGTTAGGCAGAAATTGGAGAAAAGCAACTATCTGGACCCGAGATAGTACAAGAAACAACAAACAAAATCATTCAAGTCAAGGAACGACTGAAAGCAGCATGTGATCAACAAAAAAGTTATGCTGATAACAGACGAAAGCCATTGGAATTTCAAGTATGAGATAAAGTATTATTGAAAGTCTCTCCTTGGAAAGGAGTGGTAAGATTTATTAAAAGGGGAAAGCTAAGCCCCAGGTATGTTGGACCTTTTGAGATTATTAGAAGAATAGGACCTGTAGCCTATCAGCTACAACTGCCAGAGGAAATGGTAGGAATACATGATGTATTTCATGTATCTAATCTCAAGAAGTGTTTAGCTAATGAATCACTTGTAGCACCTTTTAAGGATATAGAGGTAAATGAACAGTTAAAGTTTGTAGAAAGACCTCTACAAATTGAAGACAGGAAAGTTAAGAATCTCAAGCACAAGAGATTAGTTCTGGTCAAAGTGAAGTGGGACTCCAAAAGAGGACCAGAATACACATGGGAACTTGAATCAGAAATGCAAAGGAAATATCCGCACCTATTCCAGTAGATCTCGAGGACGAGCTCTAAAACAAGGTGGGGAGGATATAACAACCCTCCTAAATTTTTCTGACACCCTAATATATATTAAAATATTCCCATATGTCCTAAAATACACCCAATACGTAAAAACCAAGCCCAAAATACATTATATCATTAAAAATAAAATAAAAACAAAAGTTTAAAGGCTGCCATGGGGCGCGTAGCCTATGGATGCTTCTTACGCGGGCCGCGACCAAGTAGACATGAGGCGCAGCCCGGTGCCGCCACGTGTTGTCATCGTGTCGAAGCTACGTGTCAAGTCAGCAAGGCTAGGGCCTACCCTAGCCACCCTCACGGGCCGCGTAGGCCCTGAAGAATTGCTACGCAGGGCGTGACAAGGTCCGAATTCAGCCCTATAAATTGAGTCGACGAGCACAGTTCACAAATCGTTCAGTCTCTTTCTCTCTCACAAATTTCTACATAGTATAAGTAATTTCCGGGTATAATACCCCCCTAATTAACGAAGTTCTACACCGATGTAAGTATCATAACCCCGGTTACGTATTAGATACGCTGCCCGATTGATCCAGGGTTCCGTAACGGTTGTCGAGGTTATGCCCGACGTAGTCGTTGGAATGCCGTCTCGGGGAGGGTATTACCAATGTAAATATAAAGGGTTATTATACTCTCGCGTGTGCATTGTGTAAATTATAGATAATCACCAGGAAACCTTAGAAGAAATCTAAGACAGCAATGTGAGTAATCCTTCTTTTTGTGTAAACCTTTTTGTGAGTAATCTCCTTTTTGTAAATTGTTTTTACAAAACCTTAAATGTTTTACAATGTGATTAAGCAGTGATTGAGTCTTTGTAGTTCTTCAATTACTGCCGGTTTGTTGGGGTTTTGTATACAAAATGTGGAACACGTTATCATTGGACAACGAGTTAGCCAATGGGTAATATGATCCACCAGTCAGGGTTGACAATACTGAATGAGTAATTGTGTAGAAATAAACAATGTGATAGCTCTCGTTACTGTTAAAGGATAAAACTCTTCTTGATTAAATTGGGATTCACTCACCAGTATTTCCCACTGACAAAATATTTTTAAACGCGTTTCAGGTAACAAAATGTGAAAGCCAACTAGAAGCCAGCTGGACAACACTGAAGGCTTGGAAAAGTGGCTATAAAAGTTACCTAAATAAAAGAAGATGTTTTATTCAATAAAATATGGATATTCCCTATGAAAATGTTTGTAATGAAAACTTGGGTTTTATCCCAATATGTTTAATACTATAAAAGTGTGGTATTTACTCTGATAAACATTTCCTAACTACGGCCCTGATGTAATTTCCGCTGCCAAATTGATAAACAAAATGATACCACCAAAACTGGTCTCGCGGCCACCCGTTCCCGGGACAGATAGGGGGCGGGGGTTGCGACATCCCCCCCCCCAACGTTGTTGTTATGTCGCAATATTACCCCCTGGCGTCAAATAAGTTAACAGATCTGTTAACTGGAATGTGAAATGACTATATTGCCCTTTCATATTACCCCCTATGGTTTGTTCTACTCTGTAATATTACCCCTGGTGTAAAATGAGTAAATTTTCATTTCTTATTACCCCTTATGGTTTGTTGTACTCAGCAATATTACCCCCGGTGTTAAACAGTTATTGCAAACCTTACCCCCACCACCATCAGCCGCCACCACCCACCTCCACCACCATCAGCCTCCACCACCCACCTCCACCACCATCAGCCTCCACCACCCACCTGGTTATAAGTAATATATAAATTTATACATGCAAAATAAACCACCATCATGTGCACAACATCTGAGTACAATTGTTGTACTCACCAATTTAACACTCAGATTATAATCAATTCCAGGGGGGGATAGTGCACGGTCCTCCCAACCGCCGGAGTGATCCCACTTCGGGAGCCGCTACCCGACCAAGCTAGCTCCGCGGTGAATTCCCCCTACCGGGTTCTTACCTTGGGCGACATATGCCACTCCCAAGACTCAAACCCGGGACCTCTGGGAAGAGGTGGGTGTCGGTGGCCAACTGGGCTACCCAGTTGGTTAATTCCAATAATATGAGAACATGCTTTTTAGGATCTTAAACAAGAACAAAGAAAACCCTATTTCAGCATAACCAAAATCAAATTAAAAGATCAACTTAACAAGAATCTTGACAACCCAGAACAAACCCAACTCATAATAACTGAAATCATAGCAAAAGATCAATCCTTTAAGAATTTCAACAAGAACAAAGAAAACCCTATTCATTTTAACTGAAATCAAATCAAAAGATCAAAGTTATCAAGAATCTTGACAACACAGAATAAGCCCAACTCATAATAACTGAAATCAGACCAAATTATCAATCTTTTAATAACTTAAACAAGAACAAAGAAAACCCTATTCAGCACAACTGAAATCAAATCAAAAGATCCAACTTTATCAAAAATCTTGACAACAGAGAAAAAACCCAACTCATATTAACTTAAATCAGACCAAAAGATATTTTTTTTTTGGAATTTCAACAAGAACAAAGAAAACCCAATTCAGCATAACTGAAATCAAATCAAAATGTCACTTTTTTTTCAAGAAATCACAATAACTGAAATCAGACCAAAAAATCAATCTTTTAACAACCTTTCAGCAAAAACAAAGAGAGCCAACTTAAAGCAACTGAATTTAAACCAAAGGGAAGAAGATCTTGAAACAAGATAGAAATCAGTACCTTGTTCTGGTAGGAGTAAGTTGAAATAGACCATATTCAAGAGGGGTGAAGGGATCCATACTGCGGCGGCAGTTGCGGTGGTTGTGGTGGTGAATGGCGGTGGCAGTGGTGGTGCCCGGTGGTGATTATTGTGGTGGATGAGAGAGATAGGAGAGAGATGTGTAGGTAGTTTTTATATATAATAATAATAATAAATATGGGGTAAGATTACCAAAATACCCTTACCTGTAACAGTCAAACTACCGTTGACTGACGCCGGGGGGTAAATGTGCGACATAACAACAACGTTGGGGGGGGGGGGGGATTGCAATTATTTCATTAGAGGGGGTCAGAGTGCCAATTGGCCTAAACCCCAGGGGGTAAAATTGCAGTTTACTCTTATTAATTTTTCTTTGGGTCTTTGACTTAGAGTTTTCTTGGTATAAATTCGAGTTTTTCTACATTTTAAGCTAGCTCGCGGTATAAGTTCGTGTTTGTCTTTGCCTATGTTTTACGTCACGTTTCGGCATAAATTCGCGTTTTTTTATGATTTTTTTTTCTGGTTTTGATCGTTGTTTGCTTACTACTTAGCATGGTTTTACGAGCCCTGCGCCCGCAACACGGGGGGTCAAACATTAGTTTACAATATAGATGGTAATTCTTTGCTACCCCTCCACTTTATCAATTAACATTTTTGCTATCTACTTCATTTTACAAAGTTTTACAAACTAATCCCCCCAGTTTTTAATGTTTCAACTTTACCCTGATAGATCGATACCATATATAATATATGTTTTGAACCTATTAAGTTTCTTATTATTAACTATTTTTCTTTAATAACTTTTGTTCGTTAATTTCATTTTAAAAAAACTAATTTGTAGTTGTGTTTAAAAACTTTGTAAAAATCATTTTAACCTCCTCAAGTTTCTAAAGTTTCGAGTTTACCCTTGTGACAAGTGAGATTTTTAAGGTTAACTCCGTTAACACAACTCCATTATCTTTCACATGATTTAAAACATTCATTATAGCATTTCACTTCATATTGGTTGGTTAAGTGTGTCAGTTAGTACACGAACACTCACGTAACAATAATTTGGCGAATCAACCGAATTACCAAACTACACACAAGTCTGACCCCGAACGTTGGTGAAACATGGATATAGTATTGCAAACATAGAAATAATAATATAATTGAGTGGAATTATATGTTATTTGATTACATGGACTACTTCACTTTTGAGTTGTTTCTCGTAATTGCGAACAATGTACGTTTTTGTGTGATCTAGCGTTATAAAAATATTTATTTTTATTAACAAACTAGTGGGTTTTATTTTTATAGACTTGGGCGATTAAAAATTAGTAAAAATACTTTGGTGGGCTTGTGTTAGCTAGAAAGGGTCACCAAAAGTTACAAAAGCCCACGAAAAGGCCCACCCATGGGTTTTAATTAGTTAAAAAATATAACCCAACCCTAAACCCCATATATGTATGGCAGCCCCACCTCCACCATAATTTCAAAATTATGCCTTCAAAACATCATTCCACTTTGATTTGCTGCTTGGATCTTGCAGTTGGTGGCTTTCTTGATCGATTTCAATACCCTTTAACGTTTGCTAGTAAGTTTTCTTGATCAATTTTGATGTTTCTCATGATTTAAAGATTAGGGTTTTGATTATAACTTGATATTGATGATACTTGGTTGTTGAATCTGATTTATTTGGGGTTATGCATGATGTACGGGTCAGATTTAGGTTAAACAAGATCATAAACACATTTTTTGGAAGAGCTGAAAGTAAACAGATTTTGTCCAAATCTTTACACCTGACTTTTGTTGGCTGTAATGAGGTCAAAACTTAATGAAATCCACTTTTTCTTGAGTCTAAAATGTATTGTTTTGAAATACATTTCAAACTCCACTGGAATTGCAATTTTTCGACATCGTTTGATATTTTAAATGAATTATTTCGTAACAAAGGTTCATGGTGCCTTTTTTGTCAGAATTTGCAGCCCATTACGAATATCATAACTCAATGTAGAAATTGAGTTATCACCTAAAATTTTTACTGTAGATAGTTCCAAGTATTGGTGAAAATATTCCATGAAATTTCGTTAAAATAATTAATGATGATTTTTAAATGATTTTTGGCGTAAACTGTCATCATAATGTTATAAATCAGACCTAGGTGTAAAGGATGATTTTTCTGTAAGTATTCAGGTCATGAGAAATATACACAAGTATTCGTGAACTAAATGGCATGTTGTGTTAAAATATCATAATTTGCTGAGTTCTTTTAGTATTTTAAATAAATTCCGGAAAACTGCCTAAAATCTGACGTGAAATTGCAATGTGCTGAAAGTAATTGTAAATGTTTTAAATATGCATACATGTTACATTAAGGTGTTAAATGTTATTAGAAACATTAGCGGGTGTCAACGGATGTGTTATATGGAATAATACGATCACATGCACTAACTTACATGAACATGTAATTGTATGTCAAACGTGATTTTGTGGCTATATGTTCGACTACGTGTAGGATTACATGAATTAAACCTAATTGAAACGGTAAACATATCTGGAAGAGATTGATGATTCCTGATCACCTTTCACGTTACTGTCGAGCAAACGAAGGTGAGTTCATAACCTTTTCCAAAATCATGTGTTCCTAGTTTGGAACAACACTTTTACGTAGCCCTGGTTGTGGCTACACGCGCGTTCCTAGTGGAACCACTAAAACATACTATCCACTGGAGGTGGAGTTGTACACTTGGACTAAACGAAAACTCTATCATGAAAGTATCTACGTTTTTACCGATTAGATTTTCGGGGAGGCGTATGTGGGGTATTAGTTGGTAGCGTTTTTAGGTTTGACAAACCTAGCACCGTGCTGGGAGCCGGGCGTGAACTTTTAACCATCACTTTTACATTAATGTTGATAGACATTAAGGAGGGAACAAACGAAATGTCAGAATTCGGTACACACTTTAGTCATTTGACGAGGGTTAGGTACCCAAGTCATACATAAACCAAAAACAGTTGTGAACTTTACTTTTTCTTAACTAAAATTTATGAATTTGCCAACTTTATTGTTGACACGTAGTTGCATGCTTTGCAGGTCAGTAGGTACAGCTGGGACAGACGTTGCAACTGTCGGAGTGGTGTGGTTCGATAAACTTTATGTTTTAAATTACTATTAAACTTGTGGTTTTAAATTCTAGTTGGGTTTTAACTTTATTTCCGCTGCAACTTAAACTGTGGTTTGACAACTAAAACTTGATCGCTAATCATGTTGTAGTGATGCTTTTAAATATTTGGTTCAACATGATTAGTGGCTAGATCCTAGTCAGTCACACGAATCGAGGTAAAAATCCGCATGTGGAATTTGAGGGCGTGACAACCCTTTTCGTTCTTTTATTTAAAAAAAATATTTTTATGTGCATTATTTATGTACGTATGAGTATAACTTCGAGTTGGTCTATGTTTCAACGTAAATGTTATGTTTTGGAGACGAGTCAGATCAAATATAATACGTTTTGTACTTATTTTATGTACGTTTCTAGTTGGTCTACATTTTGACGTAAATTTTGCTCTGAACCGAGTGGGTTTAAATATAATACATTTTCATTCGACCGTATAAATTAAAGTTACTTTACGTTTTGACTCCACCACAACGTGCGACAGGTAAAATTAATACTATATTATATATTACACCTTTCAACTTTAGTCCTTTTACTTTGCAAAACACTCATGTTTACCCAATATGTTTTCTTTAGTCATTTTGTGTTTTTTTAAAGCTCTAACTAATCTAATCCATTTTGATTACACATGTTAGGTTTTTCTTTATACATGTTTTATGCTTTTTGTACTTTTTTTATGTATGAGTCGGGTCACATATAATACGTTATAATTGTACAATATAAGTTTTATTACTTTACATTTTGATCCAACCACAACGCTTATATAGGTTACATTGTGTTAAATCGAATATGTTCCAACGCGGGTTTTCATATAGTTAACGCATCACATAACGTTTGGACTAATCCATTCAATGTTTGCAACATGCCCGTTGCGCATCGCCCGCGGATCATATTACTAGTTATTATTTAAAACTAGATAGAAGAAAGTTATGTTGTGTCACACCCCAACCGATGGCGGAAACATCGGAGTGAGACAAAATAGATTGCAAGAGACTTCATAACAATATTTGTGACAACTATTTAAATAGTAAATTTTCATTCCATTTCTAAAGAGTCAATTACAAGGATTTGAAACAAATACAACATGAATAATGAAATACAATACAATAAGAGTACAAAATTTAAAGTGTGTATCTAAGCATCCTATTAGATTCCATGCATCACCAACATCATCGTTAAACCTGCAACATGTTTTAAAAGTATGGTTCAATACAAAAGTATTGGCGAGTATACAAGTTTGGTGCGTAGTATATAAGTGTAAAAATGATAAGGAACAATCGACATGGCAAACCTAGTTATCAAGATTAACGTATAAACCGGCATGCGATTTACAAGTCAACCCTCTGTTTACGCAAGTATGAATGAATAAACCTAACATGACCTCTCGTTTACGGGTGGTGCGTTACTCCTATAGCGCTATACATGTTAAGTAGAGGCTTGTACGAAGCTAATGACAAGTTCATCACATAAGAATCACCCAGTAAACACAAATCAAGCATAACAAATAGTAAGCATGTATTGGATTGTTTGTTTATGTATTTTCATAAGAATATGTGTACTAAGTGTGTTTTGTATATAAAAACATGTTACACCCCAAAGTGTGAAAACGGTAAAATGGGTCAAGTATACTCACAAGATTGCTAAGTCTTCCGATTATCCAAGTGTTGACGAGTGTATGATATTAGGAGGACGAATGCATAAGGGTTAAAGTTCAAGGCATGTTTAGAGTCGAGATTCAGGATTTAAAGAGGAATATGGAAAGTACATATGAGAAATTAACCATCTAATCACATAAACTCATTCTTGACACTATGAAACTCAAATGAGTTCAAATGTTTTCATGGGTCAAAATGCCCATTAGAATCGTGATGAGTGTTATGTTATTAGGTGGTGTAACCGACAATTTTGACAAATAACCATTAGGTTATCATCAAATGTTTGGTTATTATAAGTATTATATTCATTATATATAAGCTATATTATAGGTTTTACGTCCAATATTACCACAAGAATGTCATAGAAGTCATGTAGGAGGTAGGAAGATAAATCTTCCATTTAGGTACCTCTTGTGTTTCACCAATGCACAAGTTGTCATAGACAACAAGGATGGTCATGAATACATACAATAAGGAATGGAAATACACACTATCTAACAAAGAAAACATCAAGTGATGTGTGGATTGAAGGTAGGATAGCCCAAGCTATCCAAATAATCACACTACTACAAGCTTTAAGCTTGTTCATCACTTATGGGTAAAACCCTAAATAAAAAAGAAAGTTTATGAGGTTTACACCTCTGATTTTACATGTCTCAACCTTGTTTTTAAGCCTAACTAACCATATATGTGGTTGTAAGCATAAGGACATAGGTTTGAGATGGGATAACTCAAGTTTAATCAAGTTTAACAAAGTATGAATCAAGAACAGAAAAATCAGTCAACTTTAGAGACTTTTTGGGGACATTCCAAACCTTGGTTTTCCATGGAAACCTGTGGAAATGTTCCTAAGGTCAATCCAAGCAATTAGGAAAAAGAATCAAAGCAAATGGTTAAGAAATGAGTGAGTTATGCTCACTTGAAGAACTTGGAATGATTTTGTCCGAATTCTGATTTCCAACAATGTTTGAGAGTGATTTGAGAGTGAAATGAGGATGTTGTAAAGTGTAGAATGCTTGGAAGAGGTGTGGTATTTATAGGGAAGGGCTAGGTTGGTGTTAGGTGAGTTATTTAATGCTAAAACAAGTTTAAAAATCAAATAAAACACCAAAACCCGCTCAAAATCGCGGCTGATCAAGTTTCTGCGAGCTGGGCTGCTCTCACGGGCCGCGAAGCCCGAGCCCAAAGCTCTCGCGGGCCGCCAGGAGGTCTGAGGGGCCAATTTTTGATTTTTGTTCACTTTTGACCCCTTATCTTTCACATAATGTTGTTTTTAGGGTATTTCAAGGTGTTTAAGGCACAAGGATCATATCTAAGGGTGTGTTATGTATTTCACTCATAAAATTAATATCAAACGAGTATAAACACGTATGATTGTCGAAATTGTGTAAATTTGGCATAAGGATCGATAGTTTGCAAGTTTGACGTTTTTAGCACAAGGTATGGATCAAGTGTTGTATGAATGATGTTTTTGAACGTATGAACTTATACGAAGGGTAATAAAAATAAATGTAACAAAAATGCCAATTTCATTGTGATTTGAGTCTCGGATTTTACATCGATTACAACAAAAGAATGATTACAAGTACACAAAATTTTCAAAAATAGAATTTCAAGCATTGGCTTCCAAATGTAGAAAGTATGAAAACACATGGCGTTACATGTTGGTTTTGAGCTTTTATAAAAATGGGTTAGGTTTAAATATAAAAGAACAATCAAAGTTTAGTGCTTTTGCTTCAAGACAGGTGCTCTCTATTCATGCATGAGTATCAGTTAGCGACAATATTAAACGTTGATAATGACAATATGAAATGTTGATAATTTAAAATTTAACCAGTTAACGACAATTTGTTCTATTGCTAAATGTTGATTGTGTAAGTACAACTATCTATGATAATCTGTGTTGGATAGTGATATCAAATTTAGTGGAAAGATTACACATCATCCACTTTTATATTGTGATGAAAGGCTTAGTATGCATTGAAGATAATGAGAGGGGTTTCGATCAATGTGTCATAAATGAATGGTTTATTATATATCTATATAGGGTAAGGTTATTGTAAAAAAGGTAGTTTTTGTGAGAAAGGTAGGAAAGAATATAAACCATTAGATCATTGATCTAATGGTTAAGATTAGAATGGCAATATTGTAATTAAAATAGTGTTTTTTAAATACTGATTTGATTTCATAGGGGTAAAATAGGGCATTCATATACTTTCAAATCAATAACCGTATCAATTGTACCTGATTTCTCTCTCCATTGCGATTCTTATGCTCGAAAAAACAGGGTGTTCTTTCCCACCAAAGATTATAACCTTAATCAGATACAATGAGCCCTAAAATTGAAATCGTATACAAACGAAAGAGGCGAAGGTCGTCGTCTGAGACAATGGAACGAAGGACGAAGAAGAAGATGGATCATTCAACTGGAAAAGACACTACAAACCGGTGGCTTATACTACCAAAAATCAAGAAAACAACCTCTGATTTTAAAAAAGGTTCGTCTGTCTTCTTTGATACTTTTGAAGTTTAATGGTGTTTTTTATAGTAGGTAGTTTATGTTAACCAAGACCTAAAAGGGACTGATCGATTGTCGAATGGTGTTAAAACTAGGGTTTCAATGAATAAGGGTGTTATAATGGTGTTATGTAGTTCATGTTTAGTTTGATTTGGTGTTATATCAGTTTAAGGTGTTTATTTTGGTTTGTTTTGGTATTCGTTCAGGGTGTTTTTTTCAAATGGTGTTATAAACCTCATGTTTAGTTCTATTTGGTGTTTTATGGTGTTTTTATACATAATATGGTAGTTTATGGTGTTTTTAAAAATAATGATATGTATGGTGTTGTTTATCATGGTGTTAAAACTAGTGTTTCATTGAATAAGGGTGTTATAATGGTGTTATGTAGTTCATGTTTAGTTTTATTTGGTGTTATATCAGTTTAAGGTGTTTAGTTTGGTTTGTTTTGGTATTCGTTCAGGGTGTTTTTTTAAAATGGTGTTATAAACCTCTTGTATAGTTCTATTTGGTGTTTTATGGTGTTTTTATTGGTGTTTTTTTAAATGGTGTTATAAACCTCTTGATATGTATGGTGTTATTTATCATGGACGTATGTGAATGGTGTTATTTATCCTGTACTTTCATGTAGGGTGTTATTTATCATGTTGATTTATATGAAGGGTGTTATTTATTCTGGTCATTGCAACTATGGTGTTATCTAGGGTGTTATTTATCCTGGACTTATATGAAGGGTGTTATTTATCATGCTGATCTATAAGAAGAGTGTTATTATGGTCATTGCAACAATGGTGTTATGTATATCCATCTCAAGCTGATTTAGGATAAGATGTATTAGATGAAGTAGGTGATGAAGTATTTTAAATATAGTTTTTAATTTCTTCTATAGTCAGGTCAAGCCATCGGCTTAGGGGAAAAATGTACAAATCACGTTTCAGAAACACAATTGACAGACCATTGGTATGTAGTGACTCAGAAACGTCAAATAACGACGACAAAGGTATTCCAAATGTAGTTTAAAGTATAAAGAAACAAAAAACAATAAAATGTGATTAGTAGCCATATGTGTTTATGTTTGTTGATGAGTGTTGTTTTTGACGATGTTCGCTTTGAATTAAACATATGGTGATGATGGGATGAATGATGCGGGTAATGCAAAAACAAGAGAAGATGTTCCGCCGTCGATAAAAAACACACAAGGTACGTTTTGAAAAAAAATGATGTTGTGATTATAATTTGTTTGCATATAAGATATGATAAAAATTGATTTTTGAAACACAACAGATATGAGTGAATTAGCATACCAGGATGTTAATGATAGTCAATTGGTCGTACACCCATCAGTCCATATAACATCAAAAAAAGGTATTATATTGAAGTGTTTATATTTTGAAGTACTTGTTTACTAAAACAAATATTAAAAATTGTTGTAGATCGGCTGCGAGACCCAGATGACGATTTTGTCGACACCCCACCACCGGGTAAGCGACGGAAACCGGCTGCCAAAAGAGGACCGTCTCGTGGAATGCATCAACCAGTGACACAACCATATAAGCCATTCACGGGTGCACGGATCAGGCCAAAAGTAGGTATCGACAATCTGATAACACTAGCATCCGACCTAAATGAGGAATAACGTCAGAAAGTGGATGAAATTGGGTTTGGGTCGATATTTGGTTATAAGGTGACATGTGTGCCTACTGCTTTGGCAAACTGGTTGGTTACAAATTGCGACCCAGACAATGGTGTTTTAAACGTGGGCGGCGGGCGCATTGTAAACATAACGTCGGATCTTGTTAAGAGTGTTTTCGGGCTGCCTATGGGTCCAACAGATCTTGCTGAGAAGAAGAAAGCGAGCAAAAGGAAGGATGTTGTTGTCCAAGCTTTCAGAGATCAGTTTAAGCATATGGATATCACCCGCTTGTCGCCGATTCAGCTGATGAATTACATATTGGATTGGCAGGCTGATGACGAAAGACTGTTTGTACTGAACTTCTTGATTCTTTACTTCTCACTCCTAGGAGAAACCACGACGAACAATTCCGCCAACGTGCGATTCATTTCAAATATTCAGCCGGACGTGGATATCAAAAGCTTCAATTGGTGTGCGTACATGGTCCCGTGTCTCAAAAGAACGAAAATGGCGTGGCATGGTGGCGATGATGCTTTTCGAGGGCCTACGTTGTTACTTGCGGTAAGTATTTAACTTTTAGTATTAAAAAATTATTGTGTAACGTCGTTAGTTAAATAACTGATATGCAGCCACGTATTAGTAAATTAGACCATGTGGAACTTAAATAACACCATGACTAGCTGAGTAACACCATAAGTGACAGAATGAATCTTTGTATATCTAAATGACACCACATATGGTTTAATAACACTATATAACTGCATAACACCCTGTTTTACTTAATAACACTATGGTTTAATAACACTATATAACTGCATAACACCCTATTTTACTTAATAACACTTTGTATATCTAAATGACACCACATATGGTTTAATAACCCTATATACATGCATAACACCCTATTTTACTTAATAACACTATATAACTGAATAACATCACTATTGTTATCTTCTTTACAATTATTTTGACAATTATGCTAGGAATGAAACTTATTGCAAAATATTTGTAACATCCCCAAAATTTTTATTTATATAAAATATATAAAAACTTATGTTATTAAAAGGATGCATCATGGGTAAGTTGACCAATGGAAATATGAGGTATTTTGGGCAAGCGTATGAACCATTTAATAATACATTATATTTGAACCTACTCTATTTTTAATGAAACTTGGTTCAAAATGAAGATAAAATTATTCTCGTTCTAATGGCATATTTATTATTTTATAAAACGTCATATTTTAGAAATTATAAGTGCCAAAAGAATGAAGTAGTTAAATTAATTATAATATATATATTAAATATAAAAATAAAATAAATCTATAACTTTCTAAACTAAATGTATCTACGTATTGTAAACTAAATGCACGAAAAATAAATCAAATTGTAAATTAAATGCATGAAAATCAAAATGGTAAAGTCAGTAAATGAGTACGTGTAAAGATGGGAACAATTGACATAAATATATGGCTTTACGTGGCATTGCTTGGAGAGCACACTAATTTCCAAATGCAGTATATATAAGAATCAACAGTTCACCGTTCAAGTTGCCAAATTCCTTTCTTTCGTGCTTTCATTCCCTCTCTACTATTATAATTGCCCCCATTTTCTTTAGTTATTTACCCCTAAATCCTACAAAGCCCTACCCCATTTTAAGTGTTGTAACCCCTGATCACTGATACCCTTTCCAAGTGACGTAGGGCCCCGTAACGTATGTCAAGGCTCTGCCTAAATTCGTTGGGGTTCTGTCTCGTGACGTAGGGATAAAGTGGAATTGGGTTACTATACTTAATCTGAGTACACTATATATTTTATTAAATAACCCAAAAGTTATACCAAGATATATCAACCCTCCTTAAAATATTTTAGACACCCCCAATTGTCCTAAATACGCCCCATTCGCGAAAACGGACCCCGAATACCTTAAATCTTATTAAATTTAATTAAAAAACTGAATTTTTGAGTTGAGGCGGGCCGCGTAAACCCCACCCCAACTCTTATGCGGGCCGCGTGAACTTAAAAACCTGGCAAAGCCTGGTGCGGCCACGTGGCCCAACACCCGGCAAGTCTAGTCAATGACCCAGCCCAGCTACACGTTGACCAGGGTTTGACGCGGGCCGCTTAGCCCTTAGGCTACTCTTACGCGGGCCGCGAGAAAACCGAAGTGAAGCACTATATAAGCAGGCCATCGGATCTTCATTCGAATTCGTTCAAAAACGTTTTCTTTCTCTCAATTCTGAATAATAGGCATAATACGCGGGTATTATACCCCCTAAATAGCGAAGTCTGCTCCGTTGTAAGTATTATAACCCCTGGATACGTATTAGATACTCTGCCCGATTGATCTAGGGTTCCGTAACAGTTGTCGTGGTTCTGCCCGACGTAGTCGTTGGAACGCCGTCTCGGGGAGAGTATTACTAATATTAAAATGGGTTATTATACTAATGCGTGTGCATTGTTTATTCAACTAAAATATAACCAGGAAGCCACAAAGGAAAGCCCTATAATAGCAATGTGAGTTGATCCACTTTTTGTAAACCTTTTTATTAACTGTTTTTACAAAACCTTAAATTCTTTTCCATGCGAATAACAATTATTGAGTATTTGTAAGAATACAATTATCATGAGTATGTTGGGGTTTTGTATACAAAATTTGTTACCACCTGGTCAAGGAGTAACATTTCCACAAGTCGGGTCTGACAGTACCATGGATGTTAATTGATATGTCTTGGAAACAAATATAATTGCGAGATCACCCTCAATACTGTACACTGGGTTTTACTTAAACTTGATTAAACTGGGATTCACTCACCAGTATTTCCCACTGACAAATGTTTTTAAAAACGCGTTTCAGGTAACAAACTGTGAAAGCCAAATAGAAGCCAGCTGGACAACACTGAAGGCTTGGAAAAGTGGCAACAAAGTTACCTAAAATAAAATAGATGTTTTTACTTAATAAAATAGGATTTATTCCTATGAAAACGCGTGTACTTGAAACTTGGGATTTATCCCTTGTGTTTAATGTTATGAAAATGTGGTATTTTACTCTGATCAAATATTTCATAACTACGGTCCTGATGAAAAATTCCGCTGCCAAATTAGACAATGCGAGATACCACCGAAACTGGCTCGCGGCCGCCCGTTCCTGGGGATCAGGGATCGGGGGTTGCGACATAAGGTGGTATCAGAGCCATGCCACTGGTTCAAGCCAAATAAGTGTTCTGCTGACACTTAAGTTTTAAATTCCGTGTTAGGAAATAACTTATGTGATTATGTGTTTTATGTTATTTGACTATTTGTTAGTCTATAGTATGGGTAAGCAAAGAATTTCGGACATCTATCGTCAATTAGATAGTTTACCAAAAGATAAGGGAACCTCATTTCAACCAAATCCCTCAGGATACTCAGCAGATACTGAGGAAGGAATATTTATTCGTAAGGCACAGTCTGAAAAACCATTTACCACTAAGAAGAGAAATTGGATTATTAGCAAAAGTCGAGAGAAAATAAAGAAGTCACAACCAAAGGGAGCGATAATCAATCAGGAAATAAATGCACAAACTCAGGAAGTAGACAATAACCCACTAGGGGAAAATGAATTAGATAAACAATGGGTAAATCTCAATATGTTAGCCACTGCAGCAGTAAATGCTAACTTATATTAAATAGTTGAACCGCCAAACTAGTACCAGCACCCATGCCACCTATGAGCTAGAAACTTTAAAGGAACTTCGCTCATTAAATAACAACTTAGTAGAGACAGGAGATAGAATAAACTTTATATAAAAGCATGTTGAGCATAATACTCCTATAACCTAGATAGACTAAAATAAGTTATGGATTCATAATTACTAGTATATTTTGAATTCCAGTTGTAGTTGTAATAAATATATATATCTATATAAGTCACAATGTTTGCCGTTTTTAATCAATCTATTTTTATGATTGTACCCAAATATTTATACTAGAAATTTGTCTGTGATAATTAATACCACCTACTCAAATAATGTTATAATATACATCAAACTAAGTTAGTTGTTAACAAAGCAATCATGTTCATGACTTTCTTTTGGAACCAATCATTTCCTTTGGTGTAAATTACATATTGAAATATATGGTATAAAGCTTTAAACCTTCGTGGTTTTAATAATATTGTTTCAAAATAATTTATATATATAAAACCGAAGCTATTAAATTAACCGAAAGGATTTTAAGAATTTATAAAATTTAAAAGATTGCTTTAGTGGATCGAGCCAAAGCAAGTTTTGAAACCCAGGTGTACCAATTTACCACTCCATTTTATCCCTTCTGGTTTGTAACCAGTTGACCATAAGACATCATACTTTCATAGTTTTATGAAATAACTGATGTAGAGATTACTTGTAAAGATTTCTATAAAAATACTAAGCGATAAAATAAATGGTTAAATGAATATGATGGATATTCATGATTAAATAAAACCATTTAATTTTTTTTTGAGATTTGGGTTGGTTGGACTACGTAGAAAGGCCTAACTAAACGTTGAAAGCATTTCTACAAATCTTTAATATTAAGGTATGTTCCGAATAGATCTTATGCCTGGAAATAATTAATATAAGATTATAAGATTAACCAGTCATATTAGTTATAGGATTGTGTATCCTAAATTATAAAGAAAAATATCCGAGTCATCTGGCTGATGTATAATAGCTAAATAATACAATATTAGTAAATGAGTTGAGTTGATGAATTGGATGTTAAACTTACCTTAAGTAGTCTCGAAGTTCTCATACTTTAAGAAGATTATAATGAAAATAAAAGAGATGAGATTGAATTGTGATTGGTTAAACTTAATATTAAAAGAATAATAACGGAGATGGAGATTCTCATAAAATAACTGTAGTAATAAAATATCAGTGATGTACCCGTGACACAAATAAATTTTATAAAGTCGGTTACGTGAATCTATAAAAGATCTATTTAGTTAAATACTTGAAAAATAGATCTCGAATATATACGAAGAAAAATATTAATCTTAACATAAATCAAAACACTAAATATATTTTGAATATAAAATAGACATACTTTGATAGTATGGGATGAAGTACGCTACATAAGGTTTGGAAAAAAAAAGTGTTATGTGTTTTAAGTTTATACTATATATTAATATTTAATCTTATATATATCCGCTATATTGTTATAACTAAAGTTTTCAATTACAGAAAGTTATTTATGTATAGTATATATATATATATATCTCTTGGTAACCCATAAATACAATGTCAGGGGTCACATATGCACATATTCTTCTAAATAATGCCTCTCAATCTTAAATGTATATTATAATTGATTCTTATAAAGGAAAAGGTAGGAATATGATAATTGGAGTAGATATATAGATGGTTACTTGAGGAGAAATTATTAATATAATATAAATAGTGAGTCTTGTATAGTTTAACCCATTAATTAAAAATGAAATTGTTCTTATGAGTCCAGAAAGTTTATATTTGGACTAATTTATTTATCCATCCTTTGATTCCAAAATAATATATTCAATAAATTTAACAGAAGTTTATTTCAATATACTATTACTATTTTTATTATAAAAGGATAAATAAAGTCATGGAAATAAGCTTGATAATTGGTACCATCGGATGTATGGTTATTATTTTATATATGAGTGTATATATTCCGTAAGTTTAATATTAACTAGAGATTTGAAATTTTATACACATATATGCATATACCCAATAGAATTTCTTGATGGTATACCCAATATAATATCTTCTGTAAGATAAACATAAGAGAAATTATCATTGGTGATTCATATGAAAACATGAAGTCATTATAAACCATGAAACCTACTATGTTTTAAAATGTTATCTGTCTCAATAAAATATTCCTTGCGACGGAATCTAACAATATATAAGCATAAATAAAGTTAGTTGTAAGCATACTCATTGAACCTACCCATAATGTCAATAGAGACAATGATATTTTGTCAAAACTCCATTTTGCAAAAGAAAGTCACAACCATACCTATGCTTAAACAAAAGAGTTATGATATAAATATTTGTTGGTAATACTTAGGATAGTATTTAGACTTGAACCTAAGAACAATGCCTTAGTATAAGCTTCGAGATAAGTTAATTACTTGCATAGATAAAGTGTGATGGTTATTGGTATGCCGTGAGGATGATGACTAGAAAAGTGCAAGTATGATAAATAAGCAATAACACCTGGCCACTGTTATTTCTTGTTTATTGGTACTACTCGGTTCTAGAATATGATCCATCATGAGAATACTAATTTCCTTATTTTTTTGATGCAAGCGATAATAAATGATGAACTTTTAATCATGATTTGAGAAAATCCTATTTAAAGGAATTACAATGATAATTACCTCTCCGGCAAAACTGGGTATGGTGTAGTAGACTCTCCAGCTTGTCCGGGTGAGATGGGGGTACCTATCCGGCGAAACCGGGTGAGATGGGGTAGATGTTATGATTCCCTAAATAGTACCATGACCTGATATCTGACCTGTTTTTGGAAATATGAATCTGTTAAATACATTGACCTATAACAGTATGTGAAATGTATGATTATATGGACATGTATGTCTATGAGAAGATCCAAAGACGATTATTGACAATTAGGAATTTATCACGAACAGGGTGTCAATAATAATTTTAGATTTATTAATCAGGAATCTCTCGTAAACATCTATAATTCCGACATCAAACACTATTTCGTTTGATCATTCGTCTCGTAATTCGTGCGACAAGATGAACGACAGAAACTCTTTAAGTTGGGACGCCATCAAAAATATAAGAATTTCCCTTGCGTTACTTTAAAACACATTAGGAGACCTATAACTAAGAATTATGCTAAGACACAAAATATCTAAAAACTTACGCTGATAAGAATAATTTTTACCTTCATTAAGAACTCTTGATAAGATAAGAGTCTCAAAACATAGAGAATAGTTCTGGTCAAAGTAAAGTGAATTTCAAAGCAAAGACCAGAATTATACCTACGAACTAGACTAACTAAAAGTATTCATATTTCAGGGAATCTCGAGGACGAGATTTAAAACAAGGTGGGGAGGATGTAACATTCCCAAAATTTTTATTTATATAAAATATATAAAAACTTATGTTATTAAAAGGATGCATCATGGGTAAGTTGACCAATGGAAATATGAGGTATTTTGGGCAAGCGTTTGAACCATTTAATAATACATTATATTTGAACCTACTCTATTTTTAATGAAACTTGGTTCAAAATGTAGATAAAATTATTCTCGTTCTAATGGCATATTTATTATTTTATAAAACGTCATATTTTAGAAATTATAAGTGCCAAAAGAATGAAGTAGTTAAATTAATTATAATATATATATTTAATATAATAATAAAATAAATCTATAACTTTCTAAACTAAATGTATCTACGTATTGTAAACTAAATGCATGAAAAATAAATCAAATTGTAAATTAAATGCATGAAAATCAAAATGGTAAAGTCAGTAAATGAGTACGTGTAAAGATGGGAACAATTGACATAAATATATGGCTTTACGTGGCATTGCTTGGAGAGCACACTAATTTCCAAATGCAGTATATATAAGAATCAGCAGTTCACCGTTCAAGTTGCCAAATTCCTTTCTTTCGTGCTTTCATTCCCTCTCTACTATTATAATTGCCCCCATTTTCTTTAGTTATTTACCCCTAAATCCTACAAAGCCCTGCCCCATTTTAAGTGTTGTAACCCCTGATCACTGATACCTTGTCCAAGTGACGTAGGGCCCCGTAACGTATGTCAAGGCTCTGCCTAAATTCGTTGGGGTTCTGTCTCGTGACGTAGGGATAAAGTGGAATTGGGTTACTATACTTAATCTGAGTACACTATATATTTTATTAAATAACCCAGAAGTTATACCAAGATATATCAACCCTCCTTAAAATATTTTAGACACCCCCAATACGCGAAAACGGACCCCGAATACCTTAAATCTTATTAAATTTAATTAAAAAAACTGAATTTTTGAGTTGAGGCGGGCCGCGTAAACCCAACCCCAACTCTTACGCGGGCCGCGTGAACTTAAAAACCTGGCAAAGCCCGGTGCGGCCATGTGGCCCAACACCCGGCAAGTCTAGTCGATGACCCAACCCAGCTACACGTTGACCAGGGTTTGACGCGGGCCGCGTAGCCCTTAGGCTACTCTTACGCGGGCCGCGAGAAAACCGAAGTGAAGCACTATATAAGTAGGCCATCGGATCTTCATTCGAATTCGTTCAAAAACGTTTTCTTTCTCTCAATTCTGAATAATAGGCATAATACGCGGGTATTATACCCCCCTAAATAGCGAAGTTCTGCTCCGTTGTAAGTATTATAACCCCTGGATACGTATTAGATACTCTGCCCGATTGATCTAGGGTTCCGTAACGACTGTCGTGGTTCTGCCCGACGTAGTCGTTGGAACGCCGTCTCGGGGAGAGAATTACTAATGTTAAAATGGGTTATTATACTAACGCGTGTGCATTGTTTATTCAACTAGATTATAACCAGGAAGCCACAAAGGAAAGCCCTATAATAGCAATGTGAGTTGATCTACTTTTTGTAAACCTTTTTATTAACTGTTTTTACAAAACCTTAAATACTTTTCCATGCGAATAACAATTATTGAGTATTTGTAAGAATACAATTATCATGAGTATGTTGGGGTTTTGTATACAAAATTTGTTACCACCTGGTCAAGGAGTAACATTTCCACAAGTCGGGTCTGACAGTACCATGGATGTTAATTGATATGTCTTGGAAACAAATATAATTGCGAGATCGCCCTCAATACTGTACACTGGGTTTTACTTAAACTTGATTAAACTGGGATTCACTCACCAGTATTTCCCACTGACAAATGTTTTTAAAAACGCGTTTCAGGTAACAAACTGTGAAAGCCAAATAGAAGCCAGCTGGACAGCACTGAAGGCTTGGAAAAGTGGCAACAAAGTTACCTAAAATAAAATAGATGTTTTTACTTAATAAAATAGGATTTATTCCTATGAAAACGCGTGTACTTGAAACTTGGGATTTATCCCATGTGTTTAATGTTATGAAAATGTGGTATTTTACTCTGATCAAATATTTCATAACTACGGTCCTGATGAAAAATTCCGCTGCCAAATTAGACAATGCGAGATACCACCGAAACTGGCTCGCGGCCGCCCGTTCCCGGGGATCAGGGATCGGGGGTTGCGACAGAAGGTGGTATCAGAGCCATGCCACTGGTTCAAGCCAAATAAGTGTTCTGCTGACACTTAAGTTTTAAATTCCGTGTTAGGAAATAACTTATGTGATTATGTGTTTTATGTTATTTGACTATTTGTTAGTCTACAGTATGGGTAAGCAAAGAATTTCGGACATCTATCGTCAATTAGATAGTTTACCAAAAGATAAGGGAACCTCATTTCAACCAAATCCCTCAGGATACTCAGCAGATACTGAGGAAGGAATATTTATTCGTAAGGCACAGTCTGAAAAACCATTTACCACTAAGAAGAGAAATTGGATTATTAGCAAAAGTCGAGAGAAAATAAAGAAGTCACAACCAAAGGGAGCGATAATCAATCAGGAAATAAATGCACAAACTCAGGAAGCAGACAATAACCCACTAGGGGAAAATGAATTAGATAAACAATGGGTAAATCTCAATATGTTAGCCACTGCAGCAGTAAATGCTAACTTATATTAAATAGTTGAACCGCCAAACTAGTACCAGCACTCATGCCACCTATGAGCTAGAAACTTTAAAGGAACTTCGCTCATTAAATAACAACTTAGTAGAGACAGGAGATAGAATAAACTTTATATAAAAGCATGTTGAGCATAATACTCCTATAACCTAGATAGACTAAAATAAGTTATGGATTCATAATTACTAGTATATTTTGAATTCCAGTTGTAGTTGTAATAAATATATATATATCTATATAAGTCGCAATGTTCGCCGTTTTTAATCAATCTATTTTTATGATTGTACCCAAATATTTATACTAGAAATTTGTCTGTGATAATTAATACCACCTACTCAAATAATGTTATAATATACAACAAACTAAGTTAGTTGTTAACAAAGCAATCATGTTCATGACTTTCTTTTGGAACCAATCATTTCCTTTGGTGTAAATTACATATTGAAATATATGGTATAAAGCTTTAAACCTTCGTGGTTTTAATAATATTGTTTCAAAATAATTTATATATATAAAACCGAAGCTATTAAATTAACCGAAAGGATTTTAAGAATTTATAAAATTTAAAAGATTGCTTTAGTGGATCGAGCCAAAGCAAGTTTTGAAACCCAGGTGTACCAATTTACCACTCCATTTTATCCCTTCTGGTTTGTAACCAGTTGACCATAAGACATCATACTTTCATAGTTTTATGAAATAACTGATGTAGAGATTACTTGTAAAGATTTCTATAAAAATACTAAGCGATAAAATAAATGGTTAAATGAATATGATGGATATTCATGATTAAATAAAATCATTAATTTTTTTTTTTTGAGAATTGGGTTGGTTGGACTATGTAGAAAGGCCTAACTAAACGTTGAAAGCATTTCTACAAATCTTTAATATTAAGGTATGTTCAGAATAGATCTTATGCCTGGAAATAATTAATATCAGATTATAAGATTAACTAGTCATATTAGTTATAGGATTGTGTATCCTAAATTATAAAGAAAAATATTCGAGTCAGCTGGCTGATGTATAATAGCTAAATAATACAATATTAGTAAATGAGTTGAGTTGATGAATTGGATGTTAAACTTACCTTAAGTAGTCTCGAAGTTCTCATACTTTAAGAAGATTATAATGAAAATAAAAGAGATGAGATTGAATTGTGATTGGTTAAACTTAATATTAAAAGAATAATAATGGAGATGGAGATTCTCATAAAATAACTGTAGTAATAAAATATCAGTGATGTACCCTTGACACAAATAAATTTTATAAAGTCGTTTACGTGAATCTATAAAAGATCTATTTAGTTAAATACTTGAAAAATAGATCTCGAATATATACTTGGAAAAAGGGAGATCAAAACGTTGACGCTGAAAAGGATGATGTGGCTGAGGTAGCTGAACTAGTTGATCTGCAAAAAGGTAGTGTATCATTAGACGGATATAACACTCCTACAAACGAGCAAAATAAAGATCCTATAACACAACACACTTCTCCCTTTTCACCAATAACATCTTCGTTTGTCGCAGAAGTGAGCAAAGTTGTTGAAAAGGTTCAAAGTGAAAAGACACTAGAGACAAAATTCAACGTTTCAGGAATTGAAGCGGTGAACTTGTCAACAAGACTGGCCGACGCATCAACAGAGGAAAAACGTAAGGAAGTAACGCAGCCTGTTCAACGTCAGGGATCGCCAAGGCCGAAACGAACAATCAAGCTTCCGGAAGCACTGCGATCACCGTACGTCGAGCGGGCTGTCATGTTGAGAACCGTTCGTGATAAGGCTGAAGACACACTGGCTCGATGTATATTTTATGCAGTAGGAAACGTATGGTAAGAATCTGAATTGGACCTTAAAAATGTGTTTATGTAGTGTATTATACGTTATAAGTTTTGAACATATATTGAATTAGACATTCGTGTCGATGGTGTTTCGGTTTGTAGGGATATTTTGTTCAGCGACAACGGTATCGTGTCGATGATGAGGGGGCCTTTTGAGTCGATGATACCTGGTGTAACTATGCACGTGAATGTCATCAGTGCCTGGGCCGCATTGTTGAACTATGAAGAAAAAAAGAGGAGGATGGGGACAACCCCAAGATTATTCTTCAGCGCAGGAATGTTGGTAAGTTTAATTTCTGGAGATTATTAAGTGAAAACAGACCGTATCATGTGAGCATAGTGAATAACACCATGTATTATTTGTGTCTGCATAAATAACATCATAGGTCTGGAAACGATAAGACCATTGTTTAATTGTGTCTGCTTAAATAACACCATAGTTTGTTAAAAGTTTACGAATTTTTGATTACTGAAAACCTTCACAACTTGGTTTTTGTTTACCTGAAAAACACCACAGCTCGAAAAGCAAACCGTATCATGTGAGCATAGTTAATAACACCATGTATTATTTATGACTGCTTAAATAACACCATAGGTCTGGGAATAATAACACCATTGTTTATTTGTGTATACTTAAATGACACCATGATATGCTTGTGAATTCTTAACTTAACACCATAATTTGTTTTTTTTGTTTACCTGAAAAACACCACAGCTGAAAAAAGATTTCGCGTTGTCTGATGATGACCGATTAGCAGAATTTACGACAAACATGAATGTTTTGCTGGCTTCAACAGAACCAAAAGTATTTAAAGGCAACTTCGAGATGGTGTTTATACCTATGTTGACCGGGCAACATTACTATCTGTTGTTTTTCAACTTGAGAACAAGAGATGTCTTTATTATTGACAACGTAGAAGGTGCTGCGAGCTTAGAAATATACCACGGAAATGTGGAGAAGATGGTAAGTTTGTGAATGTTTATATTTATGTGGCTACCGTAACAAAAAAAATTATTTCTTAACATCAATAATGTGTAGCTGCAGATAAGTACATTTTGTCGGTATCTAAGACCGATGCATCCAAAAATCGCCTCACAGCTAAGGAATACACAACCAGTTCGACTGGTGTTGCCATGGCAAACACTTTACAATGGCATCGACTGTGGTATTTTCCTTATGCGGCATATGGAAACTTACACTGGTAATCGCGTTTAAATTTCTGTTTATTAAAAAAATAATTAAAATACATGTACACGAAATATGAACAATTCTGATGGTTTGGTATTGAATAGGAACACACGTTGGACATTGGATGTGTGGTTTATCAAATGAGAGGGACGTTACTGGCGAGGTGTTGCCTGATCAAGCACGCGAAATCGTGGATCTGCGTAAGAAGTACCTCTCAAAAATGCTCCTAAGCGACGTGAACACGGAACGGGGCCAAGTGGAACGAGAAGTACAAGAATACGCACTTTTGGACGAGGATGATAGTTTGAGAATGGAAGACAATGCAATCGATCGGATTGCTGAAAGGTTGGGAGCTGCCGTGTAGGTGGACAACAGAACAAGTTAAACTTTTTGTTAATAGACAAAAACATTTTGGGAAATATAGATTATAGGATGTGTTAGCGTTTTGGAAAAGTTGTGATTATGGTATAATTTGACTATGTAAAGCCTGATTACAATCGTAAGTTGTTTCTGTTTTACACCTTTTTTATTCTGGTGTTTTAATGAATTTATATTGCGATTTCCGTCACAAAAAGAATGCGTATTGAGCAGATGTTTTTTTACAAAGTAAATGATGTTCATGTTAATGATGTATAAAAAACATACCAACTCCTTTACACAAACAAGACACTATTGGCAAGTAAATAACACAATAAAGCTACACATACATAAATAAACAACATGAACATATGAACACCATTAATAACACCCAGAACAAAAAATAACACCACAGGTTAACGAAATAAAAAAAAAATTATGTACAGACAAATAACACCATTAACCTGGCAGCATACATAATAAAACACCCTGAACAAAAATTAACACCACTGGTTAACAATAAATTTATGAGGGAGGACAAATAACACTATTCAACTTGCAACATACATAATAAAACACCCTGAACAACAAATAACACCATTGGTTAACAAAACAAACATATTTAACAGAAACAATATATAAAACATTGTCACCGGTAATATGAAATTCGAACAAAAGCAAACAAAATAAAACCATGAGTTTATGCGAATCCGAAAAACGATAAAAAACCTAACAATGTACGAAATAAGAATAAAGTACGTTAAAGATAACGGAATTTTTAGACATCTCTAAATAACTTACTACTCCTCTTCCCCATCCTCCTCGTCTAATGCATCCTCATCTTGTTCATCCATATCTTCTTCAACTTCCTTCCATTCATCTTCCTCCTCGTCAACTTCATCAGCTTCTTCACCGTCATCCTCGGCCATAGCTTGTTTTTTAGTCCGGGTAGGGTTTTTGCAAGTACGTCTGTTATGCCCATATCTAAAACAGTTTTGACACTGACGGCTCTTTTTACCCAACTGACTTAATGCAATTTCACGTTTGGACTTCATCCGTTTAGTCTTACTCATACCTTTGAATCTTGTTCCAATGGGAATACGAACGGTTGCATCTGATGGTTTTGTGTTACCAGTAATTTCGGCAAACCTTTCACGACGGCTCTTAGGTGGAGCATTGACGACCGACTCATCCACAGTTTTGAAATAGTTAACAACATGATCCCTGAAAGAGCATAGCGCATCAAAGTTGGTGACAAGCTTTTTAATAACCGACTCTGTAGAATATGTGATCTCACGTACAACACGGTTAACTTCATTATAACGATCCTCAGTCTCATTGATACCTAGAATAGCACCAGGGGCACTATTTGGAACAGCCTCCGTAGTCCAACGTCGTAATATATAGCGTTGTGGAAACTCCCTAATGCATCCTTAGCACACAAAAGATGTGTAAGCACAACAACCCAAACTGTTCGAATCTTTTGCATGTACAATACACAGTCATGTCGTCCTCCCGCATCATAACCTATAAAACACCATTAGAAATTTAGAAGTTTTCATAAATAACACTACAAAACACCATATGCAACTGGAAATCGGCAAGAGCTATAAAATTTTCAAAAATAACACTACAAAACATCATGTGTATACCTCGAAGAAAGTAGTGCATGGTTGTTCCCAGTCCTTCACAAAAAACTTAATGAAGTCAACCATGTTTTCCCACTTTCCGATAGCACATCTGTGTATACCGTTTTGTATCTCCAACTGCTGGTCAAAAAATATAGTGCGTGTGTATATCCTTGACTCTTGATCCTCCAAAACAAAGTCTTCAACCCATATTTCAGCGTTGGTATTTCTGGTGTCATGGTCATTCTTCCTGTGCTCATGTCTCTGAGCTTCAATAGCAGAATCAAAATGCCCGAGAAATTCGACAAGTGTGCAACCCGGGTTACAGAACTGTCCAAAGAAATGGTTCTCACTCTCTGAACGAGAAGAGGTACGCATAAGCCCGGACATGACCTCCTCACGATAATAAGTCGGTATCCAAGTATCCCTGATTTGATAAAGTGACTACAACCACTCATGATCAACCAAGTTAAAATCGTTCATTATGGTAGCCCACTCACTTTCAAACTTAACAGGAAGAATTGAATCGGTCCACACAATGGCACACAGCCTCTTTTTGAAATCTGTATTATTGCAGATTGTAGCACCAACCTAAAACACCATTGAATAACATATAACATAATAATCACCAAAAAGTATGTAAAAAGTAGAAAGAAAGGTTAAAAGGATGAACAACTAAACACCTTAGCAGAAAGCTTGTCCATGATGTGCCACATGCATAGCCTATGTCTACTCTCGGGCCATGTATCTTCAATAGCCTTCTTCATGGCTGGGTCTTGGTCGGTGACAATCACCGGAAGGGCACGGCCAAATGCTTCACGAAACACATTTAGCAGCCAACTGTAAGTTTCAGCCGTTTCGTTTCGTTTCGTTTCCTATTATAGCGGCACCAAGAGTAACGTTGCGATTGTGGTTGTCGATACCGGTAAATGGAACAAACATCATGTTGTACCTGAAAAACAAATATGGAATAAAAACACCATAAAACTGAATGACATATACTTAAGAAAATAAGCTGTAAAACTCAAAATAAATATAATAGTTACCAAACTTACTTGTTACGACGATATGTGGCATCAAATGAAACAACGTCCCCAAACACCGAAAAATTCCTTTTGGCATCTTCATCTGCCCAAAACAAACCCGTTAAAACCCCATATTCCGCTGTTATATACTCCATTGAAAAGTTTGGCATGTACTCTTTCTTCCTCATAAGCCGTTTAATCATCATATCAGCATCAAACTCAGATATATACCTGTTCAGGTCTCGCTTGAAATTTTTAAAATCGTTTTTGGTTGCCCCAACCTTGTCAAACCCACCATACAATGTCCTCATGATATTAAACGCTTTGACATGTCTAATGTTCAAGGCGCTCAACGCGTTAGCAGCTTGCTCTTGCATATAGTTCATACCTCGGTTAGCGGGGAGTAAAGGCCTATCTTCCTCAACAACAAAAAAGTGATTATGTGCCTCCTTGAAAGAATATACCTCGTAGCGATTCGAAGGCGCTAACTTTACACACATACGTGCTTCGCACCGCGTCCTTATAGAAGGAACACGTCGAACAGATTTCCTCTTTGACCCATTATTTGAGGTGTCAATCTCTTTAGATGTATCGACCGCCTTAAAAGGTTTAGTCCCCTCCTTTGAGCAAACGAACCATTTAGATTTTATAACACCCTGATGCGTGTATTGAGAAGACTTCCTGACAGTGAAGCCTGAAACCATTGCATACTTCTGATAAAAGAGGAATGCGTTGTTCACCGTATCAAAGGTCATCTTATCCTTCGGCTTAAGCGATTCATCTACCTCCGGTAAATAAGTCCTCTTACCGGAGTTTGGAGACAGATGTAGTTTCCCAAGCGGCTGATAGGTTTGAAAGCCTGCGAAAAAAATTAAATTGAATGATTCTACTGTAAAAAAACAATACAACATAATACGTATAAAATAACACCACAAAACCTCAAATCAACTCTATGAAAATCAACTGTTATAAAAAACACCATCTGTTTAGATGAAAAAAACACCATGTACGTATAAAAACACTGTAAGGAACATCACATGCAAAAAAAAACACCATGACTCATCATCAACTGATATAAAAAACACATACCAGCTTCAACTTCGCTAACATACATAAAAACACCATGCACATATAAAAACACCCTAAACGGGTTACACGTGGTGTCATCACAAAATATTACGTATAGTAAAGTAACACACATGGAAAAACACCATACAGTGTACCAGAGTAAAAACACCACAACTAATATGCAAAAACACCCATGCAAAAAAACACACCATACAGAGTTACGAACTGGTGTTCATGAAAATTCCAATAAAAATAACAGATGATTGAAAAATTGACAATTACAATTAAACGAACAATGTTCTTGAATATTGATTACAATTACATAATAAGCTGCGGATCAAACATACAGAATTACCTTGATCGTCGTTCTCCATGAAGAAATAAAGTATGAATCAAATTAACGATTGTATGCGTATGCAAACTGTATGCGTGATCAAATAAGAAATTGAATGCGATTTTATAATGATTAAGAGATCGAGATAATTTAAAGATTTAGATGAATCTGATAATATAATCAAAAATCGAATTCCCTAAAAAAACTCAGAAAAATCGGTTACAAAGATTTGATCCTTAATTAGGTTTATTGGTATAATTACTAATATAACCCTGATCTAATGAAATTAATATGGAATGATCTAATGGCTTAGATTCTTTCTCACATTTCTCACACTTTAGGCCTTTTTTACAGGATCCTTTACCTATATATATATATATATATATATATATAGGATCAAGAGTGAAGATTATGTATATATATTTCGTTAGGGGAAGGTTCATTGGAGGAACATTAAAAAAGTGAGGAACAGCGGAGAACCGATCCAAACGAACTCCGATTGAACTCATTCCAGCGGCGTTGGAATCTGCTCGTCGAACCCTAACTAAGTTCTCTTAACCCTAAACCCTAAATCCTAACTCTTAAACTCTAAACCCTAAAGCTAAAAAATAAGGCTAAAACCTAAGCTAAACCGTAAAATCTAAACTATAAACCCTAAAAGCTAAACCCTAAACCCTGAAGCTAAACCCTAAAAGTCAAACCCTAATATATTTAGGGTTTAGGGGTTATGATTTAGGGTTTAGGGTTAAGAGATCCTAGTTAGGGTTCGACAAGTCGGTTCCAATGCCGTTGGAATAAGTCCAATCGCAGTTCGTTTGAGTCGGTTCCCCACTATTCTCCATTTTTTTAGTATTCCCCAATGAACCTCACACTATTTCGCTAAAACTCAATAATAAAACTTCCTTTAAAAATATTAATGTGCTGATGAGATAACCGAAATCATACTCATAACCCCAGAGAAAATACCAGAATGTATATATGTTATTATTTCCAACCTTAAATTCATGTATTTTCACGTGAACTATGAATGATCATGTCTCCCGGTGAAGGTCTACACCAGAATTGATTCAAGACATGTTTCATGGCGGTCAAAGGTCAACCAAAGAAGGTTTAGGATCAAGCATGATGTGTCCCAAGATTACAACTCTTATCAACGGTGAACTTCTTTCAAAGTCTAGAAAGTCAAAATCGATGATTGGTCAACTCAAATAACAAATCACCAAACCCTAAGCATCACATGTTTGAGTTTTTTTACTGTTTTTTAACATGGGATTTGTCGAAGGAGGTATCGGTCGAGTGGTTTTTGTGCCCCCAATGGCCAAATCTTCACACTACTTAACTCATGTGTAATAAATATATGTCACAAGCATATCGGTTCAGTCGATACAAATTACCATGTATATTTAACTTATTAAGCTTTCCATTTTTATCAAGTTTTTTTATAAGTAACGAGAGATCGTGCCGTTCCAACCTAGGGCTGTTCACAAGTCGAACAGAACCGATCAGAACTTTGCTCGTGCTCGATTCGTTTACAAACCGAACCGAATCGAACCGAGCGTTTTTTGCAACCGAGCCAAAGTCGAACGAGCGCATTTCGATCCGAGTATTTTTCGAATGAACGTCGAGCGAGTATCGAGCGTCGCATAACAAATACAAAAGTGACGATGGAGTTGTTAGTTTTTAGAGTAAAGTGCAATTTCCGCCCCTAAGGTTTCGTCCAATTAGATGATAAGTATAAATTTACTAAGTAAAAAGGAATAAAAAGAACACTCAACTAGTTCTACTGAGATCATCTAAGCGGAAAGATAAATCGTCGACCGATTGAAGCAGACCTTTGATCTATGAGAAGTTTGAAATCGAATGAAACGATTGAAGCAAAACCTTAGGGGGAGTCTTGACGATTGAGAATTCGAATTATGATGGTTGATGCAGGGTTTTAATTAGAATTATATACTTTTAAATTGAATGACGCGTTGACACTTGAGTATCGGTGTTTTGACATTTTGACTCAATTACTCTGGATTATTGGGCAATGGACTATTGGTATCGGTCTTCAATTCTATAATTAAATGAGCTCTAGTTGGATACTTGACCAAACATTATTAATGTGCGCCTCTAGTTATTTTATTTATATATATAGTGGAGAGTTCAAATGAGAAGATTTTTTTTGTAAGAATAAAAAAGAAGAAATTTCAACCAATAAAAATGTTTCATTACTTCATTTAATTTGTGTATTTAATATTAGTATAATGATATATTGGTAAACTTTGAAGGATCATTAATTGGTAGTTTTCCATTTTAATAGCTAACTATATTAAATTTGTAACTTATTTTCAAAATAACATATTTTTTCAAAAAAAAGAAAAAATATATAATTTAAAGTGTAGCATAAATTACGAGGTGTGTAGGATGAATTACGAGCTGTGTAGGATAAATTTTAATATCTGTAGGATAAATTTCAAAACGTGTAGGATAAATTTTGATGTGTATAAGCAAAAATTTAAGTGTGAAAAACTATTTAATGTTTTTACACTTGTATCCTTTGTTCTTTTTCTTCTTAATTTAATTTTCTTCTCAAATGAACCTTCCCCTATATATATATATATATATATATATATATATATATATATATATATATATATATGTGTGTGTGTGTGTATGTAAATAATTCAAGCCAACCGAGCTGAACCGAACTGAGAGACCCTTGCTCATGCTCGGTTCGTTTCAAACCAAACCGATCCGAACCGAGCGACTTTTTCAATCGAGATAAATCTAATGAGCAAATTCCGAACAATTTTCAATCGAGCATCGAACGAGTCTCGAGCGTCGAGCAATTTGAACAGCTCTATTCCAAACTTTTTGGAGGCTAAGGCGAAATGAAATTTGGGGGCCCTTTTTCCTTATTTGATTATCATAAACGATACTCCTTTATACGTATTTGAAACCAAGCAAAAATCTAACACAATTTTAACAAATAGTGATTTGCTTGTATAAGAAATCAAACATATCTAAAACAATAAGCTTGCACTAATATTAATAGTTAGCATATTAATTTTCTTTTAAATATGGGTCTTGTTTCTTCGGAGACCCTAGGCACAAGCCTAGATTACTGTCCGGCCCTGCGAGATATTATTATGTAAATGTATGACGAGTCAGTGTCACTTGATTGCTGAATACCAGTATACGAATATAATATATAAAAAACAACGGGTCGTCCCACCTTTTTGTTACATAGACGATTGCTTTGGCCCCCAAAGGTTAAATCTTCGGGTTACCTCCAAGAAATAAATCATTGATCCGTCATTGGTGTAGATCCCAATTTTACTTTTATTTTACATGTATTTTTTTTAATTCTCAATCATCTATTTACTTTTATCTACTTATTAATTTTTTTCTTCTTGTCTTAGCCTCTTTAACATATTTTGATCTGCAGTATGTGTTCCATAATTTTATAAACTTATTTGATACAAATATACTGATATAGTGATATTAAAAACATGGTATATATACTGTTGATAATATCAAAGTACCAATATCTAATTTTAAATTTTGGTTTATGGAAGAGTTGCTGGAAGTTTCGTATTCTAACTAATTTTTTATATTTCACATATGGTAAGTAAACATTGACATATGGTATACTTAATAAATCATTATATAGTTATTAACTTTGTTTTATGCAAATATGTTATAATATTGATTCCAAATTTCGCTTTTTGATGTTTGCTCAGTGACTAACGATATAATCGTTGTTAATAATTCGAGCCTTGGCCGATCCCGTATGACCCAACTTGATCCACTTGTTTTGCTAGGCTTAAGTGACCATAAAAGCGTAACAATTTTGGAGTTTACTTTCAGCCTCCAAAAAGGTTAGGCTGGCCTTTACAAGTATCGAACACTATGCATCAGATAACCTTTTTTAACATATAATTTATTTTTTTACCACCTATGTAGATCCGACGGTGCTTGTAATGATGTGAGATTGGATGCTTATTGGCTAAGTATCCATGGTATGTTGATTCTTGTTGATAGAAAGTAAAAAAAGGCAATTTTGAAAAGAATGTGTACCCAATGCATTAATGAGGTACACAATCAAAACTAGACAAAAATGATAACGTTTCCTTTTTGGTACACATAAATGCACAAAAGAAATAGAGATAATGTTAGTTCTGTTGCTCTTGAAACATAAAAGGTATTTAATGAACAAACTCACCTAAGGTTATGAGGTGTAGTTGGAGCCCCATGGGGCTTTATCAAGTCCACCTAGGATCCGCATCACCTATGGAGCCCCTCTTTAATTTATATGGTGTGGATAGAGCCCCCTATTAAACAAAATAAAAAAAAATTTTTGATTGGTTTAAAACTAGTGGGCCCCACCTAAATATGTGCATATGGGCGCTACCACTAGTTACCACAATGGAGCCCAAGCCATGACCCCCCCCCCCCCCCCCCCTCTTCACTTGGAGGGTGTGGTGATGGAGCCCATATGGGCGCTATACATGGTGAGGTGGCGGTGATAGAGCCCCCACACCCTCCAGCCTAAGGATAATCTTACAATATGACGCTCCAACTTTGTTTACCTCTAAAACTTGCATAATCTTAATAGTGAATCACTGATTTTTCTGTTTATCCTTATAAACCGAGTAGAGCACTCACATTAGAGTCTCTAAAACTCATTTTCTCTATAAATATAAAGAAAAAACAGAGAAAACACTAAAACATTCCTCTATTGGAATCTATAATATAGAAAAATTTAATAAAAACAATGGTGTAACGCCCCAAAACCCAAATTTTTATACACTAGTATGTTTTATCGTTAAAAAGGCATGAAACAAAATAACCGAGCTATGTAATTTAGTTAGGATACAAGTTAATTAGAATGGGATGGAGTTTAGGACAAATGAGACCATGTTGCAAACATGAGCGACTGAACTTGTATGTTTAGGTGGAGGTTTCTACAAAAGAGAAACCTCTGGATCATTTTGTGTGGGTATCGACATATGCAAGAGGCAAAAGAGAGCTCACCCAAATCACACAAATTCATAAATTGAAGGCAAGATGGAAGCTAAAGAGAATGCATGAAGAAGGAATTGTGATCATCTTTGGATGACAACCATGAGGTAAGTTATAGCTTTTGATTTGATGATGGGTTTTGCTAGTAATAATCGTTAAGGAAGATATGGGAATACTTCTTGATTTTGATAAAAATCTATGTATGAATTACGTGGAAATTGTTGAATTAGATGAAATGAATTCTAATTTTGTGGGAATTTAACATGTTGAAGAAAGTCCATGGTGACTAGTTGTGAGAATCCTCACATGGATGTAACCCATATGGCCATATGTATGTTTAGTCAAGAGGATGGGTAGGTTGAAAAAAACTAGAGATTTTGCTATGTTCGATGTCTATGTGTGAATGATACTCGATGATTAGTAAGAAGACTTGACGATTTATGTTATGAACTAGAAAGATTAGGCATTAACTACTTGTACATTGTGCCTTAAATTGTATACGCACGTCAAGTGTTTGATGAAATGCCTAGATGACAAGAATGTGAATGCGATTACATAAAAGTGTAGGGATCATGTTAAGATCGATAGAAGCATGGAAGGCTAACGGGTCAAAAGGAGGCAAGGAAGTGGATATGAATACGGACGCTTAAGGTAAGTGATTTTCGAATTTACTTCTTCTATTATATATGAAGCTTGGTATAAGTGAATATAGAGAATCACATAAAGAGATATGGGTAAGGGTAAGTACCATGGTAAATATTGTCGTGGCAAGTCGTATGTAGTTGTTATGTTTGAAATTACACGGTAGAAGTAAACGGATCAAAACGTAGAAAGTAATGTGTCAAAGAATGGAAATTGGATGTCGGGGCATGGGGTTTAGTGTTAGGTGGATTTGGGGGTTTGAGTGTTGTCACTTCACGTTTTCGAACTCTCGGGATGCGTGAGTGGAGGTTAGAATGGACAAAAACCCAAGATTTGGAAATTCAGCGTCAAAGAAATAGGAAACGCGTGGCCGACGCCAAGGAAATCTGGTTGCCTCTGACGTGCTATGGCACTACCTACGGGGTTTTCCGAGCAACGCGACGCGTTGACGACGGTCCAGGGCCACGTCGGCAACACAACTCTTATTTCCAATTCTCCGTTTTCTCCATTTCGTGTACCCGGTTGATCCCGATTGCCTCCCGATGTTCCGTTAAGCTTCCGAAATGCACCTTAACTTTGCCGAAGAGTTTAGGCGAGGTATGATGAGTATGAAACTTTTATATGAGTACGTATGGAAAGGAAATAGTATTCAAGCATGTTTATAAATGGAAAATGGTGTGCCTAACAAATTATGTTACTTGAAGGAATAAAGTGACTGTGTTTGTACAGGTGCATGTAGGTATGAATTCATAGTGTGTGTGTCTGCGGTACGAACTTACATAGAGTATATGTGTAAGGGACACGTATGTATGTCTTTGAATATATGAATGTGTATACACAAGATGTAGTTTATTGAATGTAGGTTAATGAGTTGTGCTAAGTGAAATCATAGGTTTCATTATGTTTAAGTGTACATGTTGCTAACCGTGTTATCCTTGAGAAGGAAATGAAAATTCTATGCTACCGTAGGGCTCAGGAGTGTTGAAGCCCGAATGTAGTGGATGAATGAGGAAGGATAATTGAATGAAATAACTTATGTCGCCGGAATGCTATATGGTCTTTTAGTTTCATGTTTATAGTATATGTAAGATGTCACCATATACTAATGTGTGGGTTGTTTATGGTGACCGAAGGTTACCCAAACCATTATTATCATCACCAAGGAAAAAAGGGTGGAGGTCAAGCTAAAGAGCATGTATTGTACGGAAAGGTCGCCACATAGTTTGTATTCAAATGTTATAATCGTTATATTAGTTATGAGTGAATGATGTAATTGTTTTAAAGAAGTCATATTAAATGGTTTCCAAACGTGTTAGTTCATTTGTAAAGAAAGAAATTTTATGGCTCGTATTTTTCCGCTGCGACTTTTCGCTTAAAACGTATTTGGGTCTTACAAATAGTGACCCTCTATATGTAGAGGGTGGCTATTCATTAATCTATATAACTATGTGAGTGTATAAACCTGAAATAAAGCAATAAAATAAGTGTTTATGAGTAATATAGAGATAGAGATGAAGAATTGGGTGTGAAAGATTTTTTAAAATAAATGAAGTTTAGAGAAAATGTGTTTTTAGTTAAATTGTACAAATGAAGAAAGATACTTGGATGAGAATGCCCTAAAAAGAAGTTGATTAATCATACTCCGTTACCGTTAAAAGGAGAGATGCGTGAGTGTATAGAATTCTGATTAATTAGCAAGTGGAGATATACACTGGAAAGAAAAATGTTAAAGGAAATCATATAGGAAATCCCATTCGTACCATATCGACACGCATGACATTGCTCCACGGGAAAGAGGCAATATGACTAAAACATGGTGGATACGCCTCTGGTACTTCCTATATATAAGTGTTTTAGCCATATTATCAAACTTTCATTGAAAGGTGCCATGTAACATGTCCCTTATTATTTCCAATACTTAACAATTTTCCAAAACACACACATCTCATTTGAATAGCCATCTGATCGAATGGCCATCCGTCCGGATGACCATCCGACCGGATGACTTGGCATCTATGCTACAACGAAAACTTCAAATTTTCAAAACGATTTTACAAACACCCACAACTCATTCGGATGACCATCCGTCCGGATGACCATCCGTTTGGATGGGTTATACTCATTCGACCGGACCACCATTCGATACACTAATACATTCGACACTCTGTTTACACGCTGTTCAACGCTTACGCTACTATTCTATGCTCAGGCTAACTCAATGTACTCCTTTCAAGTCCAACCCAGATTGTGTTTACTTGCTAAACACACACAGTGAGTATACTCGAACCCTTTTTTGCTTAATGCACTTTTGGGTGTTACATACGTTCTATATCAACACACAACGCACACAATACTCAAACTCTTTTATATACTCTAACCGCTCTCGCATGCTATACGTGATTCGATAAATGCTTGTATGTTATGTTTACACAGTGACTGTTTTGCCTGACACCTTAGCAACGATAGTACTATAGTTGGAGTCACACCCGAAGGGGTCTAGTTAAGGGTAACACGCCCGGTTGGGAACCCCATCGCAATCATCGAGTGACTTAGCTGTAGTATTTGTCTTATGAGTATATATGTTGTGTATCTCGTTTATGTATGTGGACATTCGCATCGCTTTTTATCTACTATGCTATTTTATCAAACATGTATACTCGCCAATACATTTTTGTATTAACATTATTTTAACGTATGTTCTAGGTTAAACGCAGATTACCACGAAACAAGCTAGGAAGTCTAGAAACTCACCTAAAAATCTAGGTTGTCGGATTTGTATTGTTTGAGAGATATGAAATATGTGACAACTTATGTGATGTATTTGTTTATTAGTATGGGATAATGAACTTGTTAAATATTGTCACAATTTAGTTGTTATGGATTCTCTTGAGCAATCTGATTCGCCTAGGGCCGATCCCCGATGATTCCGCCATCGGTTGGGGTGTGACAATTAAGGTCCTTAATTCACGACCGACTCCCCGAGTACGGTGTGAGGTTTGTTAAACCTAATAGCGCTATTAACTAATACCCCGTTGTCTCCCAGACAACTAGCTCGGTAATAAGTAGGGACTTACATGATAGAAATTGAGTTTATTAACTGACAACGAAATTAAACTATGACATTTATTAAACAGTATTCCTCCCAGGAATAATGGTTTGCCCCCCGGGACGCATGCTTATGGAAGAGTAGCGAACTCACCTTAGTTTGCTCGGTATATGTTAACGTGCTTTTACGTGTTAATAAAGTGTTAGGTCCGTTACACACGACCTAATGTACAATGAGTGTAAGTATGTATACATGTAGGGTTTAGCAATACCTTAAGTGTCCAAACAACCAAGTGTTTACTGTGATCAGATTAACAAGTTTCACATATAGTAACACACATTGGATTTCTCTAGTTGGTGACATGTTGTTGTGTAATTTGAGAAACACGGACATCAAGTAACTCAGACATATATAAAACACGTATCTCGGACTCCCAAACACATCATCAAACATACATATATAAACTCGGAACCACGTGTTGATAATTCGGAATCAAGTGTATAAAAACTCGGACCTCCCATAACCCATATACAAAACTTCGGACAACCCTTGAATCCACGTAAGCTCGGAAATCAACAGTTAAACTCGGAGGCCCCTTTTTTGTTTAAACAAAACTCGGACACATTATCATCAACACAACTCGGACAATAATCATCATCACAAACTCGAACACTCATAAAAACAAACTTGGAATTCATGTGCCAAACTCGGAACTATCAAAACTCGGATTAATCATCATATATTCGGACTTATATGTAAAACACATAAACAAACCTCGGAATCAACATATAACCCCGGAATAACATGAAATCAAGAAACTCGGAACACCAAAAACATACTCGGACTTATATATATATATATATATATATATATATATATAGGGGACCGCTAAAATGAGAACCACCTCGAGTTGTAAGAACCGTGAGAACTACACCGTACGGGGCGAGGTGGACCAATTTTTTTTTCATAAACGTAGATGTGTGTATTATAAACACATTTGTAAAAAAAAATCAAAAAAAAATATCGTGTTTGTAGTTTTGAGCACCACAAGTTTGTGTTTACGGGTACCGTAAATCCTACCGGAAAATTTACGGTACCCGTAAACACACACTTGTGGTGCTCAAAAACTTTTTTTTTTTTGAATTTTTTTTACAAATGTGTTTATAATACATGCATCTACGTTTGTGAAAAAAAATTTTGGTCCACCTCGCCCCGTACGGTGTAGTTCTCACGGTTCTTACAACTCGAGGTGGTTCTCATTTTAGCGTAATCCTATATATATATATATATATATATATATATGGAACACATATGTAAACAAACTCAGACAAGTGTGAAACCCGAAATCATTATAAAACTCGGACAATATATATACAACTTGGACTTTGTGACTTCACAAAGTCGGACCAAAGTTATTCCCGGACGCACAGTAACACAGAGTAAAAACATAAATCGCAACTTTTCAATGTAACAGTTACAGTTCTACGATCAAAACCTAATCTCAACAATGTTACCAATCAATTCAACAGTTTTGCAGTTCTGTTATACCAATAGCATCTCTAATATCTTACCAACAATTACACATTCATTCACAAGCAATTACACATTCATTCATAAACAATTACATATTCATCAGGCATGATCAACTAAACACAGATCAATTGTTTGGATATCTAGGGTTTTGCGTGAAATCAAAAAAACAAATATATCAGTGTATAACATAAAGCATTACCTTAGATTCGATCTAGAGTTTGATCTTGATGAATTGAAAGATCAGAATTGTGTGTGTGAGATTTGTGTAGCATAAAATGATCAGGGAAAATCATCTGTCGTATGATTGAGATTATGGGGAGTTTTAGGGTTGCAGTGTTTTATTATAATTTCCATATTAGTCATAAACACCCTTAACTATATAACTTTCACACAAAAGCACATAACATCTTGCAGTTTGCAGTTAAAACACATAATTCACGTATTTGTCATGCAACGTATAAGTTTCGTATAAACCGTCTGTTTATAATTATTATTCGAGTTAGTCACCAATGTTCGAGAATTCACTTATGTGTGTGTGTTTCGGTTATTCCCCGAATTACCAATGTAGACTCATTTAACTAACCCTAGTTAAATGCAGTGCTATGAATGTATGTCTAAACTAACTGTGGTTAGGTTAGAGTATGAACTTGAATTGCAAGTTGTCACATCATCCCCAAGTTGAAAGAAATTTCGCCCGAAATTTGGTAAGCAGTCACAGAAGAGTGAAAGGATAAATTAAGATGACTGTGGGTTTTCCCCGGGTACCACATGATTGGCTCCTTGTCTCCCTACGAGTTGACAGACTAGAATCAGTTACTTAGGGAGCTCAGACAGAAGGTTGTGACAGAGGCGAACGATGTGTGGAAATGGAAACTTGATTACGGGAACGTAGATTTCTTGGTTAATCAGGTGAGCAGAAGTTTGGAAGATTGGAGGTACCAGAACGGGTCAGAAACTAATTTTAATTAGGAAAGGTTTGTTGTTCCCAAAGTTAATTATTTCGCGTGGAGAGCGGTTGACAGGAAGATACCAACTACTTCGGGTCTTGCTTCCAGAAACGTTTACATCAACGACGGGATGTGCCCGATGTGCGGCCTAGGAGTCGAGACAGTGGATCACCTGTTAGTAGAATGCTCAGTGGCTAAGTCTATAAGGTGGATGCTTTGTGTGTGGCTAAAGGTTTTGTATCCTTCGTCTATCAATTCGGTTGCGCAAATATTGTGTTATGGGCAGAACCAAGATGAGGGGAGAAAGATGAAACGGGTCATTTACTCGGTGTTTTTATTGACCCTTTGGAAGATCTGGAAGAACAGGAATGAGAGAGTGTTAGGGCAGAAGTGTGTGGCTGCTACAATGGTTTTGGATAGTATCAAAGAAGAATCCTTCTTGTGGCTAGTGAAAAGTGGTAGAATGGCAGGCCTTACTATGGAGTGCTGGAGCAACTTTGAAAATTTGGACTTTGGTTAGATAGATTGGTTGTCTCCTATATGGCGTGTTTCCTTTATGGCTCTGTTTGGTGTGTCGACGCTCTTAGCTACTGGCTAAGGGCTTGTTTTGTATGTTTGCGCTTGTTTTGGAATGAAGTTTCGTTGTGTTGGAACTTTTGAGATCGTTCATACTTGTACTGGATTAGTTTTATAGTTGTTTGTAGCTAATTTACTAGTATAGGGGCTTATTTTGTAAATTCATGAAACTTGATATCCTGACTTGGTGTAGTTAAGATTCCAACAAATTTATAAATTTGCTGGGAAGTCAGGCACTATATATAGCCCAAGCATTGTAACCTAGCCAAGCTTTTGGCTCTTTGGTGAATGAAGTGTTGTTTACATTAAATCTTGTGTTTGTGTGCTCAAATCAGTATTCCAAGGTGCTTTAGTGATTCATATACTTGTTTGGATTCAATACAACACTTGTTGTATTCATCAACCCTTTAGCTTCATCTTCATTCTTGATTGTTCTTAACTTTTTCATAGTTCAAACACTTAATCAATAGGTGTTTTGGACTAAAACAACCAACCACTGTGATCCGGATAGATATTGGGATATACAATTTGGTATTAGAGCCTTTGTGCTCTTGGTTGTTGTGTTTTTGTTAAGATTTTTCAAAGTTTTGAAGGTTTTTCAAAGTTTCAAGGTTTTTCAAATTTTTGGACTTAAAATGGTTTGATTTGGTGTGTTTAATCGATAGGTTGTTGTTAATCTGTGATTAGGGAGTCATTTTGGACATTTTGATGCATCAAAACATGGTTTTTGAGTCGTTTTTGAGTGATTAGAGGGTTTTAGTTCGTGTTAAACCCTCTGGTCAGCGAAATTAGTTGAATAGAGCGAAGATTTTTTGAATACAGCGAAATTAATTTTGAATATAGCGAAGAAACTTTTGAAGCTAGCGAAGAAGCGCTTGAATAGAGCGAACAATCTTCGAAATTATCGCATAATCGCCAACTTCGCCGACTAAAACTCGAGCGAAATTGTTGATTGCCAGCGAAATAGTGCCAAATGACCCTTTAGCGAAATTATCGAAGGCGACTTCGAGAACTGCGATATCGAACCACAACGTTCATATCGCGGTATTCGGCGAAACTAGCCAATCTAACGTGTGTGCTATTTGTGTCAACGGATTAGCTGGTTCGCTCGTGCAGGATATCTTCGTGTACCCGGCGAAGACAGGAGACCAGAGAAGATTTCCGGCGAATTTGTGCTCCAGCAGTATTTCCAGCGAATTTATCATCTGATCAGCTTTCCTTTGTCAAAAACAACCCAAGATGTCGTTGAATCAGCTAAGTCCAATTGCTCAAGCGGAACTTGAGACCGGAACCACTACTAGGCCACCAAAGTTGAAAGGAGCTGAAGACTTCAGTACTTGGAAGACTCGTATCCAGTCGTTCTTCGAATACACAGACTACAATCTGTGGCTCTCAGTCACCGCTGGACCCCACATTCCAACGGTGGTTCGAAACAATGCGGTTGTTCCTAACAATGACCCCACAACCTTCACTGACGAAGACAAGGCCCTAGTCCAACGTGATCATCGTGCACATACCGCATTAACCATGGCTTTGTCAACCGATGACTGCAACATGTTTGAAGAACACCGAACTACAAATGCACTCTGGAATGCATTGATTGAGTATTATGAGGGAAATGAAGAGCTAATTGAAAGTAAGAGAGACATTGTGCCGAAGCAATACGACATGTTCTGTGGAGTTCGTGGAGAAAGTCTGTCTGATCACATCAGTCGTTTTCTGAATATGATGACCAAAATGAAGAAGGCAGGAAATCCAGTCACAAACCGTGCTGCCATCAAGAAGCTGATGGATTCACTTCCTAAGGAATGGAGTTTGCAATGCATGATGATCAAGAAGGACTTCCTCAATAATCCAAATCCTGTCACTCTGTCAGACTTAATTAACACTCTAAGAGCCTTTGAAATGGATGTCAACAAACGAGAAATGAACACTGCTGGCTACACTCCAAAAACCAATCAAACTTCTACTGGATTGAAGAATGTGGCATTCCTTGCTTCAGGTGGCATCTGTCAACAAGCTTCTGACATGATCTATGCTAATGCTTTCGCAAGCGCATCAAAAGCTGCACAACCTAGTGAGAAGACTGTAACTGTTGGTGATACACAAGCGTTGAAAGTGTCTACTGAAAACGTGGCACTTTTCAACATGTTTCTGAGTAGCTATGAAGCTTTAATGTCAGGAGAGCTCAAGAAGGAAATGTTCACTGCTGAAGACATGTATCAGGTCGATCCAGATGACATGGAGGAAATGGATCTGAAATGGCAGATGGCCATGATCACCTTAAGGTTGAAGAAATTTCAGGACAAGACCGGGAAAGGCTTGGGTCTTGGAAAGACTGGTTTTGACAAATCCAAACTGAGATGTTACAACTGCAAGAATCTGGGCCACTTCAAGCGTGATTGCCCCTTGTTGAAAGAAGGAAACATTGAAGCCACTCCTGCTGTAAAACAAATCACTATCGAAGAAAACAAATGCAACGCATCTCCTAGCACACCAAAAGCCTTAGTCGTTGAAGATTATGATTGGAGTGAAGAAATTGTTGAAGCAAAGGAACAAGTCAACAAAGCTCTTATGGCAAAGATCTCAAGCGGGTCCTCTTCAAAGCAGTTTGAGAAGCCAACAGCTGGAATTCCAAAAGGTGACATCATTGCTGACAAGGGTCTGAAAAGTATTCTCACCTCCCCGGAGTCTGAGAAAGAAAAGAAGTCTGGAGAAGCTAAGGAGCAGACACCTAAGGATGCATCTGACCAGAAGAAAGACAAAGAAAAAGTCTCGGCAGCAGCAATGAAAACAGAATCTTCGAAAGAAAATGCTGACAAACATTTGGTAAATAGTATTCCACAGAGCTTTAAAGTTAAGTTATGCACACCCGCATGCGTTGATGTCGTGGCACATTACAAGTCTCTAAATCTAGAATTTGAGAGACAAAAAGACAACGCCTTAAAAGTTAACAAAGAGCTTAAACAGAACGAGGCCGCATATCAAAGAAAGTTGAATTCAACTTTAGCTGAAATGCAAACTCTAAAAGAATTTGTGTTTACAAAAGATTTTATCATTAACGATCTCACAGATAGACTAGAAAAAGCTTTGAACGAAAAGAATAAATTGCAAATTGTCATAGACAAATGGAATGTCAGTCAAAAGGCCTTTACTGACATCAAAAACTGCCAACGACCAACATATGTGAAAGACGGGATCGGGTATAAGGATAGGCAAGGAAATGAAAGAAAACTCTTCTTTCCACCATATAGCAAAAACTATGTGCCTATACCTACTCCTCATCCCGAAAACGATCTCATTGATGAAAAGGCCTCTGTAGAACAAAACGATCCTTGTGAAAATAAAACAACAGCTAACTTTTCTAAAAGTAATGCAGATCCAATTTTGTGTAAAGAAGACGTGTGCGATGAGGATGGAGACTTCGGCGGTTCAAAAATAGGAATAGGTTATTCAGGCGGCAGTTATTCCACTGTTAACTGGTTCGCCTGGAACTGTTCTAAGAAAAACAATATTCGGGATGAATGTAATAATTTAATTAGGATGGATGACTGTAATGGCCATGTGCCTAAATTTAAATCTTCGGATGACTGTAAGGGCCAGGTGCCTACATTTGAGACCCGTGATCGTGAACATGCTATGGTTGAATGTCATGATTTAAATTCTGCATTTTGTGATGATAAAGTTGTTTGTGAATCTCCTGTATTTATGCCAGAATTGAAAAAGAATAGCTTTGGAAAATTCCTCACCGAGGAAATTCCAAAATTTATTCCATCTCGAACAGGTATGACAGATTCTGAAAAGAAAGTCACTGAAGATCAATGCAATGAAGACTCTAGCATTGTTGTCCCAGAGGATGAAAAGGAGATTTCAAGTCCCGAGGATGAGCAAAAATCAGAAACCCCAAACGAAGATCGAACAACAGATAGTGAGAACACTGAATTTTCCAGTGAAGAAACCTTGAAAACCTCAAGTGAGGATCCAACAAATGATGAAAGCTCCGAAAGTTCAAGTGTTGAAACAATTGAAGACCAAGATCCAGAAAGTTCAAGCGAAGATCAAAGCTGCAATGATTCAATTTACGAAGCAAGTGAAGAGCAAGACTCAAGTGAATACCAAACGTCTGAAAGCTCGTCTGATTCCGACAATGATAAAGAATGTTCAGAAGATGAAAGCAGAGTTGACAAGAAAATGAAGAAAGGAGAAAGCTCAAGACACTCATCACATACATCATCTTCTAACACCAAAAGACCCAGACGTAAAAGATGTTTTCGCTGTAGTCACTTAGGACATACAGCGAAACGTTGTAAAAACAAGAAATTTTCTAAACCAGAATATGATTTTGTTAAGAACTTCACAGATCAACTAGATTATCTTAAGAAATCTGTTAAAAATCTGGTTAATTCAACAGCTTATTTTTGGAAACAAAAAGAGGACATCGTGGCTCAAAACCACGATAGATTCAAAATGAAGCAAGTCTGGGTTCCCAAATCAATCTAATTTGTATATATTCATCTATTTCAGAATAAACTCCAAAAATGGCTTCGAATGCTCATGGAGTATATCTGGCACGTCGACAGCGGATGTTCAAGACACATGACAGGCTTGAAGGAGCTTCTAAAGAATTTTCGTTTTATTGATGGTGATTTCGTGTCTTTCGCTGGAGACGAAAAGAGAGGGAAGATTGTTGGAATAGGAGATGTAGTGTCTGAAGCACTCACGTTGGAAAACGTCAACTATGTTCCAGAATTGTGTTACAATCTCATGAGTGTATCACAAGTCTGTGATAAAGGAATATCGGTGCTTTTCAATGACATGGAATGCTTGTTTCTCAAGCCTGAATATGTAGTTCCGGCAGAAATGATCATGCTCACTGCTCCTAGACAAAACAACACATATGTTCTCAACATGAAAAACGCCAAGACAAATGATAACCTGACTTGTTTAATCTCAAAGGCTTCAGAATCGGAGTCACTGCTTTGGCACAGGCGATTGGGGCATGTAAATTTAAAAAATATGAACAAACTCTCTAAGTTAAACTTAGTAAGAGGGCTTCCGATAAAAGAATTTCCTTTTTCTGAAAAATGTATAGCATGCGCCCAGGGAAAGCAACACAAGAAATCGCACAAGTCCAAAGCAGTGAATACGATTACTGCGCCTCTTCAGCTGTTACATATGGACCTTTTTGGTCCAATTAGTGTTAAAAGTCTTGCTAAAAGCTCTTACTGTTTGGTGATTACAGATGATTTCTCTCGTTTTTCATGGGTTTATTTTCTTGAAGCAAAGCGTGAGACAGCTGAAATTCTCAAGTCATGCATTCCCTTGATTGAAAACGTGACCAGACTGAAAATGAAATCTCCCAGAGTTGAAGCTTCAAAGTTCGGAGTCAAAATGGCCCAATTTTTATCTAACGTGTAAACAGTTCATAAATTATAGCTTTTTTTTAAATGGGCACGTTTTTCAAGAAAGTTTAAAATTCACGAGCGAATTTAAAAATTGAGTTTTGAAAAGGATTTCTTATCATAGGCGGCGAATTTAAGATACCAGCGAAATAGTTATTTCGCCTAGTACAGAAATCCGTGCATAAATATCTTCAAACCGTCATTTTTTAAAATTTCTCACAACCATCTACTCCTCTTCTTCTCTAAACCGGTTATTCATCTAAATCGTTTGCAAATCTAAGTCGCTTCAAGATCATCGTACATTGTGTTCATCGTGTTCGGTCAAGTCAATAGGTAATCCGCATCATCTCTTAACTCATGAATCTTCCTGATTAATGTTCGATTCAAGTTCTTTGAGTTATACTTTTATCTTGAATCTTAATATCTTAAATCAGTAGATGTTAAAAGGTTTTAAGAATGATAGACAGGGAGATCATCGATTTTTTTGTAAATGTTGGAATATGTTTAAGTCGTTCGGAGATCAGAGTTCATCAATGGGTGATAACTGTTAGGGTTTTAAAAGGGTTTAACATGAACTCGATGATGCCAGCGAATCAGATTTGAATGTAGCGATGTCAGCGAAGATAACAGGGAATCTCAAAAGTCTCGAACATGAGTTCGAGCAACCGGTGAAATAATCCTATTTCGCGGGTAAAATGGCCTAGACTAGTGTCTTCGCTGCTAGATCGTTACGGGAACAAAACTCGGTCTTCGCTAAGTTCGCTAGCGAATTTATCTCGGTAAAGATGGACCTGATCCGACATCGTTGTCGATGATATTATCGGATCTCGATCATTCTCATCAGCGAAGACAGTCATCCGGTTTGACAGCGAATTTATGTGTTTATTTTTTTTATTTTTGTAAATATTTTCTTTTATCCTAAATTTGTTTTTAACATAAATATCTTTGTAAATACTGCTCTTATTCATAGTTTTTCTTGTAAATATCCATTTTTATCTCGAAATTTTTCTCACTTGGCTCGTTTGGTGTTTCAGAAGCAAGATGGTGAAAGTCATTGAATGGGATAAGACGTTGAAACACAATCAAAGCATTAATCTCGATCAAGTTCCACATGATTTTCAGGACGCAGCAAGATGGGTTAGATCAAGCAGAATTGGCTACGCCATCGAAACAGATGTTTAAGTTTACAGGATCCACATTCAAGAGTTCTGGGAAAATGCTAAGCCTAAAACTATCAACAACGCCAGAGGGATATCTTCAACTGTTCGCAACAAGCGTATAGAAGTGACCGAAGAAAGAATTCGCAAAGTGTTGAAGCAGCAAGACAATGCACAAGATCCAATCTCTTTGAGAAAAGACGACATTTTAGACGGATTTCGTGGTATGGGGTACGTAGGAGACTTTCGTCAGAAGAAAGAAATTAAGAGAGGTGGACTCACAAGGGACTGGAGGTTCATTGTACACGTATTTGCTATGAGCTTAGTCCATCGTAAAGGTGGTTTTGACGGACTAAATCTGGAATGGTCGGCAGCAATGTTGAATGTGTGTCTGAATCAGAAATCCAACATCTCTGGTTTAATTTTCAACTACATGTTAGAAAATGTCAGTGGGCCGACTTGGGCGATGTATCCCAGGTTCATCCAGATGCTAATTAACGATCAATACGAGAATCCGCCGAATGATGGAAATCTCTACAAGTTTCATGTACCAACGAGTCGTCAATTCACAGAGATTAAAACAAATGAGTGGGTAATGTTGCATGACTGGATGTATGCAGCAGAGAGACTGCCGCTGGTCAGGGAAGCTTACAGAAAATACAGAGAAGTACTTCAAGAAAAGCAACAAAGAATTGCACAAGCTGAAGCAGAGGCTGCTGCAAAAGAAGAAAGATCAAAAGGAAAAAGAAAAGGAAAGCAAGCAGCTGAAGATGAGCCTCCCAAGAAGAAAGTTGAAAACCCAGAAAGACTCATGGGTGCAAGCTTTAGAGCAGCTGAATCTGAAGAACAACGTCAACATATCAAAGAAATGAAAGAAATCCACGCGTTGCAGGAAAAAGAAAAGAGTGAGAAGAGACTCAAGAGACAAGAGATGTCAGCATCCGAAAGACTAGAAGTTGTTACAGAAGAAGTACAGTCTCTGGATCATTTTGTTGATGCACTGCAAACCGATCCGGATGAAGGTTCAGCAAGCAAGAAAACTCCTCTGAAAAAGAAATCAACAGATGAAGGTCCATTAAAGTTTCCTCAAGTCAAACCAACGAGGATCTCAAGGCCGCCAGTGGTTCCACAAAGAGTTCGCCCTTTTCAAGAACTTTATGATAAACTCCTCGCAGAAACCGGCCCATCTGCAGCCAAAGAAATTTGTCTTCTCAAGAACCAAGTAAACGACACAAACATCTTGAGGGAGAAGCTAAAAGATCAGCGTAAGAAGAACAAAGAAATGAACACTTATATGGCAAAGCAATCAAAATTCATCAGATTCCAACAGATGGGGATTGAAAAATTGTATAGAATGATGAGGAGTATGTGTGCAAAGATGGAAATGGAGCCTATGTTCTCTGTCGAGGAGGTTTTCGACTTTGATGCCTTTGTAGAAGAAGAAACCACTAGAAAGGCGAAAGAAGCAGAGGCAAAGAAGAAGCGTCTGGAGTCAACCGAAAAGGTGACTGAAGGAGATGAGAGTGAAGAAGAAGAGGTTGATAGAGATGAGATGCCTTCTAGATTCATTGAATGGGGCCTAGAAGAGGAAGTGATATATGAGCAAGAAGATGGAAAAACTTTCTCCCCCCAGCATCCAGAGTGGTTCAAGAAAGAAAGAGAAAATCTCCCTGATTTTTATCAGGTGATAACTGTCGAAAAGACTGAAGCTACCGACAAAATCGTCAGCTGGATGTATGACAATCTGAGAGAAATGTTTGTGGTTAAGAGATGAGGCGGCGTGATTCAGTACTTCCAGACTGGATTTGATCTCTTTACTCTTCCTAGGTGGGATTTGCGTGAGCTTGGCCGTCTGGATATTCTAAATCCACAAGATAGAAGCATTGGCGGGGATTTTGAACGCATTATTGCTAAAGAATGTAACAAGGGTTTCCCGAATCACATACCACAGCGTCCAAGACGGAGAGTGTCCAAAACAACCATAGATCCAGTAACGGGAAAAGGAAAGGTGACGTGGGTGATTAACCCTGCTAAAATTGTCACGAAAATCAAGCTTCCTGAAGAAGTTCCTGTATCCCTCAAAAATTTCAAGAAATGGTTCTATGATAGCAAAACTGGTGAAGCTGTTATCAGATCCAACGAAAACATAGATATCAGAATCTTGGATCCTATGGACGTGTTTATGTTTGGACTCTCCGAATTAACGATAATAAATGCAAGCCGCATAAACGTTGGAGCTGGAAATGCTAATCTTGAGGAGGCCGTGTTGTTTCAGAGAGCGGTAGTGCGAGCCTGGAAGATAAAGAGAGATATGTTGGATCTCGTAGACAAAATCGAGAAAAGAAAAGAAACTGAAGAAAAGAAGAGGGAAGCGAGGAAGAAGAAGAAACATGAAAGAAAGAAAGAAAGAAAGAAAAGACCTTCGCTTCAACAGCAGAGCCCACCACAACCTCCCAGCCAACATCATCGCCTCCGGCCTCATCCACATATGAGGTCATTATGGAGGATCCACCAACAAGTGAAGCTGTTACTACTCAAGAAACTCCGGTTGCACATATCGAGACTCAAGCACCACCAGAAATGGCAGTGCATGAAGACAATCCCAAAGAGCCTGAAAAGCCAGCTACAGAGAATCCAGTGGAAACAACTGAAGAATGAGAAGACAAGTATGCAACGATCTAGGGGGATATTGTTGGAACTTTTGAGATCGTTCATACTTGTACTGGATTAGTTTTATAGTTGTTTGTAGCTAATTTACTAGTATAGGGGCTTATTTTGTAAATTCATGAAACTTGATATCCTGACTTGGTGTAGTTAAGATTCCAGCAAATTTATAAATTTGCTGGGAAGTCAGGCACTATATATAGCCCAAGCATTGTAACCTAGCCAAGCTTTTGGCTCTTTGGTGAATGAAGTGTTGTTTACATTAAATCTTGTGTTTGTGTGCTCAAATCAGTATTCCAAGGTGCTTTAGTGATTCATATACTTGTTTGGATTCAATACAACACTTGTTGTATTCATCAATCCATTAGTTTCATCTTCATTCTTGATTGTTCTTAACTTTTTCATAGTTCAAACACTTAATCAATAGGTGTTTTGGACTAAAACAACCAACCACGGTGATCCGGATAGATATTGGGATATACACGTTGATTAGCCAAAAAAAGAAAATTTAAAGGCTTTGCCTTTACCAACAGACCACCACCCTATTGGTTGATCTTATTCAGATAATCGGGCATGTTAATAATAGACTTATTGATATCATGACCAAGTCAATTGTCATGTGTCTTTTATAGCAAACAATTACACTAGAGATATTTAGTGGGTTTTATGGGATATTCCTTAAATATATATTTTTTTTTAGAAAAGTGGCATTTCATTAGAACGAACCAACTAGTAAAGAGCTAGAGGAAGAAGCAAAGCACAACAATAAGAAAGAAACAACAAGAGCATAAACCAACTATTGTTGGGTTGTCCTCGTCAAACCTATTGAACACCAATTCTCATGAGAAACTCATTCGTTAAATAGATGTCTTAGTGTCTTACTAGGTTTCCTAACTGATCATTTGGTTTCGACCCAAAAAGGTAATTCTTTCAAACAACATGGTTTCGGGTTACATTGTTTCCATGGTTTCCTATATTTTCGTCCATGCTTGCTTAATATGGGCCATAATTCGACCACTATGCTAATAATCTGCCTGTTTAGTATATAACCAGTCCGAAATTATCCAGACTTAAGTTTGAAAATTTTTGTTTCCAGACTTTTTTTTTAAGTCATAGATTATAACCTTATCATGATTGGATTCAACACTGAGATGATTCTTAGCCTATCATTCGGCTAATGAATATGAGAGAAATTTTTTAAAAAATAATAATTAAAAGTAAATAAATTTATACCTCTAAGAGGACACACCAAGAACACCAAGATTTCTTGAAGCCTTTAGTCGGCACATATTATTTTATTATTGAGAATATCTTACAAGAGGGAGAAGAGAAGTTGATCCTCAGTTCTGGCACACCTAGAACTAAAGACTTGAGCTCCTTTTATAATGAGAGCTTCAAGGTACAAACAAAACGAAAACAGTAAATTACAATAATTATACATAAATTATTTTTCGAAATTTTCAAAAGTAGACATTATTATGTCTGGCATGATTCGTTTTTAATAATTCACTCTATCTCACATGGTGGACAACCTTCACTTTATTCTTTTGTCTTCTTCTGCAACATTATTGGATCTTCTGCAGCATCATTGGATACCGACTTCTTGATTTCTTCTTTGAAATCTTCAATCATAATTTCTAATTCTTCTTGAAGAATTTCTTCATCTGAGCCATATGGGTCTTGAGATTCTCCTACAAGAATATTTTCTTCTTCTTCTTCTTCTTCTGAACAATTTGATAAAGACATATCTGATATTATCAGTTTGCATAATTTTTCCCTTAAGATTTTTCATCAAATCCTTCTTCATTTCTTTAAAATATGTGGCCAGTATTTCTTTTTTAGAAATACTGCTTCCTCCTTGCATCTTGAGTTTCTGGGTTATTTCCTGGAATGGACTTGGAGATTCTCTCTGAGCTTGTAATTGAATTTGCTTAGAATATAATTCTATAGTTTCCTGAATTTTTTGCAATGTTTCTTGACCTTTTGGAACACCATCTTTGTCCAGCTTCATCATTTTCTTCCAGAATTTTGTATAAAAAACTCTTCTTAAACAAGGAATTTGTTGTTGGGTATAACCCACCTCTGGAGACCATTTCCAGATCCATGGAATTCCAAATTGAATAAAAAAGTGACATAAAGATAATCCTTCTATTAGGACTCTTTGATGTTGTAATTCGATCAATGTGGGAGATATTTCTACCCATCTATTATAATTTTCTCTTAATTTTTCTGGTAAAATTCTTACCGAAGGGCCATATGATAGCTACCATTTATAAACCCAATTTGGGATGTCCCGTTTATAAACTTCTGGACATATTTTGAAGAACCAAGAATGCTTCTTCTTTGAATTTTCATATAACAGGGCTTTATTAAATGCCTCGATATAATCCCAGTAATTAAATTTAATAGGGACCCTGGTATCAGGATGATACATCTCTCTATCTTTTAAAGGAGATGTTCCCCATTCTTCAACAGATATTATTTGTTTTATAATTATCTTACTAAAACTATATTCCTGGGTATTTCCAGCCATATAATGGTGAATATCACAAGATTCTGTGACTTTGAGAATGTTTTCATAATAGTGTCTTTTTTATATGAAACAGTCGGATATGATCCATTATCTAGGTACCTTGTAATTAAGGTCCATGGTTGCTCTTTCCATTTGAGATCTTTAAACTCCAGGAGCAATATTATCTCCTTATTTGGATTTTGCTCATATAAACCATCATCAGAATCTTCTGTCACAATATTAACATAGGATGAATTATCCTTTCCTTCAGCTCTAGCTTTATAAGCCAAAAATTCTTGAAATAATTTATCATCATTATCATTTCCTCTAGTATTACTGGAGGTTGATGTGGTATTTGCAATGTTGGCGGCTATTTGTCTTTGATGAGCAAATTGCCCAAGAACTCTCTCATCACCATAGGGTCTTAATTGGCCCCGACCTCCTCTTCCTGTATTAGGAAGGGGTTGCTTCCCTCTACCTCGGGGATACATTCCTGAAAGTATAAAATCAGGCAGAAGAGATTATTTTCTCATTTTCTTTAAGAACCTTTAATTGATTCTTATAATAATGTAAAATTGTAAAATTTTCCGAGAGCCTATTTTCTCTTTCTACCGGATGCATTTCAAAATTTTGCATCAGATCATAAATTTGATATTGTCTAGCCCTTATTATGGCTTCTGTATCAGCAATGTCTCCTTCAATTACTTCAAAAACTAATTTTAAAGGACCTTTGATTTTCCTCATTAAACCTGCAATTATCCACAAGAAATTATAATTCTTTTTTCTTTGAGTATCTTTATTCGATACCTGAATTCATTTATACAATCACAAACTTGAGAGATTTCTTCAAGCCATCTTTGATGATCCATATAGTGATCATTCAATATGTATCTAAGTCTATTGTTATAATATAATAAATATAATTCATACTCATTTATTCTTCTTGTTAATTGATTATAACTAAGAATTATGGATCCCTTACTCATTTAAATATTCTCTTGTTAAAAAATCAGGTAAACTATTATCAGTTCCCTTTTTGTAAATTATTTCAAAATCAAATGGGGCAAGATGAGATTGCCATCTAGCAAACATTTAATTAGAAACATCATGTTTAAAATCTTTGTTGAACATATATTTTGCAGCCTGACAGTCAGTTTTTATTACAAACTTTTGATTATATAAATCATCTTGAAATTTTAAAACACATTTGACTATTGCTAAAATTTCTTTTGCAATAGTAGCATAATTCTTTTGGCTATTATTCCACTTACCTGAATGGAATCTTACCAAAAATTCTTGTTTATCAATAGGAGATATTTGTTTTAATATCCCTCCATATCCAATATTACTAGCATCTGTCTCAATGATTTTTTGCCAGTCTGGTTTTACTAGCATTAAACAAGGAAGGTTTTTAACATTTTGTTTAATTTTTTGAATTGCCTTGGTATGAATATCATGTGACAACCCTCACCAAACCAGGTATCCGTACGGATTAATTAATATTAAATTAATGCTTAATTACTGTGCTTGCTTACAATTGTGGTTAAACTGCTACTTGATTTCTGATATACACATGTTCATGCATCATACTTTATTTCTGTCACTCTATTATTTACACAGAACATCAGTGACAACCTTGATGCACAAAAGCACAGTAGCACAATGAACGGATAACCCAGTAAACATGCTGACATAGCCAGCATCAGACAGACACTGTCTCTAAGGCCAGTATGAGCCGAGAATAGATTACTACACTGGTAGGGAGTGTAGGGAGGTGAGGATTGTAGAACTGCGTCACTAGGTGATTGTTATAGTGACCGGATGTGCCTAAAATGTACTTTAAGTACAAAATTCTGCACTTTAAATAAAAATTCAGCATTTAATATAACTAGTAAAGTGTAAGAACATGGGAAAATAATACTAGACATCATTTAAGAAATGCTTACTTAGCACTTTAAATAAAAATTCAGCATTTAAGAAATGCTTACTTAGCACTTTAACGGATTAATATCCAACCGAACGACCGAACTTTACCCGGAACCTAAAAATATTGTCAATGACACTATTTTTCCTTTTCTGAGCCAGTTAGGGTCCCCGAATACCCTAACACCCGTTATTATACATAACACACTAGTAACTTAATTTAAACACCTAATTAACATAACTAAGCACTAACTATCAAGTTGAAATCCAACTATTTACCCTACCCCCCAACCGATCGGATTTCCCTATGTGGGGGCATCCTCCACACAATTTTGATTATTTTAATCACATGGTTGAATATCTAAGTGACACATTATTCAGTGGTTAATACACTAAAGTGGTTTATAAATATAACCACAAGAACTTACATTCACATTACCACACTTCAAAGATTTTGCTCTTTTTTTCCCTCTTGGCTACCTACGGCCGAACTCAACACCCACCACCTCACTATCATCCAAGTTCAATCTTGATAAACCTCATACATACAAGTGTGTTAGAGCTCATACGAGGAGACCCGGTGCTTACGGAATCACAAGGACCTCTCTACATCGCTATTAACCACCTTGTTTTCGCCTTGAATCTTCCCTAGCCTTGAGCTAGTTGTAAGTGATTCTAAACACACTCTTGATCTTGTTTAAAGTGGTTAATAAGAAGTTTAACGGTTAAAATTTAAGAACATGCGAAAACAAAACTTAAAGTCTTGCTAGAATGATGAACTTGATGGATAAAAGGAAAGTAATGGTGTAAAACTCATGAATCTTGTTTAGTAATGATTATTTTATGTTGTTTATTGCTAGTAGTGGAACGGATTGTCATCTAACCACGCTAGATCATGTTCATGGAACATGAACTAGCATTATGTTAAGTAGGAAAGTTACAAGATGACAAACCCTTTCATACATAAACATGAACTTGTGTAAAAATAGTTTTTCTTGTAAAATGGAATTCTAAACTAGTAGATCTAAAGATTTACAAGTGGTATTTTTGAAGAACCAAGAAAAATATACAAGTCTTATTTTAAAGCCGGATCTTTCATAAACTAAAAGTGTTTTTGTGAACAAACAAGTGTGTAAACACTTGTGTGACAAAAGGTATTAACAAAGAAATATTTCCGTAATTTTAACCAAGAAGTTGTAAAGTTACATCTTCTTTAAAAATAAAGTTTTCAAGAAACCGATTTTATTTTTAAGGATAGAAAGATCTACTAAAAATGTTGGAAGATTACTACGTATTTTTACACAACTTACAAGTTCATGTGTTTGCGATTTATACTTGTTTTGACTAGTTTAATGTTTGAATATTGTTTTTTGATGATTGATAAGTGGTTGATTGAATTTTTAAAAAGAAAATGATACGCTAGTAAGCGTGGCCACCTCCAGTTACAGAGGAAACTCCGGTGAAAATTTTCCAGAAAATAACACTTAGAATATTTTGTGACAAGTGTTTATAGATATATTTTTAACTTGTTTTTCTAAACAAACTTCGCCGTGATTTTTATTACAAGGTAACCAAGTGTCGGAGGTGGAATTTTCGTAAATAAAACTTACTAAATATATATTTAGAATATATATTTCATAGTAAAACGCTTGTATGATTTTATGATTATTTTGTGAATTATATATTATTTTTAGAGTAAAAATAATATAACTGGAATACATTATGAAAGCACGACTCCAAAATAATACCAACGCCTTCACAAATAAATATCTAAGTTACACCGGTATTATTATTACCATCCGAACCTTAAAATGTAACTTACGTGTTTTTCGGAAAAATACTCTTAAATGTGTATTTTGACGAAGTATTATTTTGGAATTTGTATAAAGTAAAATATAATATTTTTGGGAAAATATGTATATTTTGGAAATATAATATTTTAGACAAATATATTTTATTAAGTGAGACTTAATAATATATTTTGGATTTACAAAACGCACATGTATTAAAACCCCCATCCTTGGGAAGGAAGATAATTAACAAATAATTACGAAGTGTAAATACGAAATAGTTGCCTAACTATTTCCCGAAAACGTTAAACCTTAAGCCAAGGCACGGTCGTCCGTCTAATAGAAGTTAGTACGTGTAGGTCGTCACGCAGCAGGTTATTTTGGGACGGACTATTTCGAGACGCACTTCAGTGAGTTCATGCTCCCCTTTTTCTCTTAACTGTTTTCAGTTTTATAATTTCGGGGGTGAAATACATGTTACTATGATTACGAGTACTTTTTACATGGTATGGTTAGCGTAAGGAGGGTTACTACTTAGATCATGTGAGTGGGTAGGCGGGAACTGGAGGCCATGGTTAGCGTAAGGAGGGTTACTACTTAGATCATGTGAGTGGGTAGGCGGGAACTGGAGGCCATTAATCCTCATTGTAGGACCGAGGGTCGTAAGCTGTAGATCTATCTGGGTGTAGCGAGCCCAACCCCAGGCCCAACAGTACGGACCTCGGGGTGACTTTGAGCCCGACGCAAAAATCCGCTAGGTTTGAGTCTTCCTACGACACTTCACACATTTCAATGGCCTTGCAAACCATTGGTGATCTCTTTATTTCCTTATTTGCTACATACCAGGGATTTTATACTTACAAAGGTTTTACATACTCACTTTCACATGAACTCGCTCAACTTTATGTTGATTTTTCAACTTACATGTATTTCAAGAAATTAACGGATGTGGAAAAGTATGCTACGTTTTCACACTGCGTAAGAGTTATGAGGTCATCCACGTTTAGGGATTGTGACTTTTACCTGGACGAGTCGCAAGTCTTAAACGGTGTTTATTTTATGTTTGTGGTTATGTCGTATGAACAATGTTTTTATTTTGTTAGGTTGTAACTCGTTGCATGTGTCAACTTTAAACAATGTTGTCGTAATTTACTTTTCAAACTTAAATCAACGGATGATCTTCATGGTTTTATTTTCATATAGCTTTGTTGTGATTAAGCTATGGTATTAAGAAGTCACACCATAATTAACCCACGCTTCTGCAAAGCCAGGGTGTGACAGCTTGGTATCAGAGCCTTGATCATAGCGAACTAGGATTCCTTCTCGAGTCTAGACTATGATCACTAGGGCTCTCACGAAAACATTTTTACATGCATACACTACGTCCAGATCCAGAGTGCAAAATATTTTAAAATTTATAGCTCAGTCGGGGAGACTGAGGGAGTCCATTCGGGGAGACTGGGGAAAAATTAGGTCGGGGAGACCAGGAATTAGGTCGGGGAGACCAGGAATTAGGTCGGGGAGACCAGGAATTAGGTCGGGGAGACCAAGAGATTAGTCTGAGAGACTAGGAAGTTCAGTCGGGGAGATTGAGAGGATAGTCTAGGGTAGACTAGGATGATTGCTTATTGGTGACTAACATGTCTATATGATTATATGATTGATTATTTGTACATGTGTGTGTTTGTGTTACAGACGACATGCCTTCATCAGATACTGGAGAGTCGGACACTACAGATCCCATGGCCATAGTATCAGACGACATAGTTTCATCGGAGCACGAGGTGTACACTTCCGATACTACCAGCACAGATGATGACGACTTTCAGCCCTTTGTGCTGCCTGATGTCGTAGCCGAGCCTGCTGATGGCCATCTCGCTGGGGATTTACCACTCATGGTAATCCCTGCTCCTATACCCCTTGCTGCTTATCCGGTTGTTGATATGCCACTTGTGATGTTTCTGACGATGATGTCGATTTATTTGAGGAGGACCCACTTGAGGGCGAGGCCCATATTGCTGCTGGTGATATCCCACTGCTTGCTGATGCTCCTGCAGAGGAGGCTCATGCTCATTCACCTGTCCCAGACTCCTTTGAGTCAGTGGCATCCGTACCTTCGCACACACAGGGAGTGCAGCACCACTCACACGACGCCGACCCTGATATGGCGTCATCAGCTGCACCCGTACATGACTTTGAGTTTGATCATGATGTTGATGATGATTCAGATCCTACTTTTCCACCTGGCTACGATCCAGACCAGGACATTGAGTTCGTACACTTAGACCAACACGTGGAGGATCCTGTAGCCCCTGTCGACCCTATGTTTGTTGATCCAGCTGATTTTGAGATGGAGTTTGTTGATCCGGAGCCTGCATTTGAGCATGACCCTGTTCATGCCGATGCACCTGTTGTTGCTCCTTTGGTTGATGATGTACCTGTTGATGATCATCCTGTTGTTGTTCCACAGTTGGTGGATGATCATGCTGTTGATGTTCATATTGACGCTCCTGTTGGTGTTCCACCTTTGTTAGGGGATCCTGTTGTCGCACCACTTCCTGATCCTATACCGGTGATGTTCGACCGTCCACCTTTCGCGACCCATATTGATCCACGATACGCTCACACCCACAATGGGTGGATAGATGATGACGATGATTACCCACCTTTCGTGATACCAGTTACACCACCTGTAGCCCCTGCTTCAGCTCCCATTGATGTACCCTTGCTTCCCACACACACCACAGATACTCACCGCACAGATCTCCCGATCACTTACCTCCAGGACATTCCTCTGCCACGTCCTGGGGAGGGTTCGTCACGTCATCCGTTTGGTCATACACCTTTCGTGTCAGGAGGAGACCAGTTTGCACCTCAGGTTTCTCATCCCACTGGTGTTCCCACTGTTGCACCATTTACTGTGCCATCCTTCGCTCCATCTAGTGAGCCGTTTCTCTGGACCAGTCCCCACATTATGCCACCGACGGATCCGTATCACCCATACCACGTGGGGTATTCTACGGAGGAGGTTCTCACATCTTTTATGATACAGCAGGAGGCACTGACCCGTCGCGTGCAGGAGCTAGAGAGAGCTCAGCGACTCCCATGCCAGTGCCAGACCCCATCTGCCGTATTACACCCTCCTCGACCGCTTTCACCTGACTCTGCCGCTCGTTTTTGGACTCCCGAGCAGCAGATAGCATACTTATTGCGCGCTTTTCGTGCTATGGAGGAGGACTGGCTTCATATGCGCCGTTTACTCTTTTCTCGTTTTCCCCCTCCTCCACCGCCATCAGCTTAGGCCATTTTGATTCGACACAGGTAGACTTTTGGTGAGACGACCGCGATTGTGCAGACTACACAGCTTTTGGAGACCACATTTTGATGATTATGACTTTTGGTGTTTTGTATATTTGTTGCTGTTGTCACTGATTAGATAGCTTGGACTAGGGCGATGTGGCCCTTAGTCACTGATGATGTATGATACAGTTATGAACTTGTAAACCTTACATTGTGGTCTTGATTTATGACAGCGCAATCGCAGTATTCTCATTATATGTGATGTTGATTGATTGTTTATGTTATATAACATGAGATGTTATGTGGTTGATTTATTTATAACATGAGATGTTATGTGTGGATATTGTTAAATACATACGTACGCTTTACTTACTATGACCTGACCAACGTGAACCATCTTTTAGAAGATGCCACCAAGACGCGAGCCGCGCATGCCCACTTCCGAGGCAGAACTACAAGGAATCATTGTTGCCGCCATAGCGCAATATGCAGCCTCACAAGGAGGAACCAGCGGAAGCAATTCGAACAATAACGGCAATAACAATCCACCACATGGTAATGTTAAGTCATTAAGACAAACTACGATACATTTGGATATTTTCAGCACGTTCGCTAATACCATTTGTATATTCAAACGTATGTGCAGGGTGCACTTACAAGCAGTTCCTAGACTGCAAGCCCGTGAACTTTGACGGCACCGGAGGTGCTGTTGCTTTTGTAAGATGGGCCGAAAAGACTGAGTCTGTTCTTCGAATGACTAAGTGCACTCCAGACCAACAAGTGACTTACATTTCTGGGCTATTTTTGGACGGAGCCCTATCCTGGTGGAACTTACAAGTGCAAACTCTTGGTGAAGCCGCTGCTTACGCGTTGACCTGGGCTGAGTTAAAGAGTTAATGCGAAAGAAGTATTGTTCTCGTGCTGAGATACAAAGGTTGGAGACTGAGTTTTGGCATTTGAGGATGGACGGTCCCAAAATCGCGGAGTATGTTCAGAGATTCCACGACCTGTCTCATGTGGTACCTTATATGGTCACACCCGAATTCAAGCGAATCGAGCGATTTATCTGGGGTTTAGCTCCACAGATCATGAGTATGGTCACTACTTCCAAGACTGCAACAATCACATAGGCTATCGATCTGAGCGTGTCTCTTACTGAGGAAGCCATCCGCCTGAACAAGTTTTCGAATGTTGAGCCAAAGAAGAAAGAGACTCACGTAGAGTCGTCTGGTGAGAATAAGAGGAAGTTTTCAAACTTCAAACAGGGTACAAGCAGTGTTGGCAAGAAAGGAGAATCAAGCACACCGGTCCAAGCTGCAACCGGTGCTGGGAGGAAAGGAAAAGGCTATATGGGTACTCACCCCAAGTGTAACTCCTTCCAACGTCATCATTCTGGCTGATGTGGGCCAAAGGTATGTGAAGCTTGTGGGAAAGTTGGCCACTTGAAGGATTCTTGCTGGGCTAGTGCTGGCCGGGGAGGCCAAGGAGGTTTTGGTAATCGGAACAATAATCGAGGTGGCAATGGAAATCGTGTACAAGGGAATAATGGAGGTAATGGAAATCGAGGGAACAATGCAAATCAAGCTGGGAACGGAGGAGGTAATGCTAAAAAACTTGGTTGTTTTAACTGTGGTGACATTGGGCACTTTAAGAAGGACTGCCCAGGATTGAATCAAGCCCGTGGAAGAGTGTTTAACATGGAGGCGAGGGAAGCGCGCCAGGATCCCAACGTTGTTACTGGTACGTTCCCTGTAAACCAACGCTTTGCATCCGTTTTGTTTGATACTGGTGTGGATTATAGTTTCGTGTCATTAGAATTTAAGAATATACTTGGGTTGACGCCTAGTAAGTTAGACGTTCCGTACTCCATCGAATTAGCAAATGGGAAACTAATTGAGACCAGTGAAGTTGTCCGAGGATGTGTGATTGAACTAGGAAGGCACAAGTTTACGCTAGACTTACTACATGTCGAGTTGGGAAGCTTTGATGTGGTAGTGGGAATGGATTGGCTATCTAGTAACAGAGCCGAGATCGTTTGCCATGGGAAGACCATCTGTATCCCATTGACGGATGAAGAAATGATCGTAGTGCACGGAGAGAAGCATAATACACCACTAAGAATTATTAGCCGCCTGAAAGCTAGAAAGTGCTTGAGGAAAGGATGTGTTGCATTCTTGGCACACATCGTGGACAACAAAGTTGCTGAACCAAAGATTGAAGACATTCCAGTCGTCAAGGAATATCCGCAAGTCTTTCCAGAGGACTTGCCAGGATTACCGCCTCAAAGGCAAGTCGAGTTCCACATTGACTTGGATCCAGGTGCCGCACCTGTAGCCAAGGCACCCTACAGACTTGCACCTTCAGAGATGCAGGAGTTGTCGACACAACTCCAAGAGCTATTGGATAAAGGATTCATCAGACCAAGCTTCTCACCTTGGGGAGCTCCAGTACTGTTCATTAAGAAGAAAGATGGTAGTTTCCGTATGTGCATTGACTACCGGGAGTTGAACAAGTTGACGATCAAGAATAGATATCCTCTGCCAAGGATCGATGATATATTTGACCAGTTGCAAGGCTCAAGCTTTTATTCAAAGATCGATCTTCGATCTGGATACCATCAACTTCGGATACAAGAGGAAAGTATTCCTAGAACCGCTTTTAGAAGCTATGGACACTACGGGTTTCTGGTGATGCCGTTTGGGTTGACAAACGCGCCAGTTGTTTTCATGGACCTAATGAATAGAGTTTGTAAGCCGTACTTGGACAAGTTTGTGATTGTGTTCATAGACGATATCTTGATTTATTCAAAGACGAAGAATGAACACGAACAACATCTAAGAGCTATTTTGGAGTTGCTGAAAAAGGAAAAGTTGTACGCCAAGTTCTCGAAGTGCGAGTTTTGGCTACACGAAGTCCAGTTTCTTGGACACGTGGTTAATGGAAATGGAATGCATGTTGATCCCACAAAGATCGAGGCGATAAAGAGCTGGAAGACTCCGAAGACGCCGACCGAGATTCGATAATTCTTGGGTTTGGCTGGCTACTATCGAAGATTTATTGAGGATTTTTCTAAAATCGCTCAACCTCTGACCGCGCTCACACAGAAAGATAAGAAGTTTGATTGGGGAATCAAACAAGAAGAAGCATTTCAGTTATTGAAGAACAAACTTTGTGATGCGCCGATCTTATCACTACCAGAAGGGACTGATGATTTCGTGGTATACTGTGACGCCTCACGTCAAGGTTTGGGTTGCGTGTTGATGCAACGCCAGAAAGTTATAGCTTACGCTTCACGACAATTGAAAGTTCATGAAAAGAACTATACCACGCATGATCTAGAACTAGGCGAAGTGGTATTTGCGCTGAAAATATGGAGACATTATTTGTATGGTACAAAGTGTACAATCTTTACGGATCATAAAAGTCTGCAGCACATATTCAACCAGAAAGAGTTGAATATGAGACAAAGACGCTGGGTCGAATTGTTGAACGATTACGACTGCGAGATCAAGTATCATCCAGGGAAAGCGAATGTGGTCGCTGAT